>JAINUG010000247.1:452500-772500 GCA_029706075.1 Aldrovandia affinis
GGCCCTGGTCGTCAGCCCGATCGGAGGCGGCATTTGGCTGTCCGCCTCCGGGGGGAAGGGGGAGGGAGAGCCGGCACGAGTCCGTCGAGGAGAAGGTTAATGGAGTCCGTGGAAGATCTCCGTCTCGAAAGAAGGCGGGGAAATAGGTCCAGGAGTTCTCTGTGGCCTGGTGCTGGGCATCTTTTTGGTCCAGCCTCTCATTCAAATGTAGTTTCTCTCGCAGGACAGGGAAACATTCTTCCTTTGTTCGGTCAAGAGGGTTGCAGAGGTGGTTTGGTGAAGTTCCTGCAAAGCCAGAATCTTTTCTTCTTGCTTTACCGAAAGGTTCTGCAGATTCAAAAAAAACCTTTTGACTCCCTCCAACTGTCCAAGCTGCTGTGCTTGTTCCTTTAGTTGGGTCCTCACCTCTTCCAGCTGAGCCTCCAGCTCCCGCCTTCCCTCACTCTCCTGCTCCACTCGGCGCCGGGGTTGCTCTGCCTCAGACACTTGGTTCTCCGCTGCTTTCCTCAGCTCTGCCTCCTTCTGGGCGAGCCTGGTCTGTACATCCCGCAACCCCTGGCTCAATCTGGATGTCCAGACACTGCCAAGAGGTGGCGCTCCTCCGCTTTTGTCCAGCTCAACCTCCTGGAGGGTGACTCACCATCGGTCCTCAACCATAGCCACCCATCTCTGGTTCTTCACCAGGGCTTCCTTCTGGTCACAACAACATTTCTCCAGTTTGTGGATCACTTCCACTTTGTTCTTTATCACAGCTTGCGCCTCTCCCCACTCTGCCTCTAAAACAGCATTTCCCTAGGGGGCACCACAGAGCAGGAGTGGCCATTTTTCTCTCTTTATTTCCTTGTCCTCCCTTCACACCCTGTCCATTTCATGGATGGCATCAGTCAAGCCAGGAGCCATTCCAGCCAAAAAGGAGCATTTGAGGGCTGGACTTGTTTGAAAAAATACATTGAGCGAACGTCGGTGTGCTTTTGACAGGTGCTTGGGCCCCTCTACCTCCAGCCAAGGCTCCATGTCTGGATCCACTGTCCAGTCACCTTCCATCATGGTGTCTTTTCCTCTCAAAAAACAAAAACAAATCCCACTCAGTTGCACTACCTCCTCTTGCCTATAGGCGATGCCCTCTGCCCGCATTCTCCACCATAGGGCGTAGGCAGTTAAATAACCCAGAGGAGACAGTAATACCAAAAAAACAATGGTTTATTAACCTAATTTCAACAAACATAAAAAGGTTGGGGTATTCAGGGGTATTCAAAACACACACAGTCCACAATCCTTAACTTTGTTGTTTTCCGTAATCCATAGTCCAAATCCAATTTGGTTCCTCAATCCAGTCCAAAAGTCTGTACACAAAGCAGGGTCCTCAAACAATCCAATTCAAATCCAAACAGCAATCCAAACAATTCTCTCAAAACAATTCTCCACCACTCTCCACAACCACCAACCTACTCCTTCCAAGTGTGACAGGAGTTAGTCCCTTAAATAGGCCTCCGAATGGCCTTCAGCTGTCCGTTGTCCCAATCGCTTGACTTCATTCAAAGGTGTGGGACTGCAGGCTGCTGGGAAATTAAGTTTTTCGGTTTCCTCCAGTGGCTCCCAAGAATTAAAGGGTCAGGCAGCCATTTTCTGATGCAGCCCCTTTCGGATGCCACAATATATATATTTTCTTCCCAAATTAACTATAAGCACACCCCCATCCACCCGCCCCCTCCCGGGAACAAAGCAAACCCAAAAATATCAACACAGAAACAAAATCAATAACTGTCACATTCCTTTCATTTGAAAAACTGATGAGAAGTTTGTTTTTAATGCACCCTTCTATATCAATACATAGCACTGCCAAAAACACCAGCCGTTTGGAAAGTACCAGCCACAAGCGAAGGAGCTTTTAGTCACTGTAGGGTGGAAGGGAAGAGAGGAAGAGAGAAATCCCACGGCTCCTGATACATTGGTACCAACAAAGTTGCTCCCCACATATATGGTGGCCAATATAGACTAAAGAACCACATGGTGATATTCTAGACTGAGAGGACAATAATGACGTATATCATATATTTAAACGTTTTATTTGGCTTTGCTTAGCAGAAAATAGGGTTATTCAGATGCCAAACAGGACATTAACCATCAGCATTTAAAACAGGGTACTTCAATCTCTTCTTGCCCAGGGATCGCCCCCAACTGGGGAAAGGGGAAGAGCAGGGATCTCCTAATTATACTTTTTGCTTTTTTTTGTCTTCTTTTGGTGTAAATCTTAATATGTAGTTCAAACCACCGAATGAAAGGGCACAGAAAACAATAGAATTGTATATATTAAAAACAGGTTGCTATGGTTCAACTGTACTTAAAAATAAATGTAATCAATTAATTATTTTATTAGGAAATGCATGTCAAGCTCTGCCAGGGACCCCCCCCCTGCAGTACCCCGAACAACCTGCAGGGGTCACGCACCCCTAGTTGAAGTTATTTATTACACGCACCCCTAATTGAAGCCTCTTTATTGTGTGTTCCCTCAAATTAGCATGTGCAAAAACAACACAACTGAGCACAGCTGTTAAAACGATGGGCAAAGACCACAGGGAGTCATCAAACGGTTTAATTGGTTTAACATCTCATCCGGAAGACGGAGTCTCCTACAGCACAGTGTCCCCGTCACCGCACTGTGGCATTGGGATTTTTATTTGGTCCAGAGGGAAGACCACCCCCTACTGGCCCACAAACACCACTTCCAGCAGCATCTTAGTTTTCCTCCAATCCAAGTGCCAGCCAAGCCCACACCTGCTTAGCTTCAGCCATTCTGCAGGAGCAGGGTAAATGGCGGTATGTGTAATGGCAAGAACGAGGAACACACACATTCTAATGGCGGGCTCGTGGGGGAGGGTGAATAGAAGAAATAGAGGGTACGACTGGCCAGCAAATTGGGAGAAAAACACTGAAAGAAATGTGAAAAAAAGGTGGGTCAGATGCAACAAATCAAATGATCAGATGTGTTATACCATAGTGTTTCTAGCTCACACGAATCCTCCACAGCTGTCCCGAGACAGGCTTTTTGGAGAATAAGAAAAATAAAGACAGAAAAATAAAGCATGAAGGGGAAGGAAATATAGAATTAAAAAAGCACAACTTTTAACGTAATGCGAGCATCACAGCGGCTCAACCGGCCCTCCCTCCAGAGGCAGCGTGTCCCCATTTCAAACGGCTCAAACACAGCCCTGACCCTCATACACCCCCCTCACCCTGACACTTCTCACACCAAAGGTGTCTACAGTGTCCAAATCTCATCACTCGAGAGGGATCGAGGGCAGGCCCAGGCCGCCCAACACCATCCCATCACAACACTGCACGGCTGACCTCACCGGGGTTCAGACTTGCACTATTCTGTAAATTGTATTTTTCCCAGTCAATTTTGTATTTTGCACAGTCTAAACTTATAATTGGTACTCACTTGCTCAGTTTAAATCTGTTTTTGCATAGGTACATTTTTGCACTGTTTTTTATCTTTAATTTTTTACTTATGTTTAATGTATACTTATAGTTTAAATTCTGCACCGTTTTTAGCTTATTTTTATTTATGTTCTACTTATAGTTTAAAAATATATAGTCTCTAACTGCTGTTTGCTGTCGGGCGTTTTCTGACACAAGAATTTCATTCACCGCGTTATACTTGTATAATCTGTGATTTGACAATAAAACTACTTGACTTGACTTGAGTCTGCAGCATCCACAGGTAAAATCGCGAGCAGTGCCTTTAGTAGAGCTCGGCCGATTAATCACTTTCACTGATATATCAGCAATATTTGGCTTGGGGTTCATTATCTGTATCTGCGCTTATGGCACCGGCGTGCCCCGATAATGCATTTCGGTGTCCTTTTCTGTTCATTCATTGTGTGATTTGTGATGTCTTAATATAAGTTAAATTATCTTATTTATGATGTAAGTTATGTATTTGACCGTCCATTTTAAAATGTGATTTTTAAAGATTTAAAAGAAGAAGAAAAAAAGATTTTAAAAGATTTTTAATGTAATGTAAAAATATATGTTCAGGTATTTAAACTGTAATAAAGAGAATGATTTAAAAAAAAAAATGTGGACAAAATATTGGTCTATATATCTGACAATCAGTGGACTAGGATACTTCAAAATCGGTATTGGTGTTGGGCCAAAAAATCAGGTATCGGCCGAGCTCCATTCATGAGGAATGGGATAGCAGGGCTGCTGGGTGGCTCATCCTGTTAAAACATTGGGTTTCACTGCGAGATGCACCCCATGGTCTGGTACTGAAACCTGGCTGTTCCCGTGCTGACTGCGGCCGGCTGCATTGCCCTCCATGGAGGGGTGGTTGGTTTGGGATTGCGGGATCATCAGCAATTTTCTGCTCTCTTCGTTGAGTGCGCCACCGTTTAAAAATTGAGTTTCCTCCCCTGCAAACGGCAATAATGAGGACGACAGCATTAGGCGGATCAATCGGGAACAAGGAGAAGGAGAAGCGAAATTGAGAGTGCATCATGAAATTTTCAAGTCATGCTAAATGCTTTGGCAGGAGCATGTTATCCTTGAAATTAATGAAAATGAAAGTATGTCATTAAACTCACCGAACCACCTCCCGTTCCCTCCCCCCTCCCTCCCCCAAAAAAGAAGAAACAAAGGAGGAAGAAAAAAAGAAGCTCTTTGCGGTGTGCTCCAGGTCTTGGCAGCATTCTCTTAAAGGCGGGCGCCTGCCTCACAGAGCGAAACCCATCACAGCAGGGTCCTCGAAACTAAAAACACAGCCGGACCCTTTTAAGAAGCTTCTCTACAATGTGAAGGCAGCGCGGGAGAAAGTTGGGAGCAAGATGGCCCCTGACACACGCCTAAACAGACCGCGACATTCAAAACGTGTCGTTCAAACGACGTCCTCTCAATCTGAGGTGGTGGATCCATCCTTTTTGGGGGGTTTTTTCTCTCTTTCCTTTAAAAAAGTGCAGCAGTCCTCCAGGGTTAGAGCGGAGAATAACAAACACAATAAAGGTAAAAATAACTATTTTGCACGTAAGGCCACGCTTTAGAGCCCTGTCTCGGCTGCATGGCCTCAGCTCTGTTCTGAGCAATTTCCCAAACACACACGGAGAGGGAGGGAGGGAGAGAGAGAGAGAGAGAGAGAGAGAGAGGAACGTTTTTTTTTTTTTTTTTTTTTTTTTTTAAACACACCTCCCCATAATTTCCGCCACACTTTAAATAAAGAGAACATTTTCAGTAACACTCTATATTGACCCAACACCAGGGTAACAATATTTAAATTACAGTGAACAAAATATATACGCAACATGTAAAGTTTTGGTCGCATGTTTCATGAACTGAAATAAAAGATCGCAGAATTTTTCCATGCACACAAAAAGCTTTATTTCAATCAAACTTTGTGCACAAATTTGTTAGTGAGCATTTCTCCTTTGCCAAGATAATCCATCCACCTGACAAGTGTAGCATATCACGATGCTGATTAAACAGTGTGATTATTACACAGGTGCGCCTTGTATTGGGGACAATAAGAGGCCACTCTAAAATGTGCAGTTTTGTCGCACAACACAATGCCACAGATGTCTCAAGTTTTGGGGGAGTGTGCAATTGGCATGCTGACTGCAGGAACGGCCGCCAGACCTGTTGCCAGAGAATTGAATGTTCATTTCTCTACTATAAGCCGCCTCCAACGTCGTTTCAGAGAATTTGGCAGTACGTCCAAATGCTTTCAAATACTTTGAGGTTTTTAGCAACACACTGTAACACAATGCAAAACCAAACTAAGGCTTGTAACTAAGGTGGGGTTGGGGGGGGAGGGTAAAGGTGGGCGTCAGGGAGGCATGCGGTTTGTGTAATTACATCCATACAAACCGCACAAATTCTCTTTCCCATCGGATACACAATTTGCTCTTGTGACGAAGAACAAATGAGTTGGCTGTAAACAGAACAGTGTGAAACGAAGGCTAATTTGGAAGCAATGGCGCATCGTGATTTGAGATGTTCCGTCATTATTCTGCCTTTCTTTTCAGTGTTTGACACCAGAGGCAAAAGGGATCCTATAATTCAGTGTGCTGCTGATGTTGCTTCATCTACCTTATTTATGCCATATGGGTCAAAGTGGTGATGTGATTATGTTCTAATAAGGCATTGCAATGTTGAACCATGTCTGGGCTACATGTCCACAGAGCCAACAATTGCCTATGATTTCTGTGTGGTCAGAGGTCTGTATTTGAAATGAAATGGTTCAGAAACAGGGATGAAGATATATACATATCCACTGTGCTGTTGGGTGACATAACCTGCTAAAGCACTAGCCCTTGCTTCAGTGGATCAGAAACCTGCCTGCAGCCTCACTCAGGGTGGGTGGGTTCGGTCAGTTGGATTTCCCCTGCCCCTGCCCTGTCTCAGGCGCCGCTCCAGAATATCTCATAAGTGTTCGATTGGGTTGAGATCTGGTGACTGAGACGACCATGACATATAGTTTATATCGTTTTCATGCTCAACAAGCCATTCAGCGACCACTCGTGCCCTGTGGATGGGGCATTGTCATCCTGGAAGAGACCACTCCCATCAGGATAGAAATGCTTCACCATAGGATGAAGGTGATCATTCAGAATGACTTATTTATCTGTTTTTACCTTGCCTTCTAAGGGTTTGAGGGGAACTAAACCATGCCAGGAAAATGCACCCCACACCATAACAGAGCTCCCAGAACCCTTCATTTACTCAAGCGTTTCCTTTACTTTGGCAGCTACCTGTACATCCAACAGAACTAACAGTCACCCAGAAAGGTTTATCAATTGAGGGCTTTTCAATATCACACAAAAAAGCGCTTCCTGTTGCAAGAAGGGCTCCTTCTGTGAGAGCTGGTGATGGCAGGTGCAGAGGGTCAAGGGGGAAGTGTGCAATGCATTGTGGGCAACCTTTGGTTTGCCCTCCCTCCCCATTTACCCTGGGGGACAGGGCCACCACATACAAAAATAGAAGCACAGCTTTTGCGCTCCTCCATTTCAAATGTTACCACTCAAAGCGCAAAGGGACACCACTGTGTGCTTTTAGCTGTGCCTCGTCTACGGGCATTGTGCCCCAGGCAAGAAGAGGTAAGACATGGCACAAGGACTTGAGGTCCCCACAAACAGCAATTTTCTGCTCTCTTCGTTGAGTGCGCCACCGTTTAAAAATTGAGTTTCCTCCCCTGCAAACGGCAATAATGAGGACGACAGCATTAGGCGGATCAATCGGGAACAAGGAGAAGGAGAAGCGAAATTGAGAGTGCATCATGAAATTTTCAAGTCATGCTAAATGCTTTGGCAGGAGCATGTTATCCTTGAAATTAATGAAAATGAAAGTATGTCATTAAACTCACCGAACCACCTCCCGTTCCCTCCCCCCCTCCCTCCCCCCCAAAAAAGAAGAAACAAAGGAGGAAGAAAAAAAGAAGCTCTTTGCGGTGTGCTCCAGGTCTTGGCAGCATTCTCTTAAAGGCGGGCGCCTGCCTCACAGAGCGAAACCCATCACAGCAGGGTCCTCGAAACTAAAAACACAGCCGGACCCTTTTAAGAAGCTTCTCTACAATGTGAAGGCAGCGCGGGAGAAAGTTGGGAGCAAGATGGCCCCTGACACACGCCTAAACAGACACGGAATACAGGCCGCGACATTCAAAACGTGTCGTTCAAACGACGTCCTCTCAATCTGAGGTGGTGAATCCATCCTTTTTGGGGGGTTTTTTCTCTCTTTCCTTTTAAAGAGTGCAGCAGTCCTCCAGGGTTAGAGCGGAGAATAACAAACACAATAAAGGTCAAAATAACTATTTTGCGCGTAAGGCCACGCTTTAGAGTCCTGTCTCGGCCGCATGGCCTCGGCTCTGTTCTGAGCAATTTCCCAAACACACACGGAGAGGGAGAGAGAGAGAGAGAGAGAGAGAGAGAGAGAGAGGGAGCGCACGGTAAATTATAAATTATTTCTCAAAAGTTTGAGTTAAGTTTATTTATTTTTTAAACCTTCATAATCCATCCCGGTTAGCAGGTTTTAGTCCTTTAAATAAATATTCACTGGGTTATATTTAGGCATGCTCGCTTGATTGATATTCACACTCAACAGTGGATCAGCTGGAGGTGGGGGTCTGCTAAAAACAGAGAGGATGAATCGAATGCTGGAAATGTTTTCTTATTTTGAAGCTAAAGGCAGGGGGGCCGGGGGTGCATTACTTGGGTGGGTGCTGGGGCGGGGGGCATTAGGGGTGTAAGGCAGCCAAATACACAAAGCACAAGAGATCTGTAGAGCTAATTTTAGCCCCGCTGGTGCGGCGCTTACTGTTTGTCTTTGGAGAAGCGAGAGGCCTGTGTATGGTACCAGCTGGATGGTTTGAAGCAGGGAGGGAGTAATTGGATTAGAGGGGCAGAAAATTAAAAGTATTTTCTTTGGTCACCCTCCCCAACACCCACCCACCCCCCACGTACCCACCTCCACGCTCACTAAATGTGGGCCATGCGTTTCCATTGTGTGTGTGTGTGTGTGTGTGTGTGGGGGGGTGGATAAAGACATGACACTAGTGTGTCTCAGCTGGCAGGGCTGAGCCACCGACCCCCGTGGCTGCCAGCAAGCCCCCTGTCGAGATGAAGGAAGTGGGGGAGGGGGGATTTGGCGGGTACACATGCATATGCACGCAAACACACAAACACACACACATACCCAAACACAGACAAACACACACACACACACAGTGTGCCATGAGAGTGAGTCACATCGGGGCCCAGCGTGGTTTGGTTTTTGCCAGCGATGGCGCGATGACGTGGGTGCGCCCACCGTCGCATGGCAGCAGGCATTTCCTATTTCCGGGAACGTTGGCAGGTTGGGGTATCAGTGGGGGGTGTTAATGGGGAAGGGGGAGATTGTGGTTTTGTGATGAGTGGATTGGGAAGGGTTTCTGGCAGGGGATGTTGCTGCATTGTCACGCCAATAATGACAGCGCATGTGAACAACTGAGTCAGAATGTGAGTCGACTGATCTCCTGAATTGCCCACTACCCCCCGTACACACACGCACACATGAATGCACATCACGCTTTTCACGACTCTTTCACCACACTGTCACCACACTTTCACTGTGCTACGAGCCATTCATGTTGGGATTAGACCAAAACTGGACAACCTTCGCCCCAGTCTTAACGTTCAACCACATCCAGCAGAAACTCCCAACTTCAATACAAATGAGGTTGTGTTTCGCTCAAAAACACAGTAACTCAGAGACCAAACAAGGAGCCAAAACTACAGCACAATGATCAGCTGTTGCCTGCAGTCACTCACGTTTGTTAACCTGTTAACTGCTGTTCTTCTCCACAATCAAATTTATAAGATGACCCAGCTGGGAGTAATTGACAGACACCATTTATGAGCTCTGCTCAGGACAGCAGCCTGCCCCAACTGAAGGCACTTCCTGGTAAGGTCAGAGGGGGCAGAGGGGGTTTTCCTTGGGAAAACATGTCACATTTAGACATTTTAGTAGACGCTCTTAACGACTTACACGGTTTACACCTCTTTACATACAATCCATTTGTACAGACAATTTTCAAATCAATCTCACTGTGATTGGTGGCATGTCAGAGAAATCAGGGAACAGGGACATTCAACAGATGACCCAGGGGCCCAGCATGGCCTGCCATAGGAGCACACTTGGCCTTTTGATCGATGAGAAGAAAATAATAAAAGTATCATTCAAATGCATAAAGGATTGTGCCTATGTCCAGGTCTACATCTGTACAGTCCCAGCATCCCTCCCACAAGTAACAGCTGTGCATATTTTAATCATTTTAATAATTCTACTTTGCACACCCAAATACACATTATTTGTATATTGTTTTAAATGCAAATATAGTACATTAGAATATAGTTTCCTGCAGCCTATATTATGAACTATATTATAGTTTATAGCGCAGTGAAACTTTAGTTTTATATATATATATGCCATTTAGCAGACGCTTTTATCCAAAGCGACTTACAGTAGTGAATGTATACATTTTTCAGTATATGTGGTCCCAGTGGGGATCGAACCCACAACCTGAGCGTTGTCAGCGCCATGCTCTACCTACTGAGCCGCACAGAACCACATTTTAATAAAGGATCTAGTCACCAGGAAGTACGGTACAGAGCCCTGGCTTAGGGCAACACACCCACACACACATGCACTCCCACGTAATAAAAAGGCAGTTATGTTCTCTCTCGATATCGATGCCGTTTTCGGTGTGGCAGTCAGCTTTCTCCATGAGTCTGGCACTGATGCCTCCCCCCCCAGTGCGCCCCGCTCACTGGGCCTGACCAGATTTGGAACAGAGATTGAGTAGGAGGGGGCAGCGGCTGTTTTAAACCAAAGCCTGTTCCAGTCCCATAATAACTTTCCTAAATGTGCTCATGTCACGACAATACAACTGGCTTACATCACTTCTTTTTGTCATGCACAAACCAGAGCGGGGAGAACACACAAGTGAGACAAGTAACACTGCTGGGGCACAGGAGCAGCAGAAACGAAAGAAAAACGATGTTGTTGACACGGCATTTATCCTTGTCACAAACGGCATTTTTTATTTTCACACACAGACCCGTTTTATCGAGAGCATTTCGAAAACCGAATGGCTCCGTCGTTTAATTGAAAACTAGGGCATGAGAGCTATGTGTAATTCACACCCCCGTGGCTAGATGGCGAAATAACAATGACGCTGACCTTTTGTGCCTGCCCTTTATGTGTACATCCTCATCAGCGGGAGTCCTCCGTTTTTTACTGCTCTTGCTGTGTGACAGTATGTGAGTATCTAGGGAGGTGCTGCAATACCGCGTAGTGTTCCATTTGACCTTGCCTTGTCATTGAGTCCTGCATTGTTGCAGCAAGCGTTCTGGTGTGCAGCCGCACACATTCTGCACAGTGAACTCCACAGCTGCATAGTTAATCCCGAATGTACAGTGCAATCCTGCGCAGCATTTCTACAGCATCTGTGCAGATCTCTGGCCATTAGCCTCAAAAACGCCCCGTGAAAGGTCTAAACTGTGACCGTGAAAGGATCCATTTGACCGTGAGAAAAAGATCCAGTGGTCCTGCCCAATGAGACCGTAGCACTCACAGGAATACCAGGAACTATTCTTGTAAATTATGCTTAGAGCTGGCCCAATCACAGCACCAGAGCTGGTCCAATCACAGAACAAGAGCTGCTCAATCACAGAATTCACATTTTTCATGAGTTCAGTTTAAACGCCTGAGGGGTGAAGGAATCATTTCCCCCAAATTGTTTTATCTTTTTGTATTTCCTTTGGAAAATGTCCATTGTGAAGCGCTGCTGGTTTGAAAATGGCACAATTGATTGATAGATTCCATCATGGCGGACGCAAGCCAAAGCAAGATCAAGAGCAGTGCCTGTTGGGTCCAGTGAGGGGACAGATTATATAGAATCACCAGGTATAACCTTACAATGGGACCAACCATAGATATAAAAACGTAGATGCCTCATTCACCCTGTTCAGATGCGTGTGCGCGGCTGCCATATTGGCGCGGGCAAGATCCACGTCTAAACAAACGCATGTGTATTGAGAGATGCAGACTTCCCCTGATCAAATCTACTGTAACTAAATTTTCATGAAATTTGTCCTGTTAACGTGATACATTTCTTGAGTTACTTGATTTCCAAATTTCACCATTTTTTAATTTACTCAACAATTTTCCACAGAACCTGGCAACCAAATACGTTTATAATAACCACCCTCTACAGCTTTCTTGGCAGCTTCAAACAATAAAAACATAATCAGCTCTGAGATTTTGACAACTCATGTATAACAGTTAAAAGGGCATTTTTACAAATAGCTGGTCTGTGAAATCAAGTTATGCTGAGATTTCTCATGTTTATAACAAGCCAAATTTCCCCCAAAACAGTTGGGAATTAAACAGGTTACAGAAGATTTTATCAGGGGAAGTCTGCATCTCTCAATACACATGCGTTTGTTTAGATGCGGATCTTGCCTGTGCCAATATGGTGGCCGTGCAGACGTATCGCTGCAACATACAACATCAGCCAATGCGGTATCTATGTTTTTATATCTATGGAACCAACCCTACTGGAGTTGTCGCACAGATTCTATGTGCCAGATGCTCACTTCCACCCTCTCTGATTCTTAACTACAGGAGGTTCCCAGTTGGTAACAGAGAGACTCCTGTACATTACAGTACATTATTACAGTACAGAACTACCATTGCCACAACACTGTACTTGGTCACACCCCTTAATGAATAAAAAAAAAATTGTTAATAAAAATTGTAATGTTTTGGGTTTCAACAGTAGAAAGATGGAACTTTCAATGTTGAAAATGTGGAGCTGAATATCTGGTGTGGATATAGAATCTGTGGTGGGGAAACAGGAACAGGAAGTGAGGCTCACCCTGTGCAGGTCCTCCTCGAACACGGCCTCGTGGACGCTGCAGGCGAACAGGGCAGTGGGCAGGTCACTCAGGTCCATCATCTCCTCTGCCTCTTCGTCGTTCTCCCCAAATACCATCTCCTCCTCCTCTTCCTCCTCCGGGTCACTGCTGTAGGCCTCTGAGCCGTTGCTCCAAGGCTTACCTCCCTCACGGATCATGACGAGATAAGACCCGGAACACAGCAGGGTCAAAGGAGGGTCAGAAAGGGGTCAGAGAGGGATGGGGATGGGGTGGTGATAGGGCAAGGGGGCCCCAAATTTCCTCCAAATACTGCTGTTGAGAGAGATTAGGATATTACATAATCGCTTTTGAAATTTCAAGATTCAAAATGGTAGATATTTTAATTATAATTTAATATAATTTGTGCAGAGTTGACATGTTAAATAACATTTAGTGTGACAGCTGTTGTGAGTAAATATTTATACTTTTGTATTGACCATAATACTATTTGTATCCATCATTAGCCACAACCTCTCCTGTTTTTTTAAAGTACTTCTACAAACAAAGACCCGTCAAAGAGTTACGGTTTGCCGATTTACAGTGACACCTGGTGGACTGATTATGGAACCTTAAATAGGATTTCTTATACATTGCAGCTTGCAACTATACCTCGAATAGCATTGATACCGGAATGCCGGATACAGTATAGCTGTCTTGTTTAATATCAAGACGCTTACGACTCGTCTAACGTTTTAAAACTATGCATTAAAGTGCCGCGAGCATTACAAAGCGACATAAAGTGCAAGGAAAACAGCTGACAATGCTGTACAATATATTTCCTTTCGCCGGGTAGAATATTCAGTTAAATGTGAAAGGATTATTAAAGAAATCGCTACAATACAGTAAGCATTCAACTGTTGCCATGACGCTCTTCGATATTTAAAAATATTAAAATACATTGTTTAATGCATTTCCGATTTAAGAAAACACGCACATACATTCTCAAAACCTAGAGCGAGTTGGGCGTACGGAAAGCTCTCCACTGACGCTGAAAATAAACACGCATAATAAAGTTCTTACATCACGGCGGTGAGATAAAACGAGCCAAGCTGCGCGCGCTGATCTCTGTCACGCAGAACACTCAACTCAATGTCAAAATGACAACGAAATGTCAATTCCCTAGAATTTGCCCGGCGTGTACGGGTTACATGCGTGCTGAAATAAGCGGATATTTCCGTTTGCTGTTAAATTTAGAGAAAGTGATTTAAAACCCGGACAACAACATTGCCTGCTTGCTGAATCACTTACCGTTCTCACAGATCCAAAGCAATGAATCGTGGATCCGACGTGGTCTTTAAGCAAATATGTACAGCACTAGATGCGTGCACCACTTCCTGTCGTTTCTTTACATTAATGGGTAATAATTTTACGAATATAAACTTAATTCAGTTTGCCCCTGACACATTTGTTTCTATTATGGCTGGATTTGCAGGTGCAGCCTACAGCACCACGAGCACCATCTTTTTCAGACCAATCATATGACAGCCTACCCTCTCTTCTACCAATGAGGATAGGGCTAGGGGGAGGATGCTGGAGTTCAAGATTGGTGGCGACCGCTTGGTAAACAGACACATTTCACCTGAAAATGTTTTCTCAACCTGCGTGAATAGTCATTGATATGGTGTCACATTCGGTGCCACCTGGATGCTCATAAAACAAAATGACATGCGATAACTATTTGGGTTTACTGTCGTTCACTTCCAGCAGCATTCATCGATTGCACAGCACCGACCTGTTGCGCTCGGTGTTGCTCCACCTGTTTCATTTTGTGTACGTTTCTCACAAAATAATCGGTGGCAGGTTACAAATATGAAGAATGACACATTTTGAAATATATGCTCGAATTTAAACATTACATAGATCATTAGAAATACTGCGATTTCATACTGAATTTCTGCATTTAAAAACCCCTGCTGGCATTTACACTCTGTGTTGAGTAATCTTTTGAAGGCGACGTCATATTCCTGACCTTGCGAAGCCTAACGCACGGTACTGGTCGGGGAGGGAGAGGGAGAGAGACAAACAAAGACATATATATTTAGCAATATATACCAATATATTATTATTTTTGTTCCAAAATATATTATGGTATTATTAAATATATGGTAATAGTTTTTACAACATGAAAAGCAGAAATAATCTGTTTATCGTGCAATATATTGCAATCATATTATGAACTATATTTAGCATAAAAAGCATGATCACAACAAATTATGGGCACGATATCACAACAAATAGATTGACAATAATGAAATGTGCATTTGCACTGACTCAATAACCAGCCAGTCAGGAAGAGGGAAAAGTGCGTAGTCGCATTTTGATATAAATATACAAAATATAAATATACAAAATATACAAAACACTAGCCAGTTATTATTCAATTGGATGAGGGTTTGTGGATTTGAATGGCAAGCGCCAAACACCATGGTCGGCGTTCTCAGTGCTCGTGTAACAGGGGTAGGTCTGCTCCGAGTTTCAATCCCAAGCCCTCGCCGGTTGCTCCGCACAACTGGAGATACTATTAGCCAGCCCATTTAGCTAAATACCACGCCGCTTCACATCACGGTTTGTAGCAGAACTCCACCACATTCGTTCCCATGGAATCCCAGCTATTCCAATGGGCTCACAGGCAAAGGACATGATTGGTGGCCCATGAACTTAAGGCAGTCTCTGTTTTTCACATCAACTACCCTGGCTCAATTCACTGCCTACACCTATGCCAGTCCACTTAGATTACACCACATTTCACGTGGGGACACAAAAACAGTCTTCAGCTGTCATTCACAAGTTTATAAATAAGTGTAGCTAAAACGTCAGACCACGCAAATGACTGGGTAAATAAATAAGTTGTCATGTTACAGATATGGCCCTCCAGGAGGAGAGTTTCCCACCCCTGGTTTAATGGGAGAAATGCTCTGGTATGGGAGTCCTCAGCCCTGGGCCTTGAGAGCCACAGGCTCTGCTCAGCAACCAAATTAGACCCAAAAAAGCAGGTGAGGTAAGTACACTGTGTAATGAACTGCTCTAATTGATCAATTAAGCTGTGGGTAACAACGCAAACCAGCAGGACCTGTGGCTGACCAGGACCAATCAAGCTGACTAGTCCTGATACTGAGGTCATCAGGACCTGACCAGTCAATGTAATAGGGTAGTTGGGAGTGGGTGGGAAAGGAGAGGATACTACTTGTAGAATCCTGAACACTTGTTTGGCATGCATGGAGTACCAAGGACAAATACATATTTGGGGTGGGCAGATGGGGTTGCTGTTTAAACTACCTCTCTGGCATGCACTGTAAATAGAATCAGAGTGAACAGCAGTGCTGCTGATAGGACCTGGCTTCACAAATACATTATTTGGGGAAAAAAGACACAAAGAGCTGATGGACCCAAATTAAACTCCAGTGTTATTCAACATATGGCATTGTCAGCACATGGCTGGGCTATGCCGGGAAAAGAAGCCCCCCAAACACACACACACACACACACGCACACTCACACATACACATAAACTCACACACAAAAATGCACACATATACACACATAGACACACACACACTCACTCACAAACACACACATACAGACACACAAACATATACACTCTCTCACACACACACACACACACACACACACACACACACACACACACACACACATACAAAACAACCTCTGTGGGGGGTATGCGGATACAGTAACATTCCCTGGACCTCACGGATATTACCCTTGTGTGTGTAAGGGCAGTTTTACCATTAACTCAGTGAATCATTAAACTATTTGAGTTTCATTCATTCATCGAATTTCCCCCCACAGGTTGGGACCATAGCTGGAGGGGGTGGGGGGGTTGGCGGTAGGTAACATGCCCACACATGTTACCAGGTTCAGTTTGTCTACAGCAAGCTGGAATGACAACACTGTGCAAACACATGACATTATCCTGACCGGAGGTGGTGGTTTAGTCTCACAAGTGGAAGAAAGACTGCACTGGCCAACATCAGAGACCAGCAGATTCCAGTAGTTTCTATAGTCATGGGATGTTCATCCAGCATGAAGATCAGATCCAAGAACCCCCTGAAAGAATCCACCAAGGACAATGCAGGTAGGGAACCCTTCGTTTCACACCCTTCTCTTGGTTTAACATTTTAACAGCGAAAGGCAAAGTACAACTGGTCAGGATTGTTCACCAAGTCAGCAAAATAATTGGAAATCAACAAGCATCACTTGCTAATCTCCACTTCCAAGCAATCAGAAGAAATTCATGATTTTTTCACCCACTCCACATTGCTCAGTAGAGCTACTTCCGCCAGGCTACCGTTTCAGGGTTCCACGTTTAGGAAAAAAGAGGTCTGTTACAAGTCTGTTATAATATAATACATGTCTGTTTTAAGAGGTCTGTTATCTCCTCTGCAGTGCCATTTTTAAATGCAAACAAGAATATGAGCTTTAATTGGCCTACAGTACGATCTTTAACATTTCATGTCTGACGTTTATTGTTACTTCTTTCGGATGTTTGTCTTTTATTTTATCTTATTTTATTTTGTTCTGTAAGTGGGGTCTTTAAGCCAAAGACAAACATCCATTTTGTTAACCAAAATTGAGAATACCCAGTTCAGTTTTTGAATTGAATCAATTTATGAATTTGGAATGTTTATAATAGAAGATTGTGCAGTCAGACCAGCGTGTTCAAGTTTATGTTGCTTTTTGTTCTTTAAAGAAAATGTCCAGAGTTGAAAAACACAATTAGGCCTCTAACTACTGAACGGATTGGAATAGCACTCTACAAAATACAACACAGTCCTCCCTCCACAACCTGCCTTGGCCTTAGTGAAGCTATAGGCGTCAGAGGGGCCTCGTGGACAGGACAGAGTGGAGATCAGGGCAAAACCATTGTATAAGTCTGTTCCATTATGATCCCGTGTCGGCCTTGTTCACTTTTTACGCTATCCTCCTTAAGGAAATGATTAGGTTTGATTTGGTTTCAATTGCTACTTTTCGGGAGCATCTCACTGGTTTAAACACTGGCATCAACTGCTGCCATTTATTGAAAAGGAAGCAAAGGTGGCTTTTGTTTTTGTCCGCGACCGGAGTCACGCTGGTAATGTGTAACTTGACGTTGCCTTGGATGTGCTTGATGGATTGGCATTCCAGCGGTGTTACGCCGCCAGGAACCCCTCAGTGAAAGCAAACCAGGTACCAGATCCCCCACCCCCACACCACCTTTGTTTTTAACTACGCCCCAACTGCATGTACACTGTAACTAGTGTAGTGTTTGAATTTTACAGGTGCAAATGTCATTGGACAGTCTATTATATACAGTAATACATTTTTGTCATGTGTCGACCCACCTCACTCTCTCCCACGACCCAACAGGTTGTTCCTGACCCATTGGGGTGGAACCACGCCAGTTGGCATGGTGCAGACACCAAAGGCAGGCAAAGAGCTCTCTTAGCAACACACAAGGAAGTGTCCTGAATATGCAACCTGACATTTTGAAAGGCTTTAAAAAAAAAAAAAAAAAAAAATGTAGATGCCTAATTCATACACTAAACATCTGTGTTGCTTTTTATAATGAGGCAGATTGACTTATTCACCTCCTCTAATAGGTGAATGAATTTATATTTATGAATTTGATGGAATTTATATAGCTCCTTACAGCGGGTCTCCTTTAATAAGGAGGGTATGGGGTGTGTGTCATACTCTGCGTGGCCTGCAGGGTGTGTAATAGTCACTGATTCTCCTGTAGTACTGTGTGTGGCCTGTAGGGTGTAAAATAGTTCCTGCTTTGTCCGGAGAAGTACGGGTTCATCTGCTGCAGTGCTCCTGGTGTGCAAATGGCAAGGCTGCAACTTGAGAGGCAAATTTGCCTATTCCAAATTGGGTAGAAAAATAAAGAAGGGTAACATTTATTTATTCATTCATTTATTTTAACTAAGTCTACAGTCTGGCAAACCAAATGCAATAGAGTTCTTTTGGAGAAAAAAAAAAAAAACATCCGCATCTTTCCCCTTTGACATCCATTATATGTATATGTACTTCAGAAATGTGACAATATTTACATTAATATTTATTTACTAAATTAAGGGTAGAGAAAACAATTCACCAAAGGTGATATACACTCAGTCGCCACTTTATTAGGTACACCTGTACACCTGCTCGTTAATGCAATTCTCTAATCAGCCAATCATGTGGCAGCAACTTAATGCATAAAAGCATGTAGACATGGTCAAGAGGTTCAGTTGTTATTCAGACCAAAAATCAGAATGGGGAGAAAATGTGATCTAAGTGACTTTGACTGTGGAATGATTGTTGGTGCCAACAAACTGCTGATCTCATGGGATTTTCACGCACTATTATTTGAGTTATTTGAGTTACTGCCACCTTCCTGACAGCTTGAACCAGTCTGGCCATTCTCCACTGACATCTCTCATTAACTAATACTAATAAAGTGGCCACTGAGTGTATATTCCACAAGGGTGGATGGCTGTATGCTGTCCATTGCTTGTGAAGAGCACACATTGCCCCTTAATACCAATTATAAGCCTTTAGGACATTTATGACATTGTTTTATCATTTTTTAACATGACAATGGAAGAAGCAAGACTCACATTGTCCAATAGAACACTTGATGGTGGAACGGGAGATGCATGAATGAACCTGACTGGCATCAATGGTTTGTCTTTTTTATTTTATTGGGGGCAAAGGGGGTTTTGTTGTAACCCAGAGGCCTTTGGGTCTGGAGTTGTTCTCATTGTTTTATCTTTTCCTGAGGTAGGCACTGACTGGCATCAATGGTTTGTCTTTTTATTTTATTGCATTTTGTTGCAACCCAGAGGCCTTTGGGTCTGGAGTTGTTGTTTACCTTTTAACACGGTATCATTACATGACATTACACATTCCAGGCATTTAGCGGATGCTCTATTCGACAACTTACACAATTTACATGAGTTTACATACAATCCATTTATACAGCTGGATTTACCTTGGTCAATGGTACAATGGCAGTGCGCCACCTGGGAATTGAACCCGCAACTTACGTGTTACAAGCCCAGATCCCTAACCTTCATACTACACTGCATTTACATTTTACATTTTAAGCATTTAGCAGACGCTTTTATCCAGAGCAACTTATAAAATGTGCATTAATACATGGTAGGAACAATCATAGTTCGCACAAGAGATCAGTGCAGTAATGCAGCGATAGACATCGTTGTAAGCAGCTGCATACCATACCTGTAACACTGGGAAGGAAAAGGTTAGTGATTTTTAAATTTTTAAAATGTTTTATTAAATGAGTAGGCAGGGATACATATACAAGAAGTGTTGAGCAAGTAGGCAGTGGTGATGACAATTGGGTAGATGTACAAAATTCAGTGGTAGTGGGTTTTGAGTCTCTTGTGGAAGATCGCAAGCGATTCCGCGGTCCTGACCGATTGCGGAAGGTCATTCCACCACCGAGGGAAGAGGCGAGACCATGAGGAGTGGCTGCCGGGCGCCTGGAGGGATGGGACAGTCAGTTTGCCAGAGCGGAGTGGAGGGGTCTGGCTGGGGTGTAGGGTGTGATGAGTGTCTGGAGGTAAGGGGGAGCAGTTCCTCTAGCCGCTTCAAAAGCAAGCACCAGTGATTTTAATCTGATGCGTGCTGCAATGGGGAGCCAGTGCAGAGAGGAGAGTAGAGGGGTGACGTTGGTGAACTTTGGTTGATTGAACATCAGACATGCGGTAGTATTCTGGACTAGTTGCAATGGCTTGATGGCACAGGCCGGTAGGCCTGCCAGCAAGGAATTGCAGCAGTCCAGATGCGACATCACCAGGGCCTGGACCAGGAGTTGTGTGGCCTCTTGGGTGAGGAACGGTCTGATTCTCCGGATGTTGTGGAGGGAGAATCGGCAGGTCCAGGTGATCGCTGTGATGTGGCCCGAGAAGCACAGCTGGTCGTCCAGGGTCACTCCAAGACTCCTAGCAGACTGGGACGGAGACACCTAGGAGCCTTCCACAGTGATTGAACACTGCCACCCAGCACAGCTCTCCCACCACCCCACTTGACCTGGCTCAAATAACTGTTTGAAATACTTTAACCCTTTAGACACCAGTAAAATTCCTGCAGATTACTGTATATTTGAAATCTATATGACTGTATTATATTTAAAATTATATATTTAAAAGAAACATGTAGTTTCATCTGAACACAGCATTTCATCGTGAGTCAAAAACTAAGGACGCATTTTGATTGAATCCATGCCATAGTGCTCCACCTGTAACCCGTCATCCAATCAGGAATAGGTCAGTGGAAGACATGCAGATACGCTAAACTGTAAAAGGGCCACCAGCCTCAATACCAGGGACGAAACTTCAACAGCTAGCCCCACTGAGGCAGGGGTGTCAGCTCTACTGTTTGGGTTTTAAAGTACGCTCATTTATCCACATTACAGAAAATCAATATGACAGTGGAACACTGTGTGTGTGTGTGTGGCCTTAAGTTCATCTCACCATGTACCCTTTGTATCTAGCCACTGGCTGTTGAAAATCTTGCTTGTTCTTGATTCCTGCTGGTGTGTTATTTCTAAATATAGATGACGAGAATAATATTGAACCTTTTAAAAAATATGCTATGGAAATATTTGATCATCGCATTACTAGTGAGGTTCTGAGGCAAATTTCCAATCATTTCACCTGTACAATAATATGTGAATTGTACAGTACTATATATGAAAATTCTTGCTTGTAAATTCAGTCATAAGTCTAAAAAACACTTATAATACATTTTGTATCCCTCTCTTCTCTCTTCCCATATTAATAGTAGATCAGAAAGAAAACGAGGAACCCGAAACGCAGACTCAACTGGAAGTGGAGAGAATACAGAGTGAGTGGAAAGTAAATCATGCAATTTCGCCCAAATATGGACACTGAATATCCCAAAAAATCACACCAGGGATCCCTGCTTTTTATGGCTAATCTGTGACACAATCTCGCATGTCCTATCACCACAATTGGGTTACAATTTGCAATTGTACAATTGATACCTTTTGTTATTTGGCATATGCTTTTATCCAAAGCGACATACAAGAGCTCATTAACATGGCTAGAAAATATTGCTAGAGCTATCGAACAGCAAGCTTACAGTCTAATCATCGTTGTTGCCAAAGTTCGTGCCACAGGTTCTGAGTACCAAGTATTCATTTTCAGTTGTTGTTGTCAAAGTTTGAGGGTAAAACAGCAACATTCTCACTTCAGACCCCCATGTTTGTCTGGTCCTGTGCTGTGATGCTTCTTCTGTAGTGTTTCTTTTTTCTTTTTTTCTTTTTACTCTGCCTGGAGGTTTACCTTAATCTATATAACCATTATAGACAATTATATATTACATTATATGAATATAATAGCTATATATCTATATCATACGATACTAGCCCAGCATAAATGGATGTATTATAATTGAAATGTGTTTTCTGTGAATAAGGAATACATGTTTCTGTCCACGCATGGCTCACACACATGAACCATATTGCACAGGCCAGGTGTGGTTGGTGATACAGCCCCACAATGCATTGCGTCACTTCAATCAATCACACCAGCATTGCTTTGCGTATTTGTCCTGCGGACCTTTAACCAGGGTCCTGACTCACTGTGGTCATTAAAGATCCAATTGCTCCTATAGAAATAACAGGGGTGTTACCCCTGGTGACTTGATCTAATCCCTAAACTGACAATCTGAATCTGCCCTCCTAATTCCCACCCCTCCCAAACACCACACACCACAGCTGGCTGGCTATGCATTCCCTGGCCACCTTGATTCACAGGTGAAGTTCCTGGTTAGGGAAGGTTGAATAACATGGGTTAAATGAACCGTCGTCCCCTCCGCCTGCAGAGAACAAAACCACCAGCACACAGGAGAGCGAGGACCTGCCAGGCGTGCCGGACGTCAGAGGTGAGCGAGCAAGCGAGCGAGTGAGCGTTTCCCATTGTCTCCAGAGGGCGCCAAACCCTTGGGCGTGGTGTGCGTCGTTGCGGGCGTCACTGTGGAAACTGCGGTGATTCAGATCACGATGCGCATGACTGCCAGGGTGAGGCACCATTGTCAGAAGGTGGCCGCGTTGTCGTAGGCAGGGGAGCTGCTAGGAAATCTGGGCCCCATGACTAAATATCACACAGCCCCACACCCCCTCCATGCGATGCCACCCACCCCAACACCTACACCCAACACGCAACTTCATGCCAAGATTTTGATAACTCTACCCTGTGGCTATCTTGCAGGCCAACACTATCTTAGGGCTTACTGCTTCTAAAGCTTAACAGAAGCTGCCTGTCAGTAAAATATGGATGAATACAGCATATTGTACAATGATTGGATTCCAACTTATTAAAACTTTTAAAGTTTTATTGTAATTCATTTTTTAATGCAATTAAAACACTGTGGAGTGCAGAGGAATGCACAGGATGAAGCATATGTTTAATACACTTACACACACACTGCATAAAATGCAAGATGAAAAGCTACTAAATAAAGAGAGCATTATTTGTTCTTCAGAAATAAACCAGGCAAAAACATGTGCAAATTCATAATCAATGATTTAGCTATATTTTTTAAAGAAAATGCTTTATTCAAATGATTTAAACAAATATTTTATTACTAATGTTACAGTAGTTTTATTAGGGGACATTTGTTATGTAATTATATGTGAATAATTTCAGAGGACGATATTTATTCACATTCGGGAGACAATCACTAAACAATAAAAGTCATAAACCCCCATCCAGCCAGGGCCATTGGAATCTTGCTAACTCTTCATCCCTTGACAACGCCCCTGGTCGTACGATACATTTGGAGCGAGGCGGAACGGCAACCCATGCCAGATAACGCAATCTCTCCCATTTCAGATGCTGACATCGCTGCGGAGGGAGAGTCCCAGAGCCACAACCATTAAAAAAACCAGTTCCTCTGCTCTGACTTCAACGTAGGAAAGAGAACTCTTTGTCGTGACATCCTGCAAATTAAATAAAGGGAATAGGGAGAACCCACTCGGTAGCACTTACTAGAGTGGAACTTGAAAAAAAACAAGACCGTTAGTTCATTACTCTTTACATTCACGGTTGTCTCCAGTATATGGCCAGGTGATCAGATGTGGTGGTTCTCTGTGGCTCAGTTGGTAGAGCACAGCGGTAGAGCACAGGTGAGGTTGTGGGTTCAGATGTATCCTGAAAATGTATGACAAGAAAGCCAACTATTATATTATGTTGACAAGAAAGCCAACTGTTGAGAAAATGAGACACAGTGCCAAGTTTACTTGAACTGAAGGTAGTTGTATTAAAGTATGAACCGGCCTGAAAACAAACAGCGCACGGATTTACATAAATGCCACTGCTATTTGTGCCTGTTTTTGTGGACATTTTTTGTTGATATTAATACAAATTAAAAAAGTTGCTGCGTAAGCTAAACTGTGTGTGAATCCTGTGGGATTGAATTTCCAGGTTGGCCTTCTACAGGTCAGAGCTGATATTAACCACCAAAAGGCTTATATATTTAAAAAAGTTTCCCCCAGACCTCACTCATGTTAAATATGTTAATAAGAACGAGTAAGCGTTTACACCTGTGAGAAAAATGAGACACACAGCCTCGGGTAGTGTAACGGTCCAAGCATTCGCCTACTGCAGCCGCGGTTCGAAACATAACTGCGCCAGTCCAGCCCTGGCCGGGAGCCCCACATTAGCTGTCCGCCCCAGGAATAGTGGGAAAGGTGAGCTGAGAAGGTTGGTGGGCAATCACCGGCCTCGGGGAATTACTGAAACAGGTAGGGACCAAAAAAATAGAAACCCAATGTCATGTCACTTAATATAGTACTGGGCCACCAGATGTGGCCAGTATGCCCAGTATGCACCATGGAATAGAGTGAAAAGAACCTGGAACTCTGCAGGAGGAAAGAGATAAGGTCAATCAACTAACACACAGTAGGTAGAGCATGGCATTGACAACGCTTACGTTGTGGGTTCAATTCCCCTTGGGACTGCATATACAGAAAAATGTTTGCATTCGTTACTGTAAGTCGCTTTGGATAAAACGTCTACTAAATGGCACACATTATAGATTATATTGTATGTGGAAAACTAGAAATAATATCCCATAAATGCTCAATTGAGTTCAGTTCCGGTCACTGAGAAGGCCATGTAATATGAATAACGTCAGTGTCGTGCTCCTCAAACCACAGGGCGACTACTTGTGCTCTGTGGATGAGGACATTGTCATGTTGAAAGACCCCCCCCGCCCCCACAGGACAGAAATGCTTGTGAAGATGATCACTCAGTTCCATTAAGTAATGGCTGACCTTGACCTTGCCTTCCAAAGGGAATGAGGGCAACCAATCCATGGCAGGGAAATGCGCCCCACACCATTGTAGAAACACTAGAATCCCCCTACTGAAACACTGTTGTGTTTCCAATTTTACGTGTCGTAAAATATGTGTAGTGCTGTAAAATGAAGGGAAGTCATCAATTCCACCCCATAAATCACTGACAAATGGTAAATTAAATTAGTTTTATTATTATTTTTTTGCATTACCAGTATGTGAGTCTGGCAAAGGCATACAGCAGCGAGATGAACAGGAATGAGGTCAAACACAGTAATGACACGTGCTCGCACGCAGACACGCGCACACACAAACACACACACCCATACACACACACACACAAGCACTCTCACGCATGCACACATGTATATGTACGCACACACGCATACACGCACGGGTCCCAACTTCAAGAGCTTCATATTAAAACAGAACACGGGGGTCAAAGGGGCCGGCGGCGTTAGCGCAAAGGCACGTCAAGCACAAGCATAATTTCCAACTGACATTGACATTAGGCTCAACGAATAGGACAAATTCACTTGACTTAAAATGAATTTAAATAAATGCAATTAGAATCGTTCTCTGAATAACATAAACCTAAAAAGGGAAGGGGATGTTGAAGGTCCCAAGCCTTCACAAAAAATTTTTATGCCCTTACCCCTTTTTTCTCCAAATATGGAATGCCCAGCCGTAAGCTTAAGCTACACTCGCTGCAACCTCCGCTGTCAATCCGCGAGACCGTAGACGATCACGCGCTCTCCTCTGAAACACGCGATGCCAGTCCCCGCAGGTCCCAAGATAAGCTCGCAGACAGGAGTCGGAGGAAGAAACTGCAGGTGCAGCTGCAAACTGTGATCGCCCGATTGACCAGTAGGGGTCGCTGTTTCGCGACAAGGCATGGACAATCCGGCCGATTGAATCCCTTCCTGCCTGGATGACAACACTGCCAATTTTGCATCGCCCCGCTGGGCTGCTGGCCACAGTCGGCACTGGCACGCTCTAGATTCGACACCAGACCACAGGGCTCAGCCACACACTAGAAGTGCCTTAACATCATGCAGACCGACCACAGGGCTAATCCACACACTAGAACAATGCCTTACACAGGATGAGCCACCCAGGGTAGGGTAATCTATGTAAGCTACACTTGGCACATTGAACTGTAACCTTTTCCTGTGTTCACTTTTCACACATCATTTTTCGAGTATGATAATCAAATCCTGTGTGCCAAATGGTAACAGTAAAGCAACTGTATTAACGGTTTAAGACCATTAACAACGAGAGACACAAATGGCTGGAATTTAAAGGGTAGATTCCATTGGTAAGCCATGGCCATAGAGTAGGTTATTTTCCGCACACAACAAGCTCCCTTGCTGAAAATCATCAAATCTAAGTTGGGTTTACACTATACGTTTCGTTGACATGACATACCCGGTTCTACTGGGACCGCCATTGCCCTCAGAAGAGATGGGAATTGTGGGAAACCTTCTGTTACAGCAGTGAGTAACACACAAGGAGGAGGTAAGGAGTGTTAAAATGGCAAGCCATTTCAGTATACAATGCAGAAACCCGTCTATACACTGTATAAACGTGATCTAATAAATCACCATACTACTACTTTGGTACATTTAAAATTCTAAGACAGTAAATTAACTACTAATAACAATAAGCAGTTTCCTTCAGTCAATGCAGGGGTTTTCTCCCCTCTGGTCCAGCGCTCTCCTTTCCCAGAGTTCTGTTCTATAATTGGTTCATGACTGCACTCTTTCGACCAGCGTGACACACTTGGAGGTTCTGGATCATCTTGAGGGTTCAGATGAATGTCCTGGCATCCTGGAGGCGTGTTCACTAGGGATAAAGGCGAGGGGCAAACTACAGAGGTGAATCAAAAACACAGCTGCTCCCGTCCTGCACTGCCAAAAGAAAACAGCCTCAGTTTCTCTCATGGTCAGTCAACCCATTAGGGGGCGCTGTGGTGAAACATCACAAAAAAAAAAAAAAATCTAAGTTCACGTGGGGAGGGCTGGGGGGAGCCTTCTCAGTCCCTCTTGAGGTCAGCCGACATGTAGGGGGTGCTGTTATTGGGCGTGACTGCCAGCTGCTCCTGGACCACTGGCAAGGTGGCAGGGGTCACACCATCGTTGTTCACCAGGGCACCGTAAGAGAAGGAGCTGTTATAGTCTGGCTGGATCACCCGCCCTTTGTCATGGATCGTTGGAATACCTGTGACAAAAACACATTTTTATTATACATATATATATTTTTACATTTGTTTATTAATGAGAAAAGCCAGAGATGATATATACAGTTTTATTTGTCTTTGGTGCCGTGTTTCAATGTTTAAGTTCAACTCAGTTTTCAGTTTCTCAGTCAAATTAAGATTTGCATTGTAAAGGGGATATCCGAGGAATAGTTTTACTTCTGCAATGGTTAAATTACTGTTAAATTTACCTTCTTTGAAGATGGAATTGCAGGCACAAACATTTTCATGGGACACAATTATTTCAATATATTTTGCTTCTGCATATACAAAAGCTGCATTCGGCAACAAGCAATATTCACCAACGGTTTTTGGTAGTGGGCTAAATTTGTTAGCACTATACAGATTGTTAGACATGGTATTAAATGACAAGTAAGGAAAAAATATGTATGTTTAAAATACTCTGGGTAATGTTTCCATGGATATTCAAGGACTGAAAGATTTCTGTTCATAGAAGCGAAACTGACCTTGCATCATGTCCATAGTCACATACGGCTCAAAAGTCTTGGCCTTCTTCCTATTCTTTGTGATCAGGAAGACTCCTAGGAAGCAAATCCCACACCTACAGACAGGAAATAAAGAACATTTGGCATTCAACTCTGGGCAGAAACAGCATTTCACAATTCTCCACATAAATCAAGACCTCCGATATTGGCAGGCTTCAGCTTTGGAGCTAAAGGGTAACATCTGGTGTGCTGGCCAGGAAAAACGTGAAAGGTAAAATATTCCCATATCGGATAAAATGACATTATGCCATAAAAAAATTAAAAAAATTCAACAAGATTCTACACATCTACTTCCAAACATATGAAGCAATATTAAAAGCGTTGCAAGGGCTCTTTCTCCGGTTTCAAGATTTTCATTTTTGTGCTTTGTGGCAAAGGGACCCCCTATTGTACGGGAATGATACTACAATGTACTCACCCCAACAGAAACATGCAGATGTGGAGGACATCTTCACGATTGAACTCCATATAAAATACGGCCCCTAATACAACAGGGAAAGACAAGAGATCTTAACATTTGCAAGCTACAGTAAGGTAGTAAGTGCGACTGTCTAAATTCAACAAAAAGATAAAATGCTCACCTGCTACGATGGCGAAGGAGGTGGATAAAATGTAGTTGACGCTGGCAATCAGGGAGGAGTCGTACCGTTGGGAGGCTTGGGACAGAAACCTGTGACATCACAACAGGGAATAGCATTACAAAGCGCCTGTGACATCACAATGTAGAATAGCTTTACAAAGCGCCTGTGACATCACAACAGGGAATAGCATTACAAAGCGCCTGTGACATCACAATGTAGAATAGCTTTACAAAGCGCCTGTGACATCACAACAGGGAATAACATTACAAAGTGCATGAGGGCCTGTATATATTATAAAGTGTCTCAGAATATGAGTGCTGACCTAGGATCAGTTTGCCTTTTTGCTCATAATGGATAAGGTTAGGATATGGACAGGGGGGGGAAACTGATCCTAGATCAGCAGTCCTACTCTGAGATGCTTTATACATACAGGCCCAGTCCTGAGAATACAATAGAATGCCATTTCGGCTGAATGATTTACAATGATCAACAGTGAGGGTCAACAAGCTGATTTTGCCCACCGATGAACTTTGCTCAGCCATGACATTTCTCATGTTAACGCAACTTGTAATTTCACTGGTAAATATTTCCCATTTAAAATCTGTGAAAATTTTGACAGGGTCAGGGAACATTATTTTAAGTTCTCTTCTGGAAAATAATAAATGAAAGTAAAAAATAAAAAATAGTTGCCACCATTTCTGACTGCCATTTGCTGTGAACGCAATCCCCTAAGCCACGCTCAGCGCAACCTCCAATATCAATTCAGGAGTGTAGACAAGCATGCGCTCTCCTCCAAAACACATGATGTCAGCCGCTGCTTGTGATGTCTACAAGTTTACAGTCTACAAGTTAAGCTCGCACAGACACTGGTGTGCAGCACGTCCAGGAGACTGTGGGTGCCCAATTGTCTAGCGGGGGTCCACTGGTGTGCGATGAGACAGACATCCCGGCTGACTAAATCCCTCCCTCCCTGGGCGTCCCTTCTGCCAATTATGCATTGCCCTGTGGGTCGGCTAGCCACATTCGGCACTGGAACGGTCTGGATTCAATACCGGATACCAGACATGGGGCTAATCAACACACTAGAACAGTGCCTTAACAGGATGAGCCACTAGGAGTCCCCTCTGTTGATCACAATCACCCGGCACGGCGCCCTCTACAGGCCGAAAGCACTCACGTTGCCTGGAACACCACGGTGGCCACCATGGACACGAACATGATGTAGAAAATGGGGTATCCAAACTGCAGGTTCCCCTGGATACTGAGGACCACCATGCCTGACACCGCCTTCACCGTGATGACCGTCACAGAGCCTGCAGGTAGGCGGGGCATAGGGCAGGGGTGGGGGGTCACATCGTGGGCGAGGGAGTGGGGGTGGGCAGGGTCACATGGTGGGTGGGGGATAGAGTGGGGTGGGGTGGGTGGAGTCACATACTTCTCTCACAGCACTTAATGTCACAAAACTAAAAAAATAATAATAATGTTTTTCTCTTGTGAACATTTTTTCCATGATATATTTTCTGTTTTTCACCCCTCTAGTTTTAAAGAAAAAAAACATGCATAGAAGTATTGATGCTTACAATAATATCAATACATCTGAATGTGTCATGTAATTCCACATTCACAAATCTTTTCCCCCCTGTTAAATTTGTAATGCTATACTACTTGTTCGGGAATTGTAGTCTTAAGTTAGGCCCTCCCAACTGCGTTCTGAGCAGAGTTAGACAGATAGCTAACAAGATGCTTCATTAAAGCCACACTCTTTGGAAGAAAATACTTTCTGAAGTTATTGTTAGCTATCTGTCTAGCCCTGCTCAGAAAGCAGTTGCAAGGGCAGAATAACGTATTAATATCTATGGTCCCGGCGGCCGACCGGAATACGCCATAATCCCCTATTCCGTTCTCTCTATGACATGTTGATCTGACTGGTGCTTTTCCGACGCAGTTGACGTAGACTTTGGGGATTGGGCTTTTTTCGGCCTTACTTTTTCAAAAAGCTCTTAAAATAGAAATTTGAAGTGTATACTTGCATTGGGAATTCTGTTCATAACTATTACACAATTCGATTGTGGAAAAGCACAGCCCGTCTTGTTGCTCTGGCTTTAAGCACTTTGAGCTGCATTGCTTACTTTATAAACAGTTATAAAATATATATAAATAATAATAATTAGATTTGCATGTGACCCTTCTACTGTATGCAGCATTTGGACTGGGGCAAATACAGGTAAACTACACCTGTACACTATAGTCCCTTCAGTTTAGAGGTTCACATCAAGTGCCCTGATCACTGTCCACCACTGCTGCAAATGAACACAAATCTTAATTTCTGCAGATTCCTGACAGCTCACTGATGCTTTTAACCCTGTGGACATGAGCTTATGCTTTGCACACTTTGAATGATGAGAAAAATAAATAAATAAATAAAATAAAAAAGCAGAAGAAAAAGATATTTAAACTTACCCAACAGTGCCACTAACAGTAGGACAACGACGAGGTAATTTGCATTCTGCTGTTTGTAGAAGTATAACAGCAAGCAGAAAGCAATAATTTCCAAGACCTAAAATATGAGAAAATGTTTTTCCAAATTTGGCCCTTAATCTGTGATGAATTATAGAATTATGAATATATATACACGTAACTGCCAAAATAAAGGAAACGCTTGAGTAAACAAAATCTTCTGGCAGTTCTGTTAGGGTGTGGAGTGCATTTTCCTGGCATGGTTTAGTTCCACTCAACAATGCTGGGTGAATTTGCGCATCCAAAGATTAGCTACAGGTGCTGGACAAAAAGTACAACAGGAAAAAGAGAACAATGCCTGAACAATGCCCGCCGGGTCGAAATGTTGCCATCGAAAAATGAAAACATGAGCATTTAAACAGTGTGCGGACATTCTCCATTAGTTCCACTCAACCCCTTAGAGGGCAAGGTAAACACCAATAAATCCAAAGCCATTCTGAGTGATCACCTTCATCCTATGGTGAAGCACTCCTATCCTGATGGGAGTGGTCTCTTCCAGGATGACAATGCCCCCATCCACAGAGCACAAGTGGTCACTGAATGGCTTGAGGAGCATGAAAACGATGTAAACCATATACCATGGCCGTCTCAGTCATCAGAGAACAACCCAACTGAACACTTATGGGAGATTTTGGAGCAGCGCCTGAGACAGTGTTTATCACCACCATCGACAAAACACCAAATGATAGAATTTCCCGTGGAAGAATGGTGTTGCCTCCCTCCAATAGAGTTCCAGACGCTTGTCAAATCTATGCCAAGGCGCACTGAAGCTGTACTGGCAGCTCATAGTGGCCCAAAGCCCTATTAATACACTTCATGTTGGGGTTTCCTTTATTTGGGCAGTTTCCTGTATATACTGTATACTGTGGATTTCATGCACATTAATGGCTTCTCAGAGTATGAGTCCAAATCTTACCAAATACAGCAGGAAGGGCCAGCCTATGACGTGCTTGACAATATTCTCGCCGTTCAGCTTCTCGTGAGAGTTGGGCCCGAACGTAACAAACAGGTACGTCCCCGCAACAGTCAAGGCACAGCCGACGAAGGACAGAATGTATCGCTCTGCGTCAAGAGTCACAAAGACACATCAGTCAGACACTGTGTCACATTCCACACATATGCACACATGACGGACATACAGGCAGACAACAACAAAGGCTTGAAAGTGAAATAACAACTGCTTACTCCATTACACCAGGATTACTTTGAGCAATGAGTCCCCAGCCCTGATCCAGTGGAGCTGCAGGGTAACAAAATCCTGCTGCCCCTGTGGCTCTCCAGGACCTTTATTTTGGCAGTCACCTGAACATTGACACTCCAGAAGCCCACAGCACATAGTATGATTTTAGCCCTGAAATAGCCCTGATAACTGCCCCTATGAGATTGCTATAATTATTGTTGAAACATGCTGACTGCACGGTCAGATTACACGCTGACTTATCTGCATATACCTTGCAGTGTGTGGGGTGTGTACAAGCAATACAACGGCTGCTCTTTGAAAAAACAAAAATGTTTGCGGTTCAGTTTCTGGGAGGTCAGGAAAACAGTCGCCAGACTCACGTTCAGTCTCACGTTTCGCAACGTAAGCTTTACGAGGACGGCTGCCCCGTAACAAAAATGGACAATGAACAAATTACACAACAAAAAAGTTCCAGCAGCCTTTTTCTCATTTCCTGCAGACACCACAACAATAAGCAGCAGCCAGTGAGGGTGGAAAAACTGACACAACAGCAGCAAAGCTTACGAGTTAAGCTTGCATTGACAATAAGAGGACACAGTAAGGAGGACACTTCATGTGTAGCTGGTGCAGGCAGAGTGTGGGCACCTGATTGATTCGGGGGGGGACGGACATCCTGCTGACTGAAAACTGTACTTCCTGGCTGATGCTACAGCCAATTACTTGCCGCTCCAGAGGGCTGCCAGCCACAGTCAGCACTGGCACAGATTCAATAACAGACCACAGGGCCCATAAACGACCTACACACAAGCCAGCTAGCAAGAAAGCAGCAAGATTGGTAATGCTCCTGGTTTGTAAGTAACTGAATCCAGGTGTTCACTCTCCCAACTTTCTGAGCCTCCCAAACCTCTGGGGTACAGCATCCTCCACTATCCACGATTCCAGTGGCTAACTCAGTGCAACAAGTACACACCTGCAATACTGTGTCTTATGATTTTCACATACTGTGCGTGTTCTAGGGCTTTGGATAAAGCGAACATGGATATGGAATCGATTGTGAGGTCAATGCCGACACTTGATTCATTTATTTCTAGCACAATAGCTATAGCAGGGCATGAGAAGTGCATTTGCATTGTGACAGCTTCTTTTACATGCAGTTTGACTAGACCAGAAGATCGGAGGGAAGTGTGGAAAGGCCTAGAACTTTGGTGAACTTACTTAGAAACTCTTTGGGTTTCCATTTCTCTCGCAGGAAAATAAAGCCTAGAATTGAACTTGCTGTGGAGAGAGAGACAGAGAGAGATAGAGGGAGAGAGAAACAATGTGGTTTGGTATTGAAAATGCAGAAAAAAAACCCCACTTTCATTATAATCCCTTTCTCACTACAGGGGCCAGACTCTGACGTGGGTCATGCATTAAAATGCACTCGAGTGCTTTTGAAATGAGTGGGTGCGTTCCACTAGCTCCTCCAGGTGGATTCAAAGCTGAGCCATGCAAGAGGGGAGCTCTGAGATTAGCACCTCCAGAGAGGGGTTTGCTATGAACAAGTGTGCTTCCCCATTCTGCACTTTTAGACGTATTCCACCTCTCACAGCAGGGCCTCGTTCTCAAACATGGATAAAAAAAAAAGTGTTTTTGAATGTAGCAGGGAACTTGGGCTTCACTATAGCTAGCTCTTTAATTATATATATATATATATATATATGCACACACACACTGCTGCATCACATTTACAGACATATGTGCCCAACACAAATACATGTGTCAATGAAAATACATCTTCTGACAAAACTCTTAATATTAAATGTGTACATTCCCCACACATTTCTAGGAACTGATCTGTACTGTAATTAAAAGGGGCAATGGCTATTAGCATTCCTGCATGGTTGAGGGGGAAAATGTTAACTTAAATGGAGACTAGAGTAGCTATTTAGTTCTCCCCCACAACAGCCCTGTTCTCACTGTTCAGGTTGCCAGATTAGGAAACAGTTACACGTAATCGTGTGTAAATTCAAGTCGTGTGCAGATTTAAGTCAGAATCTGACCCCGTATCAACACTCTCCTCAGACTCATTCTGCTAAATACACACCCACCTTCTTTAATTTTCTTTGGTCAGTAAATCTGTTGCCTTTGAAAATGGGCATTTCTATCTTTTCTATGGAAATCTAGAATCATTCAAGGTCAACCAAGACACTGCATGCATTTCACTGCCCTGCTTCTGAGGCAGAAAAAAAGGCATAACTATAGACATCTTGTAACATCTAATACACAGGATAACAAATCAAATCAATTAAGGAGCCTTCATTGCAATAATAAGTGTGACATATGGCAAACCCCTGTGAACACCAACATGAGACACATACCGATGACAGACACAGCATTGAGGGGCGCAATGAGAGAGAGAGGGGCGAAGGCGTACGAAACAAAGATCCCCACTTCTCCCAGGACTGTCAGGAGAAGGCCCAACCACCAGGTCTTGGTTCGGTAGTAAGCCCGAGGATCTTTGGCCCCAGCCAAATTCACATGGCTGTATTTCTGTAGTCAGAAAATGGGGGGTTTAAGACATTTTCTGAAAAGCTTGACAATGAGGACAGATAGATGTGGACTGTTTATTTGATTGGTGAATATTGTTTCTTCTCCTTGGATGCTTTGCACTCACCTGAATGCTAAGCGAGATGCTGACTATGAGGTTTCCGAATATGGCGAGCAAAGTCCCAATGAGGTTCTCCTGCGCACACGCACACACACACACAAAAAGTTTTAGCAAGTCATGGATAAGCCCTCCAGTCTAAAATGAAACCAGAGTGGCTACAATGTGAACGGTGCTATTGTAAGAGGAAACTGAAGGTATTGAAAGGGTGCATTCAGACAGGATGTGGAGCTCAAAGCTAGAGTACTTCCTGAACCTGTATCTGAACAGAAGTCATAAATAGAAACAGCAGCCAAGACAAGTTTGAACACACAAACAAGATATTGCCTAGAACGAACATAGAATGGAAGTAATTTAACATGTAAATTAGGAGAAAAAAGGCGAAATTGTTTTACAATAGTTACAAAATATCACTTTGTTAAGAAGATAGTGAGATTGTAAAATAGCAAATAAGTAAATGAACAACTAGATCAGTGGTTCTCAAACTCCTGTGGGCCCCCTGTGTATGCTGGTTTTTGTTACAGTCAATCTCATGATCAATTAAGGCTGTTAAAAGCTTGCGTGTAAGTTCTACTGTATATACTTGTTTCCTTAGACTTGTTTTAACAATGCTAAACACATGAATTATTGCTCATGGCATACGTAACTATTTCTGACATAACGTGGCCTTAACAATGCTTTAATAGAAATTAAGTGTTTAATTAAGAACAAGTAAGTTACAATTACAATAGCTATTTACAAATCAGAGGTTACAGTTATAGTTGGAACAAAACCAGCATACAAAGTGGATCCCCAGGACCGAGTTTGAGAACCAGATAATGGTAAAAGTTGTCCGAGGAAGGGGTGGGTTATACATGAAATGGAATTTAAAAATAAAATACATATATTACCTTAACTTTCTGCTGACACCGTAACGTTACTGCTATGCTACAAATTCGTTCCTTTTTAGTTTTATAGTTAGCTGTGAATGTTGTACCAAATTAATCAAAGCACATAGTGTGTCAATACAGACAAAGATTGGTTGATTAGGGACGAAATCCAGCTAAACGTATAGAGATGGAATTAGGGACAATGGAACACTGCGATAAGACGAAACCCTGCATATTTTGATAAATATCAATCGGTGATAGTTTCACGCTGTATACATAGAACCATATACCTGAGAATGTTTAATAAATAAAATTCGGTGATATAACGAAGGTTCAAAAATCGACTTGTTGTGTACAACTAACAAGGCACGGCCAGGAGAGAATAAAGTTATGTACAAAGAGGTCCATATTTCCCCAGGCCCCTTTATGAAGGCCTATATTTATAACGTTACATTACTCAGCATTTCCCCCAAATAGTGTCCATGGTCTCGGTTTGTTGTTAACTGTCGCTAGCAAAACGCTACCGTTCGCCTCAGAAAAGCGCGTTGTTTGCGAATCAAATAAAAGGAGATGGGGAATGTGCAATCTTCCTTTAGCCCGCGAGCTAGCAGCTGTCGCCGAAATCAACTGCTAGCTGGCTGCATAATAATGCCAGATCTTAGAAATCATAATCGCCAAATTGTTATTCCAAAATAGGAATTGCCATGTTAATCCAACCAACGTTAGCTAACTAAACGACTGGCCAGAAATAAACAATGCGACAATGCGAAACATCAATGTAACCGCTAACGTTAACACGCCTGCTTGTCTCTGTCAACCTTGTGAAAAATAAACTAACGCTAGCTGTCATTTACGACCAGAACACCGACTAATTGACCTAATCGACTACAGCTAGCAATGTCACATTATTAGCTAGCAAGCTAGCTAATTAAGGAAATGAATGTGGAGGTGAAATCTTTGAGCTAAAGCTACCTAGCTAATGACAGGTGAATAGCTTGGGTCTTACAGTTGTGACCTGATGGCTAGATATGAAGCTACGTAAGCTTTTCTGGAAATGTTTTATTGTTTGTTTGTAGCTAGCTAGCCATCAAACGTTAGCTACGTGCCGAGATAGATATACCACTGACACATGTATTGCTGAAGTTGCCAAGGCCGCTATGAAGGTGGTTCAGTTTGTTAGATCGGTAAGTTATCACTAGTTAGGTCAATCACCCCTTTCGTTAGAAGCGAGCTTGAGAACAATGCTAATTGGGTAGCCATCTCAATGAGCTCTTAGCCAGCTAAATACACATTCGCTTGCTAATTTACGTAGTTTGAATAGTTCGATTGTGCTTGAATTACAATATAACATAACTTACCGTATAGGAAGATGACTCGTAGGCAGAAACCTGAAAATTGCGGTCAACTTTGGAGTACTCTACGCCTGCCATTTTCGCCTGACTTAGCCACAGCTGTTTAGCTATCGATAATGAAGAAGTCGCTAGCCAAACCTATCACAGGCGCATGAATCATCCTCGTTCAATAGCTGAACAGAAATACCGCTGGCACTTGTGCCTGGGAGTCCTTGTACTTCTGTATCACCGCCATCTTTGAAGAAGAAGAAAAAATCAACCTGCCTCGCCGGTTTCTACCTGGCGATAATTACAGGTTACGCACAACGTATCGGAAGAGCTACGATAACAACAGAGCAAAATACGGCAACTAATTTACAGACCTTGTCAGATAAAAAACGATACATATTACCGTAATATTGTCGGTGACGTTAATATTCTAAACCAAATAGATTCAACAACTCATGACGTTTGCTGTAAATCACCCTCTGTGGCCTATTTATTTTTGGACCAGAGATACTTTTGTAGCAAGAACATATGTGATTGTATAATCTATATGTATCTATTGTGAATCTATTTGGTTATATACGTATATTGTTCACAACATATTAGCAGCTAGAAGCCTAATGTAATCATAACAATAATACGTGTGTGAGGGTGTGCACGTATTCGTTTGGGTGTATTTGTTTGTCATACTAGGCCTGCATATTTTACCTAGATTTTTAAAAGTGAAATTGAAATGGGAAGACCCCATTCCCCTTAATTGTGTGCGTTAGGAACTAAGATTTATGGACGCCCCAGGTTCTTTCTGCTCCCGACATCTGACATGGGATTGGTTAACCTCCAGCGGTTTTCTGCGTGGGTGTGTTCATACTTTATCCGCCAATAATCCGAATGGAATGGTGATTCGTCTCTTCTGTCTTCATATTCTGTGGCATATGTAACCACGCCTCAACGATGATAAGAATGCAGAGAGCAACTGTCATCTAAAACAGGGGTCTTCAATCTTTTCTTGCCCAGGGACAACCACCTGGGAAAAGGGGAACAACCCCGTTATATGTTTCTTTTTTTACATTTCTTTTTTTTAGAAATTTTAATTTAAAACAAATGTTAAAATATTTTATTTTTATTAGAAAATGTATACAATATGCAGTGCATTTAAGCCCTACCAGGGAACCTCTGTTGAAGACCCCTGAGGTAAATGGTGGATTTCCACAATATATGGATTCTAACTGGACTCCATACCAGACAGGAAGAAAGCCCTCACCCCACAGTGAGACATTTTACAGCATAGAGTTTTGTATTAGATACAAATTGACTAGATCCAAATGTCTTTGTTATATGGATGACTTCATGTCAAATTAATGTCGTCATTTGAGGCCTTTGTGGGGAAAAATGTAAACAAACAAGCTATCGGCATCACCAAATAAAATAAATACTTTTTTTTTTAGCTTTATTGGGACAATTTCCAGCAGTGGACCAGTTCCCTCTGTACACAAACCTGATGCTTCACACATACATGATTAGACCATATAAACAAATTTAAAAGTTGTTTTTGGAGGTGGTCTTGGCTGCCAGTAGGGGACATTCTTTCTTATGTATCAAGTAGAAATCAAATGCCCCAGCACAATGACGAGGGCACTGTGCTGTAGAAGGTGCGAAAGTGTAGGTGTGTTAGTTCCAGGGTTCTGGTCAAATTCCATCAAAACTGGCTCTCTACATCTGACAGCCTAATCACCCCCTGCATCTGATTGGCTGCACAACCCCTTATATTCCCTACCCACTTTCCCCAGGTCATCCCTGCAAAAGAGAACTGAGTTCTCAATAAAAGTCAAATAAATAGATAAAAGCCGTGCTTACACTCATTCAGTCTCAGAAAGAGCCACAGATCAGTGTTGCCAGGGTGATCTAAGTAATGAAAACAAAATATTAGCCAGCATCTGCAACACCGTTTGTTCTGGAAAAATCCAAAACAAGAAGAAAAAAAGAAGCTAAAACTGCCAACTGGCTTTTTAGAACAAACCTATCGCCAAGGAAACACAAATTCCACCATTTAAACTTGGGAATGAGTTGGAGTAGGAATCTTGCTATTAAAACACCTGAACTGTGTGTATTTATTAAGTCAACACAATTTTGGCAACAACAACAAAAAAGAAAAAGCCCAAATGCCCTGTCCCATAAGGCAGTGTGGAATTAGTGAGGATTCAGCCAAAGCTGGCAACAGTGCTGCAGTGTTGGTGCTGCTCAGTTCTCAGCAGGGGACTACAAGTCTTCTCAAACACTCTGGAAATGGGAATTAAGATCCCGAAGTCTGTAACAGATTGCTCAATATTAAACCCTTGCTTTCCTCAGGCGAGTGCATTTGAATCTATTGAAAGGGAACTTGTTATGATTAAACTATGTACGCTCGCATACTAATTACATGACGTGGCCGCCAACATCGGCTGGAATGAATTCCTGTATAAGTATGACAATATGAGTCAAATATGAGTTATACTTTTTTCTTCTCTCTGTCAGTTTTTCCATGTTTTTGTTCGTTTTCAACGTGGATGACTTTAAATAATACATAGACACACAACAAAATAAATGCTTGGCAGGGGTGTGTATGGATGGTGCGAGGATAGATGATCTCTGGCATCTTCTGGAATGGATCCAGGTTGGGTACAGCTTCTGAAATTCAATGAAAATGCCAGCGACTGTTTTGATTGGCCCAGGGCCGGGATAGTATGAGGCCAGGTACACTTGAATATGACCAGTGAGAGCGTTGCATAAGCTAACATTCTGGTAGCCTCAATTCTCAGACTCACAACCTCATGGTGCCATGGGCCTGAACAGGTTAACACTCCTGACCGTGAGATGAGTCCGCACAACTTCTGGGGTTGTGCTTTGCTAATCAACCAATTGTAAGTCACTCAAACCAATCTGAACCAATCATATTGCCAGACTCTAATCTCACAAACTATAACTTCCCTTTCCAGATGTTCTAGAGATAGCGTGCCTGGTGTTGAGGCTTAGCATGTTTTATGTCCAGTTGGAAATGTATTCGCACTACTGCAACAATACAATAGATGGTGCAGAAGGGCTTCGGTAGAACCAGTCTTTCACTGTCTGTTCTGTGAATTATGCCATTATCTCTTGAATACAGTGAAAGAAAATAATTGACTGCTTTGCTGTGGAGGCTCAATTTAAACAGACTTAAAAGCTGCCCCCCCCCTCCCCCACATACACACACCTTCAGCCAGGTGGTTCAGATGATATCACGCTGACCTCCTTTCACGGCGCACTTCAACATAAGAAAAATGCATTTGATTTAATGAGGAGGTGGTAGGCCTTGCTTGGGTACTTTTCCACAGCTATAATTGAACTTGCCATTTGCCTCTGTCATCTCCCTCTGAAGGGAGACTGATAATGGAATAAATCTGCCCTGACATCAATCACTGCTTGACATGAACCAAAGGTATGCGTGCTTCCCTGTTGTGTCACGGGCTCCCTGCAGGTATTCGTAGGGCCTAGTTCCTCTGCGTCAAAGACGCTGCTGCCACACCGCTTGCGTCGCCCTGTCATTACAGAACCTTCAGGGAGGGCGTCTCGGCTCAAAAGAAATTAGCGACCGAACAAAAGGGGAAAATCCAAAACAACAGGGACGCTGTGCCAAAAAGGATTCCGCCTATGTTGGTGCAATGAATCACGAAGGAAAAAAGCATATCCACCTCTGTGAAAACGCCCAAAAAGACAATTTAAAATCTATTCAAAGGAAGTTTTATCAGCATTTGATATATACGCAGGCTTGCTTCTTTTTTTCTTTTTTTTTTTTTTTTTGCTAGTCATTTGACAGGAGTAAATTTGACAATTTTGCTCGAGGGACACAAAGGAGCAAAGGAACAGTTAAGTGTTAAAGTGGCGAGGTGAGCTGGCGGGCTCCTGTACTATAAGCTCTCCCACCAATTCTGAAGTTATGTAAGGTGATGAGGACAGCCTTTGATATTTCTATTATGCAATTGTTGTTTATTAATATTAATACATCAATAATTTAGAGAAAACGCATTATGTTAAAGAAAACAAGTCCTGAAAGAAAGTTATGATTATTATAATATTTTTGCTCTGTACTTGTGCTTCCAACATCACAAATACTGGATTAAATGCAGTCCGACCATCCTGCGAACTCTGGAATTTAGAGAAGCTCAGCCAGGGAAAATTGGCACAAATATTGTTCAAACAACCACTATAGGACTACATGGAATCTACAGGTAACTAACAAAAGAAAGGAAACACCAACATAAAATGTCTTAATAGGGTGTTGGCCACCACAAGCCTCCAGAACAGCTTGGCCATAGTTTCTATAAGTGTCTGGAGGGATGCAACACCATTCTTCCACAAGAAATTCCATAATTTGGTGTTTTGTTGAGGTGGTGGAAAACAGTCTTCACTGCTCCAGAATCTCCCATAAGTGTTCAAGTGGGTTGAGATCTGGTGACTGAGACGGCCATGGTATATGGTTTACATCGTTTTCATGCTCCTCAAGCCATTCATTGACCACTTGTGCCCTGTGGATGGGGCATTGTCATTTTGGAAGAGACCACTCCCATTAGGATAGAAATGCTTCACCATAGGTTGAAGGTGATCCCTTAGAATGGCTTTGTATTTGTTGGCATTTACCTTGCCCTCTAAGGGGCAAATGGACCTGTTGAGTGGACCTGTTTCCTTTATTTTGGCAGTTACCTGTAATTACACAGTTGTAAGAAATAAACCCTTCCTTGACCCTGTGGTGTCGCGCACTATGTTGTTTCAGGGGAATTATCGCTGTTTGTTTACAAGGAAAGTATGTTCCTTTGCCTCTAAAAAAATTGCCTGTAGAATTCTCTCCCTGACCACCCGAGGGAACTACAGAATCTGGGTGCTTTTAAATCAAGCCTAAAAACCTTCATTTTTAACAAGGCCTTTCCTTAACTTCTTAACTGTTTGTTTTTATGCATCATTGTGTTTGTTTTCTTTGTTTCATGCTTTTGTAGCACTTTGAGATTAACTTTACTAAATAAAATGTATTATTATTATTTAAAAAATTTACACTTGTCATTTAATAAAATTCCATGTGCCGATAGCTGTCTTCATCCCCATTAGATTGGCTTGCACCTGTTGGGCAAAGCCAGAATTCTAACTTTTCTTCCACTAGAGGGAGTCAACTCACAAACTCACAAAGTGGCGAGCTGAACTGGAATTCACGTATACATCCGTTGTTGAGGGGACTCGGTTTCGGAATGCTGATGGTTTTTAGTTCGTGGAACAGATAAGCCTCCTCCATTTCCAGCTAGATGCTTTTCTGGCATCCTTTCTCAGAATATTACATTACATAATATTTAAAATGATATTTACACATAATTCAATGCCTCTGTGTAGAATTCCTTGACATTTTTTTCCAAAAGTTACAGGATTAAATGATTTGATTGAGTCAATGATAGTTTAAAAACATTGAATGACTGGCAGGAGTAACAAGTACAATCCAAGTCAGTTATGATTGGTCCATAGAGAGCTGCATCTCCACTGACCCATTTTAGCTGTAGGTAAGCTACACCTGGGGTAGAGGTGTTTCCACGGTAAATTGGCCCAGGTGGACAAAGCAGGTTACCCCTGAAACCGGGAGAGTCGAGCAAAGTGTGTGAGTTTATCTTGAGTCGAATACCAAAAGGCAGAAAGAGTCAGGGATTATTCCCACAACGGCAGCACGGTATTGCAGTCATGCAATCTTGACATAGTCAGTGTCATTTGGTGTAAAAGTTTGACGTAGTCTTTCCAAAAAAGACTCTGTAATTTGGTGAGTAACTCTAACTGTAAATGTGATGTAGGCGGGTGTTAGCCGTGCCAGAAACCTTTAGTTACATAAAAACATTCTGCGGTCAACAGCCCTTGGACAGAGGGCGGGACTTGATCAGATGTGGTGTGCAAAGTCATAAAGGTGTCATGAGAAAAACAGGTAAAAAGGTGGGTCGGTGGAAACATAGCTTAAGGCAGTCATTGAGCCCTGACTACTTCTGCTCCAAATCACCTCCCGCACTGAGCAGCAGTGGCTCCGAGTTGCGTTTTCAGGGGATACTGTACATATACTCTAGTATATGTCTTTTTTCTATGTGTTGGGCACCACCATCGTTCTTGGGCACTGCAAGATTTCAACAGAGGCTAGAATGCTGCAGAGAGTGCCCTACATTGGCATTTGGCCAGTCTCCGCTAGAACGTCGTAGATGACATGGCAAAATGTGTTGCCCAATGCGTGTGGTTCAGCATCTATACTACATATAGTATAATACAAATGCAACTTGGAGACACTGCTGGTCATGGCGACAGATAATCTGGTCTGGTGCTTTGATTAATTTGCACAGCCTAATCCAAAAATGAGGCCTGTACCATCACCGCAATGCCCCCTTCCCCCATCAATAGCATAGCACAGTAGTGTTACGTGAGCTAGCCACCACTGCTTTTCACTCTGCGACCCAGCAGCTGACCTCACTCGGTTGCTGCTCCTTAAAAATTAATTTGCACAGCCCAGGCATCGACCAGAAGGTGCCATTGGCTGAGGTGGCCTTGACCCCTCAAGACAGCAGCTCACCGAAAGCACTGGCAAGGCCTAGATTAAATCCAGACCCTATAGAACGTCAGTGCTCTTAACACCAATAATCTGAACTGGGAGTGCCACATGAGAGCCCCATATTCCTCTTCAAATAGTGGACTAATGGCACAATCTATTCAAAGATAAAATCACATATCTTTAAACATAATGTATATATTTTTATAAGACAAATTTTTGGTGGCAAGATACAGGTCAAAATGACATGTCTTATTGTCAAATTTTGACTGGATATACAGGGGGTAGACAAAATAATGGGAACACCAAACAATATATGAATATTTATTAACTAATAAGGTGGTGGGGCAGATTGCCATCAAAACAGCTTTGATCCTTCTTGGAATGCTGTTATACCAGTGTTGACCTGCTTCTAGTGGGATTCCTCAAGAAGGAAAGCCTCCAGTTTTTTGACAGATGAAGGCAGTGCAAATCTGTTCTGCACTCCATGTTCCACAACCTCCCATAATGGTTCACTGATGTTTACACCTGGTGACTGAGAATACAGGAACATTTTTGCACCATAGCGTGCACCTGGTTGCCTAAAATGGCTTTGTATTTCATGGTATTAATTCTACCATACAGAATGTTCCCACTGGGACCGCATATACTGAAAAATGTATGCATTCACTACTGTAAGTCGCTTTGGATAAAAGCGTCTGCTAAATGGCATGTATTATATATTATTATTATTATATCGAATAATAATTGGACCCAGTGACTCCCACCAGGTGGCTGCCCATACCATAATAGATCCACCACAATGTTTAACTGATGGGAACAGATAATGTAGGTTGACGTGTTCTTTTGGCTCTCTCCAAACATAAACACATCCAGATTTTTCGGAAAATAGTAAGACGACTCAGACCATATTACTTTCTTCCACTTGTGCTCATTACACTAGGCTATGCACGGTTTGTGTATTGGCCTTGGTTACCGTAAACATCAGGTTTGTGAACATCATGACGTAACGTTTTTGATGAGCTCTATCCCTGTAGGTGAGCTTCAGCTCACGCCCACTGCTCCTCTCTCCTGACGCAGTTTTTTTTCCTTGTTTGGCGTATACTGTCATGATTTGTATTGTCATGAATGTTCCCCTAACAAATTAAAGAATGTTTCAGTTTCTGTGACTGACGCAGCTGCAATTCAGGCAACAACCATTTGACCTCTTTCAAAATCTTTTGAAACTCATGTTGCTACAGACACTCACATATTGAAGTGTTGATTTTATAGCAGAAACTTATTGGTAATTAGAATTGACATTAACACGAAACACATGGGTATACTCTTTTTTAATTGTGATTTAGTTACTTTAAAATACAGATTCTTTTTCATTAGGCTTTTCCATTATTTTGTCTACCCTCTGGTATGTTTAAATGCATTCATATAAATATATGCACATAGTAATACATCATATATTTAAACAGATATTTGGAAAACAAATATAGCAATATTTGCTTTACAAAATTAAAATACATACTTATGCACTGCCAAGCTATTGATACTTTTTATCGGGATAGTTCATATTCATTAGTATTTATTTATTATATTGTTTGTGTGTGTAATTGTGCTTGAAAAATTCAAGAAATATTGGTACCCAGAGAAATAATGAGTACAGATGATAAAAGTTAATACTAAAATACAGAATTCACTTAACAACCCAAATTTGTATTTGTCTATTTTCTTGGTGAAGATTTTCAAACAGTACATACACTAAAACTAGTACTAAGTACTAAAGTAACTAAGTACTAAAGTAACAATAAGGCAATAAAACTGCAAATTAATAAAACATTTAAACTGTTCAAATAAAAAGAGTAAAAAAAAATCGACAAAAGTAAAAAGAACGGTCTTAAGGTGCTTTTGACCGTTTCTGCCTCGGATACGGCCTGGCAGGGAGTTTGAAATGCTTGGCAGGGAGGTAAACAGCAATACTTCATGCATGACAAGAACTCGCCATTTTCCATTGAGTGGTATGCAACTTCCTTCCTTGTTATTAGAGCACCCATCCTGTATGCATGCCTTCTTAACCCACGGTTTGGTCTCAAAAGCAATCTATAATCTTGTTTTATGATTATTGCATTGTCGTCCTCGGTTTAATCAGAGCTATTGAACTTGACTTAAACATACCTTTTGCAAGTGCACTGCACATGGTGTTTTTTACATTTATTTATTTTTTGGTAGACACTTACCTTATCTTCTCTATTAATAAAATATTTGTCACCAGATCTTCCTCAGAGTTTTAGTTATACACTGCAAACAGACACTATATAAAAAGAAAACAAGTGGTCAAGCCCATCTGTGTATAATCAACCGAAACACATCAGACACAAATCATTAAATGAAGGCCATGCTACCTAGGCTGTATGCAAACATATTTTTTATTTTTCCATTTTCCCCCTCAATTTGGAATGCCCAGTCGGATTTCCAAGCCACACTCGCTGCGACCTCCGCTGTCAATCTCCTATGAAAAGCATGATGTCAGCCACTTTTCACACTGTAGTTCACAAGTTAAGCTTGCACAGGCAGGAGTCAGAGTAAGACACCTCACGTGCAGCATTATACAGGCAGACTGTGAGTGCACTGGTGTGGGACGAGACGGGGACAACCCAGCCGACTATATCCCTCCCTCCCTCCCTGTGCGTCACCTCTCAGGGTTGCTGGCCACAGTCAGTACTGGCACGATCCAGATTTGATACCAGAGCGTGGGGCCAATTCACATTCTAGAACAATGCTAGCATTTTAGAACAGGACTAGCCACCCTGCAGCCCCTACACAAAAGTATCTTAAAATATATTGTAGTGTCACTGGGGGTGGGGGACACACACAAGGACCTTTTCAGAGGGCATAGGCAAGCAATGAAATACAGAGGAGGCAGAATTCCAAAAAACTGTCATTTTAATAAATGATTTCTATGAAACACAAGATAAAGTCTTCACCACTCATTTTACAACTTAAAGAATCTTAAAAAAATTAAAAAATAAAAATCCTCACCAACCAACACTTCAGTGCACGAGGTGGGTGGCCTGCTGGCCTGCTGGCCTGCTGGCCCCTCTGGCCCCTCTGGCCCCTCTGGCCCCTCTGCCCACTTTGCGCACTCTGCCCACTCTGCCCACTCTGCCTTCTCAATGTGGCACAATCAGTCCTTTTATTCAGTTCGATATTGGATTCAGCTGCCAGAAGTTCCAGTTGCTTGATTCGATGTATCTGGTGGCCAGGTGTGGGACTGCAGGCTGCTGGGAGCTGTAGTTTTGATGGCTCTAGTGGCTCATGAGAGTTAAAGGGGCAGGCAACCATTTCCCTAGGCTGCCCTTGTGATGCCACAATATAAAGTCACAAACTGACCTGCAATTCTGCAGGCACAACAGCATGGACGTTTCATTCATTCATAAGTATTAGCTCTATCTTCTTCGCACCTGTGGGTTTGTGTCAGGTAGACGGATGTTTTCACTGGCAGGCAATGTCTGTCGTCACCCCTCATCTGCTGAAAACGGCAATTTACTCAGGAGTAACTTGTGGAGGGTACTTTTGTGGTTCGTCTCTGTTTTCAAGTAATGTGGTGATTTTTATGTAAGAAAATAGGTCTGATGTTGTTTGTTCGTTCCCATTTCATGTAAACCTGCTTTCCGCTGATTAAACCTGAATAGCACAGCAAACAAAGAATAACAGAATTGTTTACCACTGCATGTAAATTCCTCGGGAACGAGAAACAAAAAAACAAAAAAATTATCTCAGATCTGCTTGCTCGTAATTCAGCACACGCTTTATTCTTGGCTCGCCAAGCCCAAAATCTGAAAACATAACAACAGAAACATTTTCAAGTGCAGAAACTGCAAAGTCACCCCCCAAGAAGGGTTAAGTGATTCTAAATATAGGATGAAACAGACTTGTTATCCATGCCATGGACTCATTCTTCTAATGCATAAAAAACACCAAGCCAAACCAAAACGGAAATGACAGTGCCACTGTCATTCTGGGGACCCTAAAAGTGTGTACACCCGTGAATAAGAGCAGAACAATGCTTACTGAACCCCAAGATCACGTGCATTCCAGAGAGTGCCACAAGCATTCCCCAAGAAGCGACACACACACACACACCCTGAAACATTCCTTTCCTTAGGGTGAAGGCGGTGATGTCACGGCCCGGGGCCAAATCCTCAGTGGAAATTTACAGCTTGGCTGCCGCCTCCCATACAGACAATCCAGGTTCCAGCCACCTTGCTCTCCAAGTGCCGCTAACCTGGTATCGAATCCGGACTGTGCCGGTGCCGACTGTGGCCAGCAGCCCCATGGGGCGATGCATAATTGGCGGTAGCATCACCCAGGGAGGGAGGGATACAATCGGCTGGGATGTCTGTGTCTCGTCACACGGCAGCAACCCCCCACTGGTAAATCGGGTGTCCCCAAGCTGCACGTGAAGTGTGTTCCTCCGACTCGTGTCTGTGCAGATCGACTTGTGAACTGTGGTGTGAAAGGAAGCGGCGGCTGACATCACGTTTCGGAGGAGAGCGCGTGCTTGTCTATGCTCTCCCGAATTGGAAATCGATGTTGCAGTGAGCGCAGCTTAAGAATATGATTGGGCCTTCCAAATTGGGAGAAAAAGGGGAAAAAGCTTTTTTTTTAAAAATCTGCCCCAAATAATCAACAGAGAACGGCTGCATTCAGATAACGCCTGGAAGCACAGTCCCTCCCTGCCTGATACAACAGATATCACGGTGTGTATTCTTGAGGAACCCAATCCAGCCGTGTCTCCCGCTTGCTTTGAAACATCTGGAAGCTATCGGGCTTGGGGGTGAGTGGGGCGGGGGCCCCCCACACTACTGTCCCGATTTCACAGGCCCCTTATGTGGATCTGCCTGCCCGCCACAAGAAAGACCACAATGTCAATAAGTTGGATAGCTTTGTTGTGTTTTCCTTGATTCTTTTTTAATCATTATGACGGAATGTCTTCAGGGGTGTGTGTAATTCTGTTGCATTTGCAAGTAAATCAATCAATCAATCTTGTTAAGTCCACTGTGACCATAGTAAAGTTGAACTGATATTTTGAGATCCATCCATCCATCCATCCATCCATCCATTGTCTAAGCCGCTTATTCCTGGTCAGGGTCGCGGGGGGGGGGGGCTGGAGCCTATCCCAGCATGCGTTCCGGGCGAGAGGCAGGAATACACCCTGGACAGGTCGCCAATCCATCGCAGGGCACACACACCATTCACTCACACACTCATACCTACGGGCAATTTAGACTCTCCAATTAGCCTAACGTGCATGTCTTTGGACTGTGGGAAGAAACCGGAGTACCCGGAGGAAACCCACGCGGACACGGGGAGAACATGCAAACTCCACACAGAAAGGCCCCCGGCCTGGATTCGAACCCGAGACCTTCTTGCTGTGAGGCGACAGTGCTATCCACTGCACCACCGTGCCACTATTTTGAGATCTGCATGTTGAAATGTTAGAGGTCAGAGGCTAATGAGAGCTTGAAGATGGTAATTGTCATGCCAGTAGTGTGCAGTATTGAAATTAAAGCAGGTTAAACTAAATAAAAAAGGAACACTTCTTTATTCAACAATACTGCCCATTGTTGGGAAGCCTTGTATGCGCAACAATGGCACACTCTTTCATCCAAGGCTCAAACTATTTTTCTGTTAAGGTTCCCTTCTTCTTATAGGTGAGATACACAAGAGAAAGGCATCTGAAAAAGCTACGAGGGTCCCCGCTAACGCCGACACTAGACCTCCTCAGAGCGGAATAACCAGTTTTTAACGGTCATTGCGGATCTCTGTCACTTACAGAAGTTGTGAAATACCCGCGCTAATATATTTTTGAGGACAGGTAAATGAAACCTATAACACACACCCCCCAGCCAGAATCTGTCTGAGTTCCTGGTTTACTGCGACCTCGCTGAGACCCAGCTGCACAGCAGTGTTCTGATGTTGATGCCATGTTCAGCCAACGTCCTTCAGTTTGACCTCCGACCTCTTGACTTCACTTTAAGGATAGAGGTCCGGGGGCAGACGAAGGGCTGTTTTGCGCTTTGTCAGTCAGCGGCAACTTAGAAAACATTCCACATAACGTGATAAGCAGTGACCTGACTCACCTGACATTCTGTCAAAACATAAAAGAATGTACTGAACAGGTGTGTGTGAGAGACAGAGAGAGAACGAGAGAGAGAGAGAGTGAGAGAGAGGGGGGCAGAGAGAGACAAAGAGAGAGAGAGATAGAGAGAAAGAGAGGTATAGAGGGAGAGAGATACATTATGGATATACACATTATAGCATGCCACACGTCAGAAAAATAGGTAATGGAAATACACATTAAAATATGCAGGAGAGGTAATTGAGCGAGAGGTTTTGGAAAAGCAGATCAGAATGGGGATGTAAAGAGGAAAGTGAGAGAGAAGACTTGATTAAAAAAAGCCTTTTTCACGAATGTACAGACTTAGGGGCGGATGCCTACAGCAGTGCTGCAGAATATTTTAGTTTTTTCCTCTTGATCGTAAATCAGGTTAGATTAAAAGCACAGATTAGGAACAATGCCATTGCACCCTGATTGCATATCTTGAAGTGATGACATGCAATGACATATGAAAGTCAATAGATAGACACATAATTCCCAGAACGTCAGTGGTCTATTCACTGTGTATCAAAACATGATTTTTTTTCTTCTATTGTGTCATGACAGAGCAAAAGACAAACATCAGTGGCAGAAGATCACTCATTAAAAAGAGCCAATAATCAATCACTAATAACCAAAGGGGAAGAAAACAACACCAAGGTCAGAGTCCGAACACATGACTGATGATCAACACATTTTTACTCAAACCTTTTACTAACCATTCAAATCTTTATGTACTCACGCACTATAAGAGGGAGATCCAAAGACCACCAGGCAGACTTCTGCAGGCAAGGTCTCTGGGGGCTCGTAATGCTGGTACGTACAACCCGTAAATAAAGATTCTGAACCGGTGCTGGCCTAGAGTGTTGTGTTGTGTTCTTCCTTCTGTCTGAATTCCTGGGCAATTTCCACTACATTTCCATCAAGTTACATAACAGTTTCCCTTTTTCAAATTCACTCTTATATTTTTCTTACAACATAATGTTCATGACAATGCATGTTGATGTTCATGCATACACTGTCAGAAAAAAGGGAGTACTTGCAGTGATGAGTGTAAGGGGAGTACATGCAATGATGAGTGTAAGGGAAGGCCAGCGTGGAGGTTCAGTGGATTCAGGCCTGTGCTTAGGAAGGCCCTTAGTGAGCCAGAAGAAAGAGACTAAATTTGCCTTACCCGTCGAAATCCCTAAAACCTCTGGACCCCAAACCCGGAGCTTGGAGCTCCGATCTTGAGTTTAGAAAGAACATAAAAACATCAGAACTGCATGCCATACAGACACCCTTCAGTTTTACATCTGTTTTTCCTAGTTCAGGGGTGGACAATTCCATTCCTAGAGGGCCGGTGTGTCGGCTTTTACATATGGGGACACAAGAACAGTGTTCAACGGTCATTCATGAGCGCATCAAGGAATGTAGCTAAAACATCAGATTATGTAAATGACTTGGCTAATTAAATAATTGCTTGTGTGTGTGCATGTCAGTGGCCTGTTCACTGTGTATCAAAATAATGACATTGTACAATGAACAGTGAATAAGCCACTGATGTGTGTGTCTGCAAGTGTCTGTGTGTGTGTGTGTGTGTGTGTGTGTGACAGTGTGTGTAGGTGTGCAAATGTTTGTTTGTGTGTGTGCGTGTGTGCACGCACAAGTGTGTGTGCATGCACTTGTGTGCCTGTTTGTGTGTGTGTGTCCATGCACTTTTATGTGCACGTGTGTGCGTGCGCTTTTGTGTGTATGTGTGTGTGTGTGCATGTGTGTGTGCCCTTGTGTGTCTGTGTGTGTTTGTGCACTTGTATGTATGTGTGTATGTGTGTATGTGTGTATGTGTCTATGTGTGTGTGTGTGTGTGTGTGTGTGTGTGTGTGTGTGTGATTTTCCCTGGGTGTAAAAACGTTGCAGAAGGCAAGCAGAGCACATCCGCCACAGGAACACTGAGAAGCTCCAGACCCACCACTGGTATTTTAACGTTAATACGGGGGTGTCACAATTTCCTGATTTCACTTTGATTCAGCTTCAATCTCCAAGCCTCAATGAAGGAGAAAAAAACACAGCCTTGGCACAGATAGAATAATAGCACAGTCACAGCCACAGGTGTAAGTTTTATTTAAACAAATTGGGGGTGCAGTAGAGAGCATTAAATTGTCCCCCTCAATAATGCATGTCCATTAATACAAAGGCATTGTTAAGGTCACAGCAGGTCAACAGGATGGATACTGGGATGTAGAGCAAAAATTAAAAAAAAAATACAAGCAATGGGACTGCATGCGTGTGGGGCCCAGGTGTGCCAGTAAAAGATCACGCGTTAGGTACAGGGAGGAGAACAGCAGTGTAGCAGCGTGCTAAACATACCTGAACATACCGCACATTTCCACCTGCTCCTGTCATCCCCGGTGGACTGAGAAATACAAAGCCTTCCCGGCAGGAGGAGACAGCTACAGGGACTTTCTGGGAAGTGCATAAGCACGGTTATTTCCCTGTGCCTCAGCCCTTGGCGGACTCCTGAGGCTATGCATGGAGTAAAGGTGTGGTATAAGGGGAGGGGGGGATTAGTTAGTGGACGGACTCGTTTGCCCCAAATATCCACCTGTCTCCGAGGTGGAATTACTGAGATTCTGCGGTCTTTAACAGCTGCCTTTAGGACAGGAGGGACGTGGGACTGAAAGAAACCCCCGAGATCCTGTAATGGCCCCGAATCTCAGCAGCTTCCTCCTTTAGCCCTGTCCCCACCCATCCTGTTGCAACATCGCTGTTTTTCAAATGGATTTTTTTTCTTTCGTGTGGAAATGAACGGGAGGCCAAGGCGACGGCCTATAAATCACTCTCAGTGTCATCCCGTGATGGCTCTCACCTCTGCAGAGGCAGAACAGGCAAACGCATCACACCCAAATGCAGGACCCTTCCCCTCGCGGCAAAATCCGCCAGCCATGCAGCACGTGCACGTGTGCCCCTCAGTGCCCCTCGTGCGTTTCCAGCCACCGCCTCTTTTCATTTCGCAGTGCACTGACTGGCCTGCGCTCAGGACAACTGCGCAGCTGGAGCAGGCAGACTGCAGGCGACCGATTGGCCAGAGGAGTCGCTGTTGCGCAGTGTGTCAGGGGAATATCCAATCGAAATCCTCCCTCCCTTTATTAAGATCATGGGACTCCTAGCCACAGCTGGCACTGGAAAGGGTAGGATTTGATTATGGATGGTGGGGCCTGACATTGCACTGAGAACAAGTTGAGGACTTCCCAAGAGCACCCTGTGCGTGTGTGTGGGGGGTGTCTCATAATTGAGAGTCAAGACCAGGCAGTCAGTTGATTTATATTTACATTTTATGCATTTAACAGATGCTCTTTTCCAGGGGAGCTTACGAATGATATATGTGATGATGTCTTGATACACTTAATATGTTAAAGCAGGGGAGCCCCAGATCCACTGGGTGTGCAGGCTTTTCTTCTAGCCCTTCACAAACACATATTCAAACTATTAGAATATTAGTTGTCTTGACGAGCAGTCGATTCATGAAACCAGTTGCGCTACAGAAGGGATTAATGGCATCAGCTGTGTTAGTTAAGGGATTCATAAAATCAGGTGTGTTAGCGAAGGGCTGGAACAAAAGCCAGCACACCCAGTAGATCTTCAGGGCCAAATCTGGACACCCCTGTATTAAACCTTTCTTTCTTAGAGGACCACAATGGAAAGTGAAGAAAGTCCTTGAATTTGTTGCACAATCCTCCGTGGTTTATAATGCATCTGCTTTTACGGTGATGTTCAATGTTAGTTGTGCCTGTGCTTACATGTGGGGTCCAGGTGTGACTCAGGCAGGAGGCTGGTTTGCTCAGGTCCAGTTCCCCCCCCCCGCTGGGTTCTGCACAGGTGACCGCTCCTCCGGATAAATAAATTGTCCCCCTTAATCATTTCGGTCAGTTCCTAAAAAGTCATGCACTTTTGCCTGTAAGTAATATAAAAATAAATGTCAACAAGATTCTGGGATACATAACAAAAAAAAAGTATGAGCTTGGTCAGATATTTATAGCAAGCTAGCTTGCAAACTAACTGGCTAGCTAAGTTATTCCATTCAAAATAGTGTATCCTCGCAAGATATCATAGCGTTGAACATTTGGGGCAGGAATAGTGCCCCCTGCCCCTGCCCCCAATGTTCAAATGAAACCCACACCCTTGCCTACACATGGAAAATGGAAAATATTCAGTGCAAAATCAATTAGTGAGCACTTTCAGCTTTAGGCCAAATGGGACCATCTTAGATAATATTGCAGGATACAAAACACCATATAGAATGGGCAGTTCCAACCTGGCGGATGGCGCAGCGGTCTAACGCACCACGCTTCGGAGTGGTGTGCGCTGCCCGTCAGGGACGCGGATCGAAACCCGCGTCTCTACCAGACTGGCCCTGGTCGTCAGCCCGATCGGAGGTGGCATTTGGCTGTCCGCCTCTGGGGGAGGGGGGAGGGAGAGCCGGCACGAGTTTGTCGGGGAGAAGGTTAAGGAGTCCGTGGAAGATTTCCCATCTCGAAAGAGGCGGGAACACTCAACCAGGAATGTGTGTCTCGATCCCGGAGGACGGGCAACGGACTCGTGAGAATGGGGAATTTAAGTAAATAGAGGGTTTCATTTGCAACCAAATTGGGAGAAAAACAGGGAAAAAATCAGAAATATTTAAATTTTTTTAAAGAATAGGCAGTTCCAAAAGTACTGGGCCCACAGCATTACAGCTGATTCGGGATGACCTGGATACATGTGGATCACAGAAACTCATCCCTCTGAACTGCGGGTGTACTTGCTCAGTCCCTGTGGGTGACACATAAGCAACACGATGTGATGAATTATTTTAGAAATATTTCCATCAGGAAACAAGTTGAGAGAAACCAGCGGCCAACGCACATTTTTTTTCCACGTCAGGAATGCGTTTACGTTAAAAGGAAGGAGCGATGCAAAGAAAAGTATTAGTAATCTCTCTTTCTTCAGAGCAGGTTTTTTTTTTTTTAACCAACCGGGCGATACCTTTTTTTTTTTTTTTTTTTTTTTTGTCGTCAGGAGGAGCGCATGTTCGTTAGGATCCAGCGGACGAGCTGGCTTTTCCAAAATCCTGTGCCTGTCCAGGCTTGCCCCGGCATGCCTTACAATATTCAGAGTTGATTCAACAGTGACAGTGACAGAAATTTAAATAAACATAAAAAGAATAGTTTTGTATAATTATGCATTCCTATCACCTGAGACTCAATCTAACCTGTACTGCAGACATGTTCACAAAGATTCCTCTTTGTTTCGTTTTTTTTGGTCGGATACACCTTGGCATGCTGTGTTCTTCATGAGTTCGTCTACTTGGCAGAACATTAAGATTTTCTGGCAGAAAACACAAACCTTGTTAGGGAGTCATTAACTATCCCTACGAGTTCCACCCAAGTGCTCAGCAAAATGACTCACACTTCCTTCGTTCACGTTGACAATAGAACATTGGTCTGATAACTCTCTATGTTGGGGGTAATCATCCTGAAACGATGGGGCGCTTTTGAGAAGTGTGCACTGTATGCGTCAGATTTATTATTGTAAATGACCATGCAAAGTGTGTGAAATGTCTACATTTTCCTGCACCATTGCAAGAAGCCCCAATAACTCGAATCAGCTCGTTAGTTCTATGATGTATTAAAATGACTGGATAAAAAACGTAGTTTCTGTAAAAATGTAATTCATGTAATTTTTTTCATTTCTTTCCATTCAGCTTTTATTCCGCTGTTAGAATTTGTTGGAATTATTTTTTTACATTTTTTTTTATGTCATGTAATTTCATGAACATGTCATGTCAGTTCAAGCCCATGCATTCAAAAACATGCATTGACCATTTGGAGAAAATGGGCACCGGATCTATAGAGCTATGGCTACCAACAGGTACCTATAATGGAATCTAAATTGGTTGTCTAGTATTTCAGATTTTGACATCTGCTTTGTGTGATGCTTTTTTCTTCACTCTTGGTGTAATGTGATGAATGACCATTCTCTTCAGAAACAGTGCAAGCAATACTTATTAGACTTGGGTGGCATAAAAGAAGACATGCAATGAAACATGTTGGGGGCAGCAAAGAATGACTAAGAGGACCTATATATAAGGTTATATATACTATATAACCTACTTGGTTATTTATACTATGTGACAGATAATAGATAGAAAAATACATATATGTATGTATATGAACATGTTGTGTGGGTATACGACACGCTAGCTAATATTATTTGTTATAAGAACACTAGCTAATTGCACCTCTTGGCAAATAAGTTCATTTGGCACAATTCTAAAGAAATTTCTCCTGAATGTTATCGTGGCCTTGGCTGTTTGTTGCAAAAAAACGCCCCCAAAAAAACTAACGTGTGCTTCACAGTCGACTGATGTGATCTCACCATCCAACCTCACAAACAATCTCACAAAACACATCATTTGTTCCCGGAAACGTAACTCTAACTAATGATAATCCCATTCACAATCTTCAGCTTTGGGACTCTGTGATCCCACAAGATGCTTAATCCCCAATAATGCATTGTTGTGCAGTGGGGACACTGAGCTAATGTCTCTGTACCTGCTTATTAGTACCAACGAGGCTTTGATGCAGGAAACCTGATAATCGCAGTGATCCAGGCCTTTCTGGCAGAATACAGGAAGCTGAGAGGCTCAGACATGAGTCTTTGATCGCTACTACTACTACTACTGCTACAACTGCTACTGCTATTACTGCTACCTGCTACTACTACAACTGCTACTGCTACTACGACTGCTAGTATTGCTACTGCTACTGCTACTACAACTACTACTACTGCTGATCAAACAGAACTGTGTTAAGTGTCACACATAGTGATCACCTGCTTTACCACTCTTAACCTACGCCTACGTGAGATGGAGACTCCTCAGAAGAGATAACTGACCATCGGTTTATTAGCAAAGCGTATTCTTTGAATGTCAATCCATGGGTAGTGCCATGGGTTTATGAACCTGACAAGTGAGACAAGTGAGCTATGTTGCAATGTTTCAGCAATGCCATGAGAACTTTATGTGCAGGCATAAAGGCATATGTTATGCCATACATTGTTTCTTGTGAAAATTAATTATTTCAAAACATCAGGTAGGCAAACAAGGTATGTTTGTATGTTTGTACAGCGTCTGGAAATATAATCAGACCACTCTTAACATTTGGACACTGATGGAAGGTCATCTCAGTCACTCATTCAAACGTGTGTAACAAGAGGCTGAGTTACTGAAGAATCAGATGAAATGTACTATGAAATAAGAGTTCTTAATATAGCTGTAAATCTGACATTTTCTACAGGGCATTTATGTAAGGGTTATAAGTAACTTATAAACAACCATTCCATTTTCCTGGTCTTGTTTTTGTCCAAAATATAAAAAGTTAAAGTATGATTTGGACTGATTGCAGAGAGTTTAGAGAGTTACACATGTAGAAAGAAGGCTGGAAAAAGAGCAGTTAATTTTCAACAACATTTTGGGAAATGCCTCACTTCAGTGGAAAATTGAATGAAAAACTGTATGAATGAAGGGGATTGTGAGAACATGCGTGTGCGTGGGTGTGTGTGAGAGAGAGAAAAAGAAAAAGAGTGTGTTTGTGTGTGTGTGTGTGGTAGTTGTGAGACAGAGAGAGAAAAATAGAGAGTGAAAGAGTGTGTGTACGTGTGTGTATGTATTTGTGTGTGTGTGTGCACACACGTGTGTGTAAGTAGGATGGGTGTCTGCTCCAGGCGACAGGTTTGCGCCCAGGATAAAGGCTGATCCACGCTTGGCTGAGCATCGCCACCGAGACACGCTGTAGTACTGTGAAACTGGAGAAGAAAGAGGAGAAGAGAATGAACAAAAGACACTGTTTAATTTATCTCTCTTTTTCTGGTGTGGGTTTGTTTGGTTGTTCCTTCATATTTTCAGCCGTCCGTAATCACCGCTCTTTGTTGACTCTGGATTCAGGTTAGACCCGTTGCAAAGATGCAAACCCCTCCTTCCACACCCCTCCTCTCCTCCTTCATCTTGCCACAATCTTGATTGGTGGTCTCTTCTCTTTTTTTACAGTGTGCTGAAGACATAATGACAAGCCACATTTGTCTGGGAGGCAATCGTTCCCTCTGTCTGGAACAGGTGGCTCCATTCAGCGGGTACTCGGGTGAAACAATAGCAGGTGCATGTCAGCCTGGGGACCTGAGCCCTTCGCTCGTAAACGTATCCAGCCGTCATGGCGGAATCATTTCCACTGCAACCGTGTGATTCGCTTTCCTGATTAATAACAGCCAATTCCTGTATAACATTTTTATCTAATTCCTGCTAAATTTAGAAAGCATTGTGTCAATGCTTATTGTCAATCTAGACCAGTTCTTCAGATGGTACATCCCCCAGGGGGTACAGGAAGCCTCCTTGGGGGGGGGGGGCGGGGGAATCGTCTTCAGGACAGATCTGGAACATACAGAGACCAGGGGATGATTTGTGGTGCAGCCCACAGTGGCTGCCTCTGTTCTGAGCCTAAGGTGCCACTCCTGATCTCTATCTCCCTCTGCGGAGGCCACGGGTGGTTTAGTGAGACACATACGGTGATGTCGTCACCCGGAGCCTTTGATAAGAGTGTCTTTTGTCTGATTTTTCTGTTTTTTGGATCAACCTCACGCTACTTGTCATAGCCTAGCCTAGCAATGGTGTAAATCCTCTACAATTTATGACACAATGTTTGGGCCTCGCACCGGATGACTAAACGTACACTGCTGGCAGTGCAGTATAATGGTTAGGGAGCTGGACTTGTAACTCAAAGGTTGCTGGTTCAGTTCCCACATGGGCACTGCTGTTATACCCTTGAGCTAAAGGTACTTAACCTAAATTGCTTCAGCAAAATATCCAGTTGTATAAATGGATTGTATGTAAACTGTGTAAGTTCCTCTGGATAAGAGCGTCTGCTAAATGCCTAAACTGTAACTGTAACTGTATCTAGGGCGACAGCAGGCCGGCTCCTGGTTCAAGAGGGCCCGTCGACTCATCGGCAGTTTTGGTCGGTGCGGTTGTGAAGGTTGCTGGTTCAAGTGCATAATAATAGTCATTTTGGTAAAGCACCACCAATGGGGGCAGGTTGACGTATACTGGCCCGCTGTGCAATATAGTAACCACGGCAACCGTAGACGCTCAGCGTTCCTTGAAGAGAACAAGCTCACGAGACCAAGCCCGGGGGCAAGCTTCCCGTCCGGCCCCAGTTTCGCTCCGTCAGCTTTTTATGGAGAGGGATTTGGGGGGATAGGATTTTTTTTTCTTCTAATGGCAAGACAGGACTTGTGGCCGGCGGCTGACTGAAAGTCAAGGTGAGAGCTCTAGTGGTGAAGGGGAGTGTGTGAACACCCCCGCCCCCCGCCCCGCTCCTGGCCCGAGCGGGCATGATTTGGAAAGGGGTGGTGGTGGTGGTCTGAACATGTTCCCAAGCTATTTTTTGATTAAGCAACAGGCCCTGGAAAGCTCGGCTGCTCCTCGATCCCACGGGAATATGATAACTCATCCATAGAGAGGGAGAGAGAGAGGAGAGAGAGAGAGAGAGAGAGAGAGAGAGAGAGAGAGAGACTGGTGTGGAGCAGGGAAGAGATGCTTATCAGAGACACATCAATCTGAGTTACCTCAGTCCATCTCCCAACTACACACCTCTACTGACAAACTAATTATACCACCTGTCACACAGACACACACACGCACATTCACAACTATCTACACACACACACACACACACACACACAGCCATACCTATACACACACACACATGCACATTCACACCTATCTATACACACACACACACACACACATGTATATTTACACATACTAAATATACACACACACACACACACATATATATATTTACACACACTAAATATACACACGCACACACACATATACATATATGTATAAATATATATGCAGCTCACTCTCATTAGTGTATAAATGGGTGGAAGTATAGCAGTGATTTTGCCATTCTTAATTTTCTTTGTAAAATTGCTTTTTTTTTTTTTTTTTTTTTTTTCTCATCAGACCCCCAAAAAAAACTAAACATAATTTGTGTATGCTCAGGAGAGCCACTAACTGTAATTGTAACTAACATACCTGGCCACATTCAACTAATGCACCACTACACACAAACACAGCTCTGAAGTGTGTAGTTAATTCAGTAAAACCGCATGTGTGTGCATTTACACGTGCTGGCTTGCTGGGAGCCTCATGTGGCACAACGTAAATTTTTCGGTGCCGTGTCATTAATGTCCACCGCGTGTGATACACCGGCCCCGTGAGACGGTGCAGAAACTGGAGGGGACGCTCGTGTGTTGCCCCAATTTATCACCTGTCTCCATCTCTGGCCTCCCTCACACCCTTCTAGTTCCACCGTGTTTCCGCCGACCGCCGCCGATAGTGCTGCCCTTAACCAAAGCCACCCCAGAAAGCAAAGAAATGACAGCCCTGCGGAATTGAGAGAAGGAAGTTAACGGCCTGTAAGAGCGGCCCCGCTTCTGGCCAAGAGGAACTTCATGGAATTTCGTCCTTCATTTGGTAAATATTTTGCCTGCGCTTACAACTGAGAGGGGGAGGTTAAGCGGTAGTAAAAATCCAAAAAGTGTCGTGGTAAAATGACAGCAAACAGATTTCGCCTCTTGGGCGTGTGACTGAACAACTCTTCTTGGCCTCTCGGGAGAGTGAGGGGGCAGAATGACATTCCAAACTGTGATATAATTCATTTTGTAGGGTTTGAGTGTTGGCAGTTCACCTGAGCACCCTCAGGCCTGTTTTACCTTCATCTCATCCTCTGCTGCCCACATCTTTTTCTTGGATAGCACAAAAATAATTAAATATATAATAATTCATTATTGTTAAGGACCAGCAGGCCGTAGTGATGCTGGTGTTTACTCTGAGGGTGGGAATGTTTCGGGGGTGGGGTGCTAGGGAAGGAAGGTAGGGTGGAAGGCTTTTTTTTGGGGGGTGCTTAATCAATGCATATGAAAATGCTCAAGCAGAATCAGGCTGGACCACTCCCTCTGCGGGCCTGTGTCGCAACGCTGGCTTTTGAAGTGAACGTATCATTGTGAGCATTCCTCCCTACTCCCCCCAGGTCACTGCTTGCCCCCCCACACCCTCGAGGGTGCCGTACTGGGTGAGGCGCCGGGGGGCATGGGGGGAACCTGTGTCCTCTCCCAGGGACCAACGCCTCGCTAAACAAACCACCGCCATGGCTTTCCCAGAGCGAAAGAGTCAAAGCACCTGTCAGAGGTCACTTCAGCTGACCCCTGTCCTTGGGAGCCTGAGGGCCTGTGGAGGGGGGGTGGGGGGGGGGGGCTGGGGGAGTCAGTCTACATCTTCTGTAGGTATGGGAGGGGGGGCATACTCGTAGCTATAGCTAACAGGTGCACTAGTTCATATCTTTCTTTGATCTATACCAGACCTGAGTCAAATAAGTATTTGAAATACTTCAGCCCTTTAGGCACCATTAAAATTGCTGACAATTTTTAAAAAGAAACACCTGTTTTCATAAACATTGAAAGATGACTGTACATTTTGGTTTGTAAAGTTTGTTTCAAAATGTTCAGGGAGCTGCAAGAGGGTATGGACATTTTACAAACAGTGTTGTTTCATATGTATCTGAGCAAGGTCTGATCTATATAACCCAAAAATAACCAAGTGAATAAGTTAATTTGCTGGCATAATCCTGTCGTTTGCAGGTACAGAGTGTACTGATTTCACCTGAATTGATTTGTGTAGAATTATTTATATAGGGGCGGCGGATAGCGTAGCGGTCTAACACACCACACTTTGGCTGGTCCGGTGTGGTGTGCGCTGCCTGTCAGGGATGCGGTTCGAAACCTGCATCTCTACCAGACCGGCCCTGGTCGTCAGCCCAAGAGGGGGCGGCATTTGGCTGTCCGCCCCAGGAGGAGGGGGGAGGGAGAGCCGTTTCGGGTCCGCCGAGAAGCACGGAAAGGGAGTCTCCAGAACGTGGGTCGGTGTGCGAGTTCTGTTTCGGAGGAAAAGCGGAGTTTGCTGCCCACGGAGAATTGGCTTGCCTCGAGTAGTCGAGCGACAGATCCGTGTGGGGAGGGTTAATTGAAATAAATAGAGGGTGCAATTGGCTACCAAATTGGGAGAAAAATGGAAAAAATGGAGCAAATAAAAATAAAAATAAATATATATTATTTTATATATATACAATATTTTTACATGAAAGGTCATCATTTTTTTCATTTTTTTCCTCATTAGTGTGCAGATTATATGCAGAATTCAGTCAAATAGTTTATGATTGCTTTATGGATGTTTCCTTTAATATAACACTATAATAATAGCAATCTAATAATAACTGCTTGCATTGTTTTACATAACGATGGTCTAGATCCCTCTAGACCAGCGGTCCCCAACCTTGTTTGCACCACGGACCGGTTTCATGCAAGACCATAGAAATGCTTCACCATTGGATCGATTGAGGTCGATCACTCAGAATGGCTTTTTATTTATTGGCGTTTACCTCGCCCTCTAAGGGGTTGAGTGGACCTAAACCATGCCAGGAAAATGCATTCCACACCAGAACTCTTCCACATGGGACACAAGCACTCGGGCCTGTAGGTTTCTTTGGCGTGCGCCACACATGCACTCATCCGCTTACTGAGAACATGGTGAAGAATGACTCATTTGACCGTATAACTTTTTTCCACTGCTCTATAGACCTCTGCCTGTTTTCTTTGCACTACTTTACTCGCAAACGTGCATTTTTAGGTGTAATAAGGGGTTTATGCATTGCAACCCGACCATAGTATCCCTCTCTGTGAAGTTCTGGACAGACTGTTCTAGCTGCCTGCTCACGCCCTAGATTGATATTTGATTTAGAGTTTGTTATCTGCTTTGCCTTGCATCTCGAATCAATGCACAGACACCAATGTCCAAAGAGTATGCACTTGCCCCTAGTTGATGTCTTTCCCTCAGACTTCCATGCCATCACCTTAGCCACTGTTCTTGTGAAATGTGAAACAGTGAATTCTGGTGAAACAGTCTTTGTCACAGAAGCTCTTGCCAAACGTGCCCCAACAATCAGCCCTCTATTGAAGTCACTGAGATCACCCCGTTACATGTATGTATATACAATTTAAAAAAATGATATATATATATATATATACTTTTAAACTTTTTTTAGATATTTTTTATTTTAATATATATTTATTTTATTTATTTATATAGCACCTTTCCAGCAATACAACACAAAGTGCGTCGCAAAAAAAAGGGATTAAAATAAAAGACAAAAAATAGACAGAGCATAAAACAAACGAGAAAATTATAATAATAAAAACTCATTAAAATACAAAACAAAGGTTAAAGGTTGTAAAAGCAAGTCTGTAAAAGTATTAAAAGGGTTTTAAAAGAGGACACTGAAACAGCTGTTCTAATATCTACTGGAAGGCTGTTCCAGAGTATAGGATTTATACAGTATATACTTTTTTAAGTTTTTTAATATTTATATATATATATTTTTAATTTATTTTTATTTTATTTTATTTTTAAGACACCCAGGGCTGGAGAGAAGAGAAAGCAGGTGAGAGTGAGAGACATAACATAAGCCGATTTAGCAAACGCTTTTATCCAAAGCGACTTACAGTAGTTAATGCATACATTTTAGAGTATATGTGGCCCCAATGGGAATGAAATGTCAGCACCGTGCTCTACCTACTGAGACACACAGAACCACATAGAGAGAGAAAGAGAGAGAGAGAAAGAGAAAAGAGCGAGAGCAGGAGAGAAAGGTGGAGAAAGGCGATGAGACGCTGTCCTCACAGAACCAGTGACCCCTGAGGCGCCCTCCCGATGGGTCTGATAACCCCAGCATCAGTTTCTATCCTCCCAGCGCGGTTTCAAGGCCAGAAGGGCCCCCTTTGTACCTCTCCTGTACCCGTAAACGCCCTCTTTCACTTCTTGTTAGCACCCTGCGTCCTTTCCTAGGCTTCCTGCCAGCGATCTCGGCCTCCGCTCAAACACATTCACACCTGCGGAGGGCCCGAGAGAGAGGGAGAGAGAGAGAGCGAGAGAGAGATTGTGATCATTAGTTTCTGAGGATGGGGTTTGGCCTTGTAAAGATGGATTAGCATGTTGATTGGTGGCATTATTCCCCTTGATATCGGAGGTGTCGGGCGAGAGGCCGGGAGTGTGATCTGAGAGGGATTAATACGCCTCTCTGTGTTTAATGAGGCCCCAGGAAAGGATGGGCCGAGAGCGATCCTGGCACGCCTGACGCCGGCGGCCCGTTCACACCTGAGTGAAGGTGACGAGGGCCGCCGGGCGAATGGCTGTCCAGGAAAAACAACGGTCCCTTCCATGGGTTGTGCCTCGGGTCTCCCGTATCGCACCCAATTCTGCGTCCCTCTCTGACAGAGTTTCACTCGCGGGTCAGCTGACCACGACCACGCCCTGCCCCGCTCACCCACCCCCACCGCCCACCCACCCACCCACCCACTTGAAAAGCAAAATGGATAGCCAAACACCAGCGGACAAAGAAAACCCCCCCAAAAAACAACGCTTTCATTTCTGGTCTAAAACGTTCAGTCTGAGAGAAGATGACAACCAGGACAATGGTGGGAAAGACCAACTCAGTCCTCTGGATTTAGGGCTCAAAATCTGGAAGATCAACAGGGTTGTTTTCACAGGAAGGTGTGTGTGTGTTTATATCTGTCTGTGCGTGAGTGTGTGCCTATTTGTGTGTGTGTGTGTGTGTGTGTGTGTGTGTGCATGTGTGTCTGTGTGTGTGAGAGTGTAAGTCTATGTGTGTGTCAATGTGTGTGGGCGTGTTTTGATGTGTGTGTCTGTGAGTGTGTGTCTATGTGTGTCCGTGTGAGTGTGAGTGGCACCTCTGTGTTTTTTTGGGACTGAGCCCGGGGTTAGCACACCTCAGGACAGATAAGGGCTGCTATTATACTGTGATTAAAACCGCGCTCCGCGTCCAATTATACACTGTCACCCGAGAACTGGAGAGTTTTCTTTCAGCCGAGGTCTGTTTCAGCAAATGGAACACAAGCGCGAGAGGAGAGAGAAGTCATTTCACAGTGCCGAAACGCACAAACATGCCAACGCAGGGGCACGCTGCCAAACTCGCCTGCCTGCTGCTGCGCAAGTCACAAATAGCATTGCATTGATTTCCCCCATGAACTGATCAAATTGGGTCAGGGAAAATATACAAAACTCTGAATGCATCAGCCATGCAATCATATCAAAGATGCTTTCATGAGTACCTGGATGGAGAGCGATGGAGAGAATCCTTCCATCCATGCCAAAAACCTGTCACACCTGTGTATTTATTTATTTTCACAATTTTATTTATCCTTTATTTAACCAGGGTAGTCACATTGAGATTGGCATCTCTTTTTCAAGTGAGCCCTGGCCAAGAAGGCAGCATACAAAAAGTGTCACATAAAACAACATTACATATTTAGTCATAAATAAAAGCAAGATTGTAAAACACACACAAGAATTAAAAAGAGGGGAGACAGAATGCCCTAAAAAGCTTTAGTTCATTAAAAAGGGAGCATTTCATGATAAGTAATTGTGCAATTCTTTCTTTAAAATGACCAATTCCAATGAGAGAGGTCAGCCTCAAATCTTTCTGCAATGGGTTCCAAGAGAATGGAGCAGCATAGCTGAAAGCATGCTTCCCAAATTCAGTTTTTGTGACAGGAACATAATATAGGATATGATTTTGTGATCTTAGATTGTAATGTCCACTTCTTGGTAGAGTGAGTAAAGTAAGTGTATCTACCCAGCTAGCACATACGGTTATGGCAACTTTTTACAGCCTTGTAGTGTGATTTATAAACCAGGCTCTGGTTTATAAAAAAGCATTGTAGCAAGTTTTTGACATGCCTGGTGGTAAAAAAATAGGTTGTAAAAAAAAGTTGCCAAAATGTTTTTAGTCCACAACCTTACTGCAACGTTGTGAAACATTGGCATTAACGTTATGAGCCAGCTGGGTACACAGACAAACGTTATCAATTTTTAGAGATGGAGAAGTGAGTGCACACAGGCCTGTATTCAATCAATATTTGACCTTAACTCTGACTGTCAATTCAAATGAAAAATGTTTTTTTTTCTTTTTCCAGAAACACAGTTTGGCAAGTGAATTAAAAATACACATACAACCGCATATGAATCAGGATCGTATTCCTGATGTTTAGAAGATGCCAGCTTTAAAATCGTGGAGGTTAAAATCATTGCGCAAGAAAGTCAACGACTTATTTCCGTTGTGGTCCTCTCTGAAAAAAGATCCTAAATAGGGTCTGGCACGCCAAAACAAACTTGATTAATAACCTGTGTGTACTGTATCCATAACATTAAAAAACATATCCATAAAATCAGTAAACACAAAAAGACATAAATAATTATTGCCATAAGTTTGTACAAGGCGTCCTAGTGTTCCTTCTGGCAGGCAAACTCTCAGACTGTCACATTATCCCTTGACTATTTCTTACTGTTGGATTGGATGAGGAGTGCACCTGGTGGCGTAGATGGAGAAACTAGACCAGAACTCAACCAGCACTCCCCGCCGTTTGTTTTATTGTTTTTTTTTTTCTCCCTTTCTCTGGTCGCCAGCCAGTTTGCCTCCAGCGTTAGGGGTGCGTGGGCGAGCCTGCGTGGCACGCACCCCTCGCAGGCAGCCCTGTCCCTGAGGTCCTGGGGTGGAAGTGTAAGGAGAGAGAGGACTCAAGTGACACCTGCCAACCCCTGGCTGCCCACAACCAGCACACGGGAAACACACTCCTTCTGGCTGGAAACAGTCTGACAGAAGCAGAGAGCTGGTCAGTGGATGCGTGTGCATGCAGGAACGCACACACGCACTTACACACGTTCACACACAGTTACACGTGCGCACACACACAGTTACATGGACACACACACACACACACACACACACCAAGTTGCACGCACCCACATATACACACACGCACACAGTTACACACATACACACAGTTACACACGCACGCACTCACACACACACACGCACACGCTTAGACACACACACACACACACACACACACACACACACACACATCGCTACACACGCACGCACCCAAATACACACACACGCGCATGCTCACACGCAGTTACACACGAAGGCACCCACATACAGTCACACACACACACACGAGCACACACACAGTTATACACACTCACTCTCACGCACACAGGTACACACACACACACAATGCATACATACCTACCGTATAAATCCAAACACACGTGCATACATGCATGCACATATAAACACAGATGCACACATGCATGCACATATAAATACATTTATTCAAACATGCATACACACACGTATACACATATAATCAAGGCATACATACATATTGTACAAGTACATACACACGTGCGCACACACGTACAGTTCACACAGACACACACTCCTGGTGCATACATACAACACACACACACACACACACACACACACACACACAGGCATTCAGACAGTACACAGTGGTCCACAGCAAGGTGTCTAACACACACCAGCGCAGCGTTATGACTGTCAGGTGAGGGTGTGGGTTAAGGTGAAACTCTATCTGCGGGCTCTGGAGAAACAAGCTGTGAAGATCCAGATCCAGCCTGCGGGCTTTGCCTAGAAGAGCTTTATCATTCAGACTCATCTAAGTGTGAAATATCAGCACAGCGCACCACATACCTACCACACAAACATACACACATACACGGGCACAGAGAGGGAGTGAATGGGTGTGTGGGTGAGAGAGAGAAGGAGAGAGAGAGAGAAGGAGAGAGAGAGAAAATGAGAGACTTTTGACTACTACTTACACACAAAATATTTCTGCCATTATACCAAACAAAGAATAATACTCCATCCTAGCCTCCTCATCCCCATCCCATCCCAGACTTCCCTTCTCTATTCAAGCTCAAAAATGACAATAAAAAAGAGGAAAGAAGAACATAGAAAGAGAGAGAGAGAGTGTGAGAGAGGGGGAGAAAGAATGAGAGAGGGAGATTGAGAAAGTATAGAGCGTGGCACATTCTGAGGATCACTGTGAACCTATTTCAGAGAGAGAAAATAAATTAGCAAAAATATTATCTATTTTTTATTCATTGTATTTCTCCTGCTATAATAATTTTATGTTGCAGCATGTATTTTAATGGAGACTTTTTGTGGTGATTATGTGTCCTTTTTAAGTTAACATATGCAAACAGACTTCAACCAATAAATAAATAAAGGCCATGGATCATTTCCAAGTCTATTAAATTATTTGTTTTCTGCAAGGGGAGGGGAGACACCTATTAACTGTATTCGTTTGTGTTCATTTTCAAGAAGAGTTTGAATCAAATCTTTCTAATCTGTTCTCAACATTTTATATTCACCCTTGTTCTTCACAGTTTGCATTGAGTGGATTATTAATTACATCTTGTAAATAGAGTGTCTGCTAAATGCTTAAAATGTAAAAATGTAAATGTATTACATTCATATTTCACATCCCGAAAAAAAAGTGTGTACAAGAAAGAAAAAAAAAATATTTACAGTCTTATGTATAGATAATCCTGTGATTATACAGTTTCATCTCATAGTTACAGAAGCCCATGATAATTAACAAGTCTTAATCTAATATATACCTTTTCAAATAACAGAAATGTAGACTCTTATAAACCTCAGTTATAAGACTTCTACTATAATAAATTATATTATCATAGTGGCTTTAACTCATTTAGCCTAAAAAGTCAATGAATTACACACAAATAAACTAACCAAAACCACTTGAAAGAGAGAGAGAGAGAGAGAGAGAGCAATAAAAATATGATACTGAATTACATTAACATCTTAATGCATCATCCTTGAAAATCCTTGAAAATAAACCTTTTAGTTTCTCATTGTGAATAGGGGGCATTTCACACCTTGGGTGGAAACGAATCTCGCCTCTCTATTCAGTTCTTAATGAGATGCACGGAACACTGCCCTGAATTATCTTGCAAAGTGAACCCCCCACTAACACCCCCCACAACAGTTTCCCTGGGATTGGTCCCACCCCCCCAACCCCAAATCCTGTCAGGCACTGAAAGAGTTAAGGGTGCTACACCTGTCCTATCAGACACCTGTCTCTAGGCTCCCGGCCAATCAGGCGCAAGTGAGGGAATCTACCTGTCAGGGCAAAAAAAATAAAGCTGGGGTGCCAGTGAAGGCAGAAATCAAACTATTCCTTTGCCCCAGATGAGACACTGCTTAGACACACAACCGACACTGTCACAGAGGAATCAAACTATTCCATTTGCCCTGACGGGACACCGCCTAGACATACAACCGACACTGTCACAGAGGAGCTTACTTCTGCCGCTTTTGGAAGGAGTCATGACCAAAGAGTTTGAGTAAGTAGCAATGAGGATTATCTGCTATATTTACTTTGCGTGTTTGTGTGTGTGTGTGTTTATTCGTACCTTTGGTTGGTTGGTTAGCTGGTTGGTTGGTGGAATTGAGATCTTGACTAATGACGTTTTGAATACTTTTTCCAGCATTTTGAAGTAAAGCAGTGTAGCGCATAGGTGCGGTGAATAGTGCAAACTGTTTAAAAATATTATAAAATATTTGTTCGTCTATATTAGTCCAAGAATATACACAGCCTGTCTTCACACTGTCTTGTGCTGTGTGCCTCGGTGCGTCTGTCTGAACTGTTGAACTAAGGGTGGGAAGCAAGGTCTCTCTGTCAGCCCCTGGGTTACGGTGAAAGACGAAACTAGACAAGTTTGCTCAAAACATTTTTTTCTTTTTTTTCTTTTTGGAGTTTGTGGAGTATCCTTCCAGGGGCAGTGATGATGAGCCGTGCGTTTGTCTGTGAATATGAGTAACGAGGGCCTACTCTTTCCCCCGTCTCTGTGATGAACTCCCCCCTCTTCCCTTTTTTTTTAACAAAGATTTTTTTTTTTAAAGAAGGGAAATAAAGCAGATGCTCTTTCATAGGGAAAGGTGATCCCGGCTCCCCCTTTCTCTCTCTCTGGGAATACTGTAAAAGAGTGGGAAAGAAAGAAAGGAGAGATAGGAGTCTAGGTTTCAGAGACTTTTCTCACTGGCTGAGGGGTCGTGTTGATGTTGTCCTTGGGGGCTCTGTGTACAAAGCAGAAAGAGGAAATGAGTATCCCTCCACCTCTATCTTAGCAAGCACCTATTCACCCAACACCCCTCTTTACTCATGTTGCTCTCTCCCACACGAGCATAACCAGGAGTCCTTTAAACAACCACTGCGTATGGTGCTTTGTGCAAAAGTAAAGCGTGACAGGTAGACTCGGTATAGACGTTTGGTGTGCGCTTGCGTGATGATTCCATGTATGCTTCTCAAACACGAATGAATGTCATGTTGACGGATTGGGAAAGAGCCTAAATGGACACGAGTTGCGATAGTGTAATGATTTGTATGGCAGCGATACGGTTGTGATGTCGTTAGCGGGGCAGGAGAGTAGCGGGGGCCTGCGCTGGAATGCCGATCAGGCAGGTGTTACAGGTGCATTGTGCAGCAGGTGTACAGCGAGGGAGCGTACGCCAGCGATGGGGGAGCCCACATCCAGCGTGGTCTTGTGTTGTCCTCTCTCTCCACTTGGGAGACGACAGAGCAGAGTAAATAGAAATGCCGGATTATGATTTTTTTTCCCATGGGGGGGGTTGGTTTGGGCAGGTGACAAATCTTTTCCTCCAGGGTCTTTAGGATGCTTTAAATGCGTCCTCTTCTGACATCAGCACGTTTGATTGCACGGCAGTGACGGGTAAACCTGGCTTATTTGCGCATTGTCTTTGCTTGGCAAACTCACCTCGGTGACACAGCGGGGGGCTTATCCCAGTAGCTCAGAGATGTCCAAACAAATCCCACTTCTGCTCCTTTGTATCCCAGACTGAAGGAAACCGATCCTCAATCCTGTTTGCTTTGCAGTCTCCCGACAACACTGAAGCCCATTTTGTCTTGTCCTTGGGTGTTTCCCCTATTTTCTGGGTCTTTCGCATCAGAATTATTTTTAAGAGGAAGGGAGAGTGGAAGGCCACTACTATGGAGACCGATAGCTTATTTAATGGCTTGTAAAATAATAGTAATACAAATAATAATAATAATATTAATGGATTGCCTTTACATAGTGCCTTTAAAGGAACTCGAAGCTCAAAGATATGTCGCAACAGACACCTTTGCATTGGAACGGTTGTTGTTTTTAACTTCTTAGAATGGAAGTGCGGTGGGGAGTTATTCAGAACATTGGCAAAAATGTCAGAATTATAAACATTGTGTTTTTTTTTAGTTTTTAGTTTTTTTTACAATTTTTTAAGTAAGATGATAATGAAAATAATGACATGTTCCCCAGGAACAGAAAAGGGATTAAATCAGAGCTCACTAGGCATGCGTGCGCGTGTGCGTGCGTGTGTGCGTGTGTGGGCGGTTAGCGTGAAGCTTGTATAGCCATTAAACTGCCCTAGCACCAATGCAGAACGACTTCAGCCTTATTAAGCTGTGGTTTTGCAATCGAAACCATAATAGCCTAGAGCAAATATCTACAGTGTGGAAGGTGTGTTATTAAAATGCAGCTCGGTGTATAATGCCGCGTCTGTTTTTTTTTTACTTCTTGGATGGCAGCAACATTGTAAAGCCGAGTTGAGTCAGATTTGAATAATATGCCATTGCAGCAGGATTATATATATATAATTTTTTTCTTACAATTCAACCATGTACACTGACAAAAAACGTATATATATATATGTGTAGACGAGAGAGTATATATATATATTTTTTAAATATATATATACTTGTACTCTATGTCTCTATCTCTGTCTCACTGTGCATGGTTGAATTGTAAAAAAAAAAAAAGTATCTACTGTTTGGATAAACAGTGTAAAGCGCTTGTTTGTGTCTTTAAAAACAAGGCTTTTAGTCACCCAGAAAAAAACAAAAACAAAAAAACATTTCTTCTCATTTTTATGTGTATTTTGGTCTCTTCTGACTGGCTGTACAATCGTACCTGTTCCCCAGCATGAACCTCTGAATGGGAGGAAAAAATCTGCAACCAGCATTTATATTTTAAAATTCTTCCAATGTATGTAAATATGCAAATCAGTACTGATTTTTGTATGATCTCCCCCCCGCCCTCCTCCACCCCTACAGATCTCTAATGGTTCTGCAAAACGAGAGCTATAATTCACAACGATTTTACGACAACTACATCATGGATTCCTGGAAGTCATACACGGACGGGCCCCTATCGGACTCCGACCGGACTAGAACCAGGCTGAGCAGTGAGGATGACATCACCACACTCTCCCTGCTCTGTGACCCATTCAAGGTAGTGACACGTCCACAAATACGATCACAATGACACCACAGAAACCTCTGTTACTATGCCACAGATATTAGAAGGACTTGGGGTAGACCTTTATTAACATGAAGTTGCAATGTTCAAATACAAGTTGATCAAATATGTTTTTTTCTCCCTCCCCCCAAGATCCCAAAAGACCCGAAGATGCAGACCTGCAGCCGCAGTAGCAGTATATATAAGCCACTGGAGAGGTAAGAGTTATCACAGGCTACCTGTTTGCTTTAGACATAAGTGGCACAATGGCCTGTCTCGGGTCTGAATGTGCAGTGAAATAAGATTCATGAGCTGGGAGCCCAAAACACACCTGTCACGCCTTAAGGACTGGCAAGGGGAGTGTGTGTGTGCATAAGTGTGAGTGTATGTGTGTGTGTGAGGGCATATGGCATATGTGTGTATACATATGTATGAATGAGTGAATGCATGCAAGTGTGTGTGTGTGTGTGTGTGTGAGAGAGAGAGTGCGTGAATGCGTATGGCATATGTGTGTGTATGTGTATATGTATGTATGAATGCATGAAAGTGTGTGTGTTTGTGTGTGTGCATATGTATGTGTGAGTGTATGTGTGCATGCGTATGTGAATGTATGTGAGTGTGTGTGAGTGTGTATGTGTGTGTGTGTATGTGTGACGAGACAGGCTCCCACTTCTCTCCCTGAATTGAGCTGTAGAAAGGAAGGGCTTTGCAGAGGTCATGTTGAGGTGACTTTAAACACAGCGGAGGGATTATGTGGTGGGATACCTCATCCCGCGGCTAACGTGCTGACTCACTAAAGAAATCACCTAGTCTGTAGTGAGGGATCTTTGTTCTGTGAAGAATGGGTTTTGGTTGGGCATGCTGCTTTTCCTTAGATAAAACCCACAAAGAAGGGTGAATAAAAAAGACGGGATTAAGACCACAAACACTGCCCTCCCAGGTTCCCAGGGCTCCAGCAGGAGCCACCAAAAACTCCTCGACCCGGTTTTACTGACACTTACACACACACACACATAGCTGATGATAAAACATTTTTTTAAAGAAACAAACATTTGCCCACCTGTTTACATGGTGAGACAGAGGTTTATTTATGAGAGGCCAAATGCCCCTCCTTTTAAAAGAGATAGCATTAGCGATTAGCAATAGCAACACGTAAGCAACATGCCTTGACGGTCAGCTGTTCTTCCCATGTCGGTCAGGAATCCAAGCGGCACCTTTCCAGACCTGACAGCCCTGGAAAGCCCCACCACCATCATGAAACTGCTGTCCGAGAGCATTTCCACCTCCCACCAGCAGGAGGCTCTGGACCTGAACAAGAAGCTGGCGCCCCTCTGCCCGTCGAAGCACGTCTCCCATGACGACTTCATTGTGCATGGTGGGGAGGCCTACGACAAGAACGCCATCAACACCTTCTTCGATTCCATACTGCCGACGCAGCAAAAGTGGGCGAACGAGACCAACTACATGGAGGGAACACCCGAGGTGCGTTAACACTGATCACAAACTGACCGCACACTGGGTGTAAATGACTAACTCACTGGAAACATGAAGCCAGATGTTGCTGATGCTCCTATCTCTGATTTCCCAAACAAAGATGAGATTACATTATAACCATTTACAAGATGCTCTTACACCGAAAACAAAGTACATTCAATATATCTAAGACACTTCTTTGGCTTGCCTCTATCTCTCTCTCTCTCTCTCTCTCTCTCTCTCTCTTTTTCTCATCCAGTCTCATTTTCGTCCCAAACAGGCAATGCCTTACACAGACCCCTTCGTTGAGCAGACCAGTCCAGTGTACTCCGACTCCTACTCAAACTCCCCCTCAGACAGATACAGGTACGATCATCTGGACTACCTCCTTAACAGCACAACATCCAGATAGTAATTTAGATCATGCTTTGCTGACGCTGGTTCATCCTCAACTGAGATAATTATGAGATCGTTTGCAATAATTGAAGCGGCAGGAGCTGCGCCTACAGCAGTGGCTGGCTAGAAATTCAGACTGACATGCCCCTCGTTTGCCTTTCTTCCGCAGGAACGAGTTTCAGTTTGTCCTGGGCGCCCCTCAAGCCTCGCAGCATAAGACCACCGAGATGCCCATGGTCTACCTCAACAAGGGCCAGTTCTACCCCATCACTTTACACGGGGTGGGAGCGGACAGCGCAGCCGGCCTCTCCTCCAGTAAAGTTAAGGTGAGTCTGGCTAAGAGGCGCACTCTGATGACATCACCAAAAATACTGTAGTCGTTGCACAGATTCTTCGGACTCACCAGAGACTACCGCAGGTTCCGGTTGGTAACAGGAGTTTCCGGTGCTATTTTACGGCACAGAACACCCATTGCCAAAGTATTGTGCTTGGTAACGGCGCATAATGAATTTTCAGAAGATGCTTCAAATTGTAATGTTATGTCTTCAACAGTAGAGAGGCAGAACTGAGCATCTATGGGTCTATGTAATCTGTGGTTGTTGTCGGTTTCCAATCAGCTCTAAGCTAATTATATTGCATATTACGATGCCGGAGATTCCAGGGTGGGTGTCTGTCCACTTTCAAAGCAGACCCCCACCCTCTGTATGCAATATTTGGTGGTGGGCTTGAGCAGCTTCAACAATACAATGTCTGTCCTGACACAAAAGATCTTCTGGGGTTCTTGATGGAAATGGAAGGATTGCTCTCTTTCGCTTTCTCTCTCTCCGTCTTCTCTCTGGGTGGATGTTCTTCCCTCCCGTTCTGTGCGTTGAGTGAGAAGGTCTTTGGAAGCAGCCCAAGTTGCGTTCCGGGCCGGTGTGTCTGTTTGCGTGTCTCTCCATCGCCCTGAGATCCTGTTTTCTCTCCGTGCGTGTGACCGACTCTGACAGGAAGGGAGGGGTGGAGTACGGGCTATTTCTGACAGCCTTCCTTTGTGAGGAGCAGAATGAGAGCGCACACAGACCTGGCAACTGCTAAGACCCAAACAGAAGGGGGAATTAGAGTGATTAATGCCACAAGGTGTCAAAGTCAATGCCACATACAGTTCACCTTTGCTCAATTTAAATGTCATTTTTCTCTCTCTCCCTCCATTCTCCCTTTGTGCCTCCACATCTTTCTCTATTCCTCTCTTTTTCTCTCTCTCTCTTGCTCCAGACGGTGGTCATGGCAGTGTTCGAGAATGACAAAAACGCTGAGGTGCAGCTGAAGTGCTGGAATCACTGGCATGCCCGACAACCAACTGTCAAGCAAAGGGTGATTGACATTGGTATGTGCAGCAGCGTTTTTATTGTATTTTTACAGTTACAAGGCCTCACAGTTATAGGGCAGCACAGTTACAGGGCCTCACAATTACAGGGCTTCACAAGACTGTTATTAAACCATCAAATTTCCCATCAGAACAACAACATGACAGTCCCAGTCTTAATCTGCTTGCAATGAACGATAAGCAGCTGTAACAACTTCCCTTCAAATGCCTGACTACGACTTCGAATGCAAAAAAAAAACAATCGCCGTTTTGAATATCACCGATTTTAACGCCTCCCTTCCCCCGCACCTCTTCTTCCAGCAGACTACAAGGAGGTCTTCAGCGGAATCAACAATGTTGAGGAAGTGGCCTTCAACGCCCTGTCCTTCATCTGGAACACCAATGAGGAAGCTAAGGTGAGATCACCGAGGGGCACCAGGGTGGGGGGAGCTAATGGGAGGAGGGGAGCGGGTGGGGGGGATCCAACGTTTAACAGACCAGATCGCTGTTGGAAAATGGGTAACTGCATTGAGAATGGTTGAGGAAAGGCAAGCAGAAAATCAGACACACACTCACACACACACACACACGGGAGAGGGCTGTACCATGTGTCAGGCAGTTGCTCCACTCTGTACACACACACACACCCTCTGCCAGGTAAAATAACCTGGCAAAGCGCTGCATTTCCCTGAAACCAGCGCCTGGCGATGGCATGATCACAGCTCGGGGAGCACAGGACTGTCAGTGGGGAGGAGGAATCCTAGGCATGTAGCCGCCCCGGGGTGCCTGTCACCACAACGCTGCATCTGATGAGCAGCTCGCCCTCAGGGCCTCTCAGGGGTGGGGCAGCGAAACTCAGAGCAAGTGGAGGAGAGACGAGAGAGAGAGGGGGGGGGGGGGTGGAGAGCAGGAGTGTAGGAAAGGAAAGAGAGTGAGGGAGAGGGGGTCAATGATGGGCAGAGAGAGAGAGAACGGGGGACAGAGGTGGGCAGAGAGAGAGTGAGAGAGCGAGAGAGAGAGCACATCTTGTAAGTCGCTCTGGATAAGAGCGTCTGCTAAATGCTTAAAATGTAAAATGTAAATGTAGAGAGAGGGGGTCAATGATGGGCGGAGAGAGAGAGAAAGGGGGACAGACATAGGGGTAAAGATTGAGAATTCACGCCTCATTTCCACTGAAAGGTTAATTCTGAGCTGCTGTCCCATTCAGACGTACACAGCCGAGCACCAAGGCTCCCAAGCAACACACAAAACTCATTTTTACATTTTAATGTCCACCCAGCTCCTCCTCTCTTCTCCCAACCTCAGACAAGCCTCAGCTTGCACAGTCTCATTCGCCTTAAATAGAGATCACCTGTACAGTCACCCGCTCAGGTGAACCTCATTGCCCAATTAGCGGGCGCGGTTTGACATCCTCTCCTCTGCTGTGATGTAGGTTATCATGCCGGGTCGGTGCAGTCTGGCAATGGTTGTGCCAAACCTGCACCGCCTGGCGCGCCTCATTATCAGGCCTCCAGCTGGCGGTGGGACACAATGTGTGAGCTGGGCTAATGGGCACTTCACTGTTTGGCCCTGCCAGTTTGGCGTACTGGTGACTGCACTATCAGCAGAGGAGGCAGGCGGTGTCTATTGTCCCCATTGAAGGATTTTTTAAAAACACAATGCCCTCCTCTGCTGGGTGCACATGGAACACCTATCTCACCGCCTGTTTTCTGCACTCTTTTCCAGGTGTACATTGGCATCAACTCACTGAGTACAGACTTCTCCTCTCAGAAGGGGGTGAAAGGCCTTCCCCTCAACCTTCAAATCGACACATATGACTACAGCACAGGAACCAACCGGCTCATCCACAGGGCGGCCTGCCAGGTCAAAATCTTCTGCGATAAGGTGAGCCCCCATATAGGGGCTCCACAGATTCATGGTGATGAGTAGGAAAATTGAGATGGGGCCTGAACCAAACCAACTGAGAACACCACAATACCAGATTAACCTCAACAACCACACACACACAAAAAAAAGAAAACAAGAAAAACATAAAATGTTCTTTCCTTTCTCGTCTTGTCCGTTGCCGTTGTTCCGGTATCCGATCCCCCCATGATTTGCGGAAAAAAAACTTTGGTATCGGTGGCAGTGTTGCTACAAAAACTAATCCAGCACAGACAAAACTGCCAACGCCACACCACCTCTATATTGAGTACAAATGGTGACAACCATGACAACCATTTGCACCATCCCCCTATCCAATCAGATAAGTGGCAGTGTTGAGCTGGTGGCAGCGGTTCAGCCTCACCGGAGTCCTAATCTTTGCCTCATCCATCTCACCTGCATGTCTGCGCCATTAGGTGTTTTAACACACCGCACTGTGCACACACACACACACGCACGAACACACCACTCACTCAGGCACAGAACAAACCGGTTCTTTTCGGAAGAGGGAAGAGTGGCCTCCTGTGATTGAGACAGGAACATTGTCGTGTCCCCGGTGGTTTCCACTGCACCTGTGACTTTTTACTGCGATTTTAAGCTTGGTCCGGTTGTTTTACGCTACTTCACATCATAGTTTTGTTCTTAAGAAATATTCATATAACAGCAAAAAATGAATATATACTGTATATTCTTTAAAGAAATTACAAAAAGAAGCATTTTGTTGGGAGTGTAATTTTTTTTAAACCACAAGAAAGCCTTTTCATGGGATGCCGTCACCCTAGTCTCTGAGCCAAATGCTTATTTGCATGAAAAGCAGGTGGGAAGAAGATAAAATGTTCAAAAGAAATATCCCAGGAATTAGCCTGAGGATAACAAGGGGATGGGGAGAGAAGGACAGGAGGAAAATTAACAGATGACACTTTTCTGCGTTTGCCTGAGAACTGTACACGAGGCACATTTGTGGCTGTAATTAGCCTGGATTCCTGTCCGGTATTTGTCCTCTGGGTTCTGTTCTCTCTGCAATTTATGGTGGTTAATGTTCTGTGAGCCATCCTAAGAGTGACTTACCACCAACTGCCCTGGAGGTTGTGTTTATGCAATTTTCAAAAAGCCTCGAGGCCTAACCCAATTATGACTAAATGCGTCTTTTTTTTATACATTTGTTTCTGATTTTCCCCCTTTTTAGTAGCCAATTGTACCCTCTTTCTTTGTCAACTTTCCCCCCTCGTACTACAAGCTCGCTGCTGTAGCTCTGGAACTGGCAGTGACAAAGGCTGTCGACCGTAACTCCGGTACACACAAAACCACTCTTATATGCAACAAGCTTATGCCAGCTTCCCTCCCTCCTACCCCCCAAAACGAGACTTCCGATTGAACCCCGGCTGCAGTGGGCAACCTGTATCCGTTTTTCAATCAAACAAAACTATCCATTTTTTAAATACCAGACTAGACAAAGACAGTTGTGTACAATCCCCCAAAAATAATAGCTACATGTGTGCACCAGGATGGAAGCACTTTTATCATCACGCAGAATGAGGAAAGCAGCAAACAGGGTAGAGGGTTTCAGGAAAACCCAGTTCTGACATTGCTCTGCCATTTATGCCCCGCTGTACTCTTGTCTGTCCCTCAGGGTGCGGAGAGGAAGATGAGAGATGAGGAGAGGAAGAGGTCCAAGAGGAGAGTCAAGAGTGTCGACGGTAGCAACAACAGTAAGTTCCCAGGCCTTTCCTTTGTTGTGATGAGCAGGGACGCCGGCAATAACAACTGGCCTCGGATGATGCCCTCTTACCATTTGTACGGTTCACCACAGCCAAGACCTAGCTCCCAGTCAGAGAGATTTATGCGCATTTTCACAGCACAGTATATATATTTGTTTAAAAATGTAAAGAAAATGTAATATAAGGTAACAATTAATAAATAAGTGGAATGGCATTCAACGACATTCAATATTCAGCTTGAAGTGAAAAAAACATTATTTGTGGAAACCTATGGTCATTTTTATTTTCCCTTGAAAAACAAGGGAAATGTGTTTCTTTGATTGCTTGGAGGAAGCTGAAATGTGCTTTTGTGGAATACTTAAGAATGTTTTTAAAAAAGACATTTACGTCATATTTATTGACTGAAAGTCCTTTGATTGAGGCAAACAGGCCACAGAGCAGGGATCCCTAACTCAAATCCTGGAGGGCCAGGGTGTCTGCTGCATTCAGTACCAAGGTGCCACACACCTTGGTTGTTCACAGGGCCTAAAATTGGCTTCTAATTGAAAGGAAAGTCGAGGCCAGGGGTTTGAGGCGCCTGATATGCACGCGATAGAGTTTGCCAGTTTGCCAGTGATCACACAGTACGTAAAAAAAACAAGGCATTCCATTGAGGCATTCCTGACATGAGCTTAGGATACGAGCAGAGTTTCTGTCCAAACTGAATAAGTGTCTAAGTGTCACCCTTGCCCATGCTCGTTACATGAATAAACAGGCAGGGCTACCCCTCTAGAGTGAAACCAGACTGTAACTTTACCCCAACGCTAAGCCCCAGCTTGCTCTGCAATTGACACTTTGGAGCCCGTGTCCCTAATCTAATTATCGTTCCTCTTACATATCTTTGGCTCGCCGAGTCTCGGAAATGACAGGAACGACATAGGCGACAGTGTGAAACTGCCCCGGCGTCGAAAGCTAACCGCTCCCCGACGATGATTTGGAAGCAATAGCACTCGTTTCCTCATAATCCGTAGCATTCTTACCCCTTACGCCTTACCCCCCCCAATACAAACGTGCCGGGGTTGCGTGATTGTTAAAACCATGGCCTGAAAACTTCTGTCATCACCAGGCCGGCTGTGAAATGCTGTCTGACAATCTTGTTTGTAAATGGCGCTGTACAAAAAACAAGGATTGATTGATTGAATAAACTCTGTTTTTCTCTCCCCCTTCCCTCTGTCAGATTCCCACAGCAAGTCGGCGGTTTCAAGCTCCATTGGCAGCGACTGCACCCACTTCAAGGCCCTGGATGACCTGGTTACCCAACCTGTGCTTTTCATCCCAGAGGTTCACTTCTCCAACATGCAGCGCTGTGGCCTGGTACGTTCCTAACCCTCCTCACTCCCTCCCTCCCTCCCTCCCTCCCTCCCTCCATCCGTCCCTCTCCTGGGAGTTTCACTTCTCCACTGCGATGTTGAGTCACATCCATATCTCCCTGCGGCCTCAGGGTGATGACAGAGAGAGAAAAAAAGAAGGAAAGAAAAAAATTGTGGGAAAAAAGTGTGGGAAAATATTCTGTGGGAAAAGAGAAAAAAAAAAAAAAAGAAAAGAAAGAGGGAAGGGAGAATGAAAGTGTCAGTGATGGGAGGAAAACCGCTTTCTCAGATCGGGGGGGCGTGATGCGTGAGGCATAACCTTTTTTCCTTCTTTTTTTTTGGCATGAAACTCGGCCCGAAGTGGGGCTGACTGACGTGCAGATTAACCTGCCGGGGCTCAGGCACACACACACACGCGCACACACACACACACACACGTGCACACACACACACCTGACACTTAGAACTCGTCCCACTGTCTCGTCCCACTGCGGTTGAAGGGATGCTTTTCAGTCTTGTTGACACAAAGTGGAGAGGTGGTTGTATGGGTGTTGTTTGGGCAGGCTGGTTTCCCACAGTCAGGAAAGGTACAGGGGGGCAGGAGGGGGTGGGAGGTGGTGTGCGTGTGTAGGTGAACGGTGTGATAAGGGCCACATTCCAGCACAGTGGCTCGATTATCTCCGCTGTTGTAGTACCGCAGTTCCAAGGAGGAATTTGCTGTAGGACTCTCTGGGGGGGCTTTGAGAGCCCAGGGGGTTATGCAAAAGGTGTCTTACCCAGCAAGAATCTGAGGGGTCTGAAATCCCACATGTCCCATCTGCGTCTCAGCGCTGGCTCAGTGCACTTTGTTCTCCCCTCGTGGGCAAGATAGAGTCACAATGATACAACATAAATCTGTGGGTCTCAGGAAAGGACGCAAATGTTTGTACTCCCCGTTGGAAAAATGATTAATAAAGTTATTTTATTTCATTTTTTACATTAAGGGGGGGCAATAATGGTTTGAAATCTGAGGGTTTGAGAGTTGACAGCAAAATGTGACTGAATCGCTCAGTGCACCAAGTGAACCTGCTCTAAACAAAAAACACCTTTTACAAAACCACAGCCCCCAGACAGAGAGAGGTGAGACTGAGATTGGCAGGAGGTGGTGGGGGGGTTGACTACATGAGAGGGAGACGTTTGTGTTTCTCCTCTCACTGTAAGAGCCCTGATGTACGGGTACAGAACATGCTGGAAACAATACAAAAGTATGAAGGGGGGGGGAAATGCTGCAATACAAGCGAGCCGTCTCTGATCATATCTTCCTCTTCTGTTTCTGTGACAGGTTCCCCCTACAACCTTGGAGGAGGCTGAAAGGTAACCATCATTACACTCTTCTACATCCTGCTGTTTAATATAATATATATATGGTGCCCTTTTAAAGTCTACACCCCGTCTCTAAAATGTCACTTTTTCTTGCCTTACAGCCTGAAACATATTAAATCAGACTTTTTCCACCTTTATTTGCACATTTTACCCTTCCAACTTACAACTTCCAAGTGAAAAACAACTTCTCAAAATTTCTGAACATTAATAAAAAAAAAGAAAACTAAAGACTTTAAAGGGGCACTGTGTTATATATATATTTATGAAGTGTACAATGACTGTCTACATGGATCTGTCTTGATAATGGTAGTGTTGAGTAAAGCCTTGTGCTTTGGTCAGTCTCTCTGAGAAACGCCACAGGCCCATAGGCCGGCCAAGCGCAAAGGCTCAACAGCTCCAATCCGTTTCTCATTTGTAAAAAGTCCAGAATTAGCCCAAGGCTCGTTCTTACACAGCGAAGGATCTTAAATAGCACAGTCCGCATATGGTCAATCGCACGGTTCGTGGTGTTATGTGGCGATGGACGAGCTAACCGGTTGACTTTTCATTCCAGGGCCTCACTGAAAAGGAGGAGCTGCCCCCCTTATCCTGAGAACGGGGAGCACAGCAGCCCCCCTGCTCCCAAACAGCCCCGCCGTGAGGAGCATCAGAGAGGTAAGGGCAGGAGGAGTGTGGGGGGGGGGGAAGGACAGACACACACACACACACACACACACTGTGACTGTTTTCATTCTATACCTCAAGCATGGCCTCACTGCCTTCTCTCTCCCGCCACAGTTCTGCTCTACGTGCGTACAGAGTCCGAGGAGGTGTTTGACGCACTAATGCTCAACTCGCCAACGCTCAAAGGCCTCAGGATTGCGGTAAGCAGCCTATTCACCGTTCTCCCATTACATTTCTAGGGGAATTCACCAACAAACTGTGGTTCAAATGACTGGCACAGCATGATGCTAAAAAAACAACTCTTTTTTTCCTCCAATCCCAGATTTCAGAAAAGTATGGCCTACAAGAAAACACAATTGGGAAAATCTACAAGAAATGCAAAAGAGGGTAAGCGCAACTATCCCCACTGTCCAAAACCAAATGACATTTCCACGGTTATGGTTTCCGTGGATATCGGGCCGCAGTTATCTTTCACTGTGATTGGATGGGCAGCACCGTTCAGAGCAGGTCACAGAGATGCAGGTGTATCTGAGACATGGCCTCTGGTGAATAGCACCTTGCTCAAGAAACCTGTTAGCAGTTAATCAAATTCCAGTCCTTCCCTCACAAGGAAGCTCACAGCTAAGCAGATGAGCCAAGGGGCAGGAGGAGGAGAGGTGGAGGATCTTGAGGAATGTGATAATTGAACCTTAAAAAAAAACAGGAAAAAGATTTCAAAACTCTGAGATGAGTCACACGATTGTTTTGCTTATTTATGGTTGTCTAATCTGATGAACCTGAGCTCCAGGAAGTCTTTGCACTTAATTTATTCCCTACAATGAAAAGAGATGGCTGATTTCGTTAAAGGGGAAGGTTCCGATCAGGTCCGGGGGGGTGGAGGGGTGGAGGGATGGCAGAGTTGAACATTGTGTCAGCCAGAATGGGATGGGATGGGTCCCCTCTACCTGCCTTGGCCATGGCCTTGTTCAAAAATATTTGTGAACAAACAGAAACGTATATTTCAAATAGATTTAAAAAAAGGTAATCCAGTGCATTGTCCCCGTGACTTGTGGGAGTACCTGCTGTATGTTTAAGTTAAAAGTTAAAATAGCCCAGGGGCGGGGGAGTGGGGGGGGATATAGAGCCGCGATGACATCTTGAAGGAAACTTACAGGTTCTGTGACATTTTCTCCTTTTTTTCTTTAAGTCATTCTCTTCCCTCGGGCAGCCCGAGTTGGCAGCTTGCTCATTATCAACACAAACACCACAGTCGTGATAAAGAGTGTCTGCATTTTATTTTTTTAATTTTGGGGTGGCGAAGTCTGGTGTAGTCTATCGTGCAGAGTGATGAAGGACTAACACCCAAGTTCTTTTTTTCAAGAAAAAAAGAAAAGAAAAGGCCCCTTTAACAGCAAAGCTTTGCCACCGCACATGTCTTGAACACTAACCCCCGCTCGCGTCGTCATGATCAATTCATCGGCGCTAGTTAATTCTGCCTTTCTTGAGGTCTTGCGGGAACTTCTGTGAAGGAGAGTCAGTCTACAGATAATTAAATATAAAATGTTGAGGCTGAACAAGTAACACCTCTGACCCGCAAGCAGAATAAAACTAAACAATGTCCCAAACGGGTTTAACGTGACAAAATGTCAACTGCCAAAGCTGTGGCAAAAGCGCAAATAACAGGGCAAGTTGGAAGAGTTCCTGCTCTAAGTGTACTTGTTTCATGGTGCTTCTTACGCTCGCTGCATGTTATTTCCTGAGAAGATCTGCACAATTTAATATTTTAATTAATTTGAATAAAGTTGTCATTTTGAATCATTAGCGGCAGCAGAGTATAACATTAACTCTCTCTCTCTCTCTCTCTCTTTCTCTCTCTCTCTCTCTCTCTGCCTGTCCCTCCTCAGGATTTTCGTTAATATGGACGACAACATCATTGAACACTACAGCAACCACTCTGCCTTTCTGATGGAGATTTCAGAGGTCATGGGCCAGTTCCAGGTTACCCTCACGGAGTTATAATGGCGTCGAGGTCGCATGACCCCCAGAAACTCTGTAGGGTCATTGCTGCCTACCAATTTCAAAACTTTTAAAGCACTGCCACTCCAGAGCTAGAGATTCGATCGGACCAAAATCGAGGCCTGCTGAAGGGCCCACAGAATTCCTGAAACGGACCCACGAACCAGGGATGCACCATCAAAGCCAGGAGCTCAAATGGATGCTAACCATTGCCATTGTATATATCTCTCCTAATACCCCCTTTCATATTTTATAATTATTACAGTTTTTCTGGGGTACATATATATTTTATAACATGAAAGCAATTATGAGTAAAGTGCTGTACATATGTGATGTAAATATAAATAATGATAATGAACACAGGGAGCTATCTGCCCGAGGACAGGTGGATGGACGGCAGTCTTGCCGTGAACTGTTGCTATTTCAATTTAGCCAGAAATGTATGTAATCGTGTCGTTCAATTTTCAAGCTGCCATTCTTGCTGCTTAAAATACTTTTCATTTCTTTTGCCAAAAACAAATCATGGAAAAAAGTGTTGGGAATGGTGGTGACATTGCTTTTGACTTTTGACGATTTACAAAACAAAAAAGACTTTTAGACTGTATCTCACGTCATAGACTTGTAGTTGATCTTAATTTTGCTGGCTTAACACTGCCAATAGTTTGTCGCTGGCCTGTCATTTTCACATCTAAAATCAGCCAACAAGAGGCTTTTTAGACCAACGTCACACATTTCCTCCTGAAAGCCTGTGCTGCAGCAGCATTCCTTCACGGAAACTCGGGGGACAGCCTGTAACTAAACATTTCTGGCTCTAGCGTTTTGTAGTACCGCTGCAATTTCCCATGCCACCGTAGCATGGCAGCCCTTTCAGATCACGACAACCACAGACAAAGTGAACCACTGAGATGGAAACTGGGCCTCTTTCAAGATCCACTGCTGAGTTTTCGGGGAAGGTTTAGGTTTGTTCTTCAAATGGTATTTCACAACATTTCAACGCTTTGTATCTCTGTATTATTGTATTGTGTTACAAAAGCTGTTCATTTTTTTTTACTGATGCTGTACCTGTTTTTACAAAAATAAAATGAAATGAAAAAAATGATGGTTATTGTGGTTATTTTATTTGTCTAGTCATCCCTAGGAACAACTAAAATTGAGCAAACAACCAACTACACATACCCAGGATTGAAAATCAGTTCCATCAGAAATGTAAGCTTGGCTATTAAGGAACTGAAGGAGAAAGCAAGAAGGGCTTTCTATACCATTAAAAATCAATTTTGACATCCCAATTAGTATCTGGCTCAAAATATTCCGATGACAATTCAAAGTCATTGAACCTATTGCACTATATGTGTATGCTAGGTATGGGGTCGACTCACAAAACATGGATTAGAAAAATGAGGCAAAAATCCAATTGAAACCCTGCATGCAGAGTTCTGTAAAAGCTTCCTTCAGGTGCAGAGGAAAACACCTAACAATGCATGCAGGGCAGAATTAGGCCAATATCCTTTATTTATTCACATTGAAAAAATAGCCATAAAATGTTGGAAACACCTAAAAATGAGTAACACCCACTATTATCACTTTAAAGCCAATAAATGAACACTAAGAAGAGGCTCAATACATTAACATCTACTAGCCCAACTACCAACATCCAGGACATTCAGGACAGTGACACCATAGCTCAGAGAATTAGAGTAGACCCAACCAAATTATTCATAAACAAAAAGAAATATACATAGCCCATTGGAATGAAGTGACAAAAACCCAAAATAAACTTCAGTGCTATTTGACTGTAATCGGACAGTACACCATGACTATCTGACCACGGTGACTGATATCAAACAGGAAAAAAAAACATGACAATGTACAGACTCAGTGAGCACAGCCTGGCCATAGAGAAGGGTTGCTACAGGCAGACCTGGTTGCTCAGAGAGGACAGGCTGTGCTCTCACTGCAGTCAGGGTGAGGTAGAGACAGAGCTGCATTTTTTAACCAACTGTGACAAATACAAGGAAATTAGATCAGAATATTACCCACAATTCACACAAATCTTCCCCGAATTTCTATATCTCAAACACCACCGACTGCTCCCTTATCTTTTCTTGGAAAATATGGAATGCGCAAAATTGGCAGCACAATATATAGCCACCTGCCACAAATTGAGGGACAATTTATGACTGCTCATAGCTTGTAATGAGTTCATTAATGTCATATTATGTCTAAAAATGTATACTTTTTTGTGTTTTATGTAAATCTGTCTATGTGTTATGTCTGTAATTGAAAATGTGTGCTTTAGCAATATGAGAATAATCTTGTCATGTGAATAAAGCCATTTGATTTGAGAGAGAGAGAGAGAGAGAGAGAGAGAGAGAGAGAGAGAGAGAGAGAGAGAGAGAGAGAGAGAGAGAGAGAGAGAGAGAGAGAAAGAAAGAGAGAGAACTATAAGATATATTTTACATATATTACTATCACTTTAGCTCTTCAATTGCATGGGGACGTATAATTTTAAGTATCCCAACAAAGTATCTTTAGGATGACATGTTTTTTTCTGTATGAACAATCAATCTTTTTTCCAGCAAGAAAGAGAGCTACATTATATTCCTATCACGTCTGTCAAATCAACATACTTTTTGGGCTGTTGGGCATTTAGGAGAGCAGAGAAATGGCAAGAGCACCATCTAGTGGCAAATACAGTTTTGAAATGGACAACATGGGATGACTAATTTATACTATAGGTTTTTTTGTTAAAGAGCCAATTGAAGGACAGTTGTCAATGCATGGAAATGGGGAGCCTAGATTGGCTGTTCTCGTTATTATGTATTCTTATGTTCATTTACCTTGTGGGTACCTTCTGTGTTGTTGAGAAGGAATAGAGTTCTAGGTAATCCGAGGAACCCTGGCTGCGTTACTACGTTGATGACGCGCCACTTAAATCCCTCTTTACGGCTAGATATGGCTAGATAGTAACCGTATTTTTCCATATTTTGTCCAACTCTCGCAAGCTTTGACTGAGTCCCCATAGTAGTGTCCAACCCTCGTTCCAGCTGTCTTAAGGCCTCTACATGCTCGAAGGACAACAACATGACAGCAACACAACCAGGGCTCTGCAACATCAACGCAACCTTTGCGACCTACACAGAGGGGGTTTCAGAGGGTGTCAAGTACCAAGCACAAAAACCGAACTTGCGACAGCAGCGCAACCATTCACGTAGATGTTGCGTATCATTGATTGGTTGGTTAGCGAATGGAGGCGGAGCTATCATAGTCATAGTTCATAGGTCACAGTTCATTGAGCTAGTAGCTAACGGTATAGATAGCTAGTATCATTTGTTCGACACGGTATAAAATGAACCAGCTTCAGGAATGATTAGCTGAAGAAGTTCGAAGGTACAGCAGTTTCCTTGCTTTCATGAAAACTTTATCGACCTTGTTCAATACATTGACACCTACTAGTGTACAGAAGTGTAAGGACACCATGTTGCATAGTCTGCGCATAGCCTTTGCAGACATATAAATTGCAGAGTGCTTGTGACATTGCTGCATTACGCAAACCATGAAGAAGTCACACAAGTTACGTAGAAGCATGTAGAGGCCTTTACACTTAGGGTTAGGGTTAAGGCCTCTACATGCTTGAAGGACAACAACACGACAGCAACCCAACTAGGGCTCTGCAACATAAACGCAACCTTTGCGACTTACACAGAGGGGGTTTCAGAGGGTGTCACGTACCAAACACAAAAATCTAACTCATGACCGTAGCGCAACCATTCACGTAGATGTTGCGTATCCTTGATTGGTTGGTTAGCGAATGGAGGCGGAGCTGTGTAGTCATAGTTCATATGTCACAGTTCATTGAGCTAGTAGCTAACAATATAGATAGCTTGCATCATTTGTTTGACACGGTATAAAATGAACCAGCTTCAGGAAAGATTAGCTTAAGAAGTCGAAAGTACAGGAGTTTCCTTGCTTTCATGAAAACTTTATCGCCCTTGTTCAATACATTGACACCTACTAGTGTACAGAAGTGTAAGGACACCATGTTGCATAGTCTGCGCATAGCCTTTGCAGACATATAAATTGCAGAGTGCTTGTGACATTGCTGCATTACGCAAACCATGAAGAAGTCACACAAGTTACGTAGAAGCATGTAGAGGCCTTTACACTTAGGGTTAGGGTTAAGGCCTCTACATGCTTGAAGGACAACAACACGACAGCAACCCAACTAGGGCTCTGCAACATAAACGCAACCTTTGCGACTTACACAGAGGGGGTTTCAGAGGGTGTCACGTACCAAACACAAAAATCTAACTCATGACCGTAGCGCAACCATTCACGTAGATGTTGCGCATCCTTGATTGGTTGGTTAGCGAATGGAGGCAGAGCTGTCACAGTCATAGTTCATATGTCACAGTTCATCAAGCTAGTAGCTAACAATATAGATAGCTTGCATCATTTGTTTGACACAATATAAAATGAACCAGCTTCAGGAAAGATTGGCTTAAGAAGGTCGAAAGTACAGGAGTTTCCCTGCTTTCATGAAAACTTTATCGCCCTTGTTCAATACATTGACACCTACTAGTGTACAGAAGTGTAAGGACACCATGTTGCATAGGCTGTGCATAGCCTTTGCAGATGTATATATTGCAGAGTGCTTGCGACATTGTTGGGGAGAAGAATGGAATAAAATCAGAATGCTGGAAACAGGAAGGGGAGGAGCCTCGAGTGCTGATTCACAGACTTGAAAAAAACGGTCAGGTCATGACCCAGGAGAGAAAGATGATTGGCCAGTTGGAGAGACCCTTAAAACGGCTGCCATCTTCAGAGACCGGGTAAGACCAATTGTGAAATGGACTGTGTCTCTTCTCCTCATTGCTCTCAGTTTTACACAAAATAACAGGTTAAGATCACTGTAAATCATTTTCTTAGTGCTCAGGCTGAGTAGTTAAGAGTTCAGTCTAGGTTTTGTCAGCCAATAGAAAGGTGATGTAATCATTTAGCAAACAGAAGAAAGGGAAATCTAGCACACAGGTGGAGATGGTCGTGGTGCTCCAGAAAATGGAGATTTAGAGAAAAAGGACAAGACAGAAGAAGAGGAAGAAGCATAAAACACTATAATTGAACATTTTAAGACTGTATGAAACTAATGTTGACATGATTTCTGCTTTATAGCTGAAATGGAAAATGCATATTTGGGCTGTTTTTGCTTTTGTCTTTAGGGGAATCCTGAAATATGCAGGGGATAGGCATGCCAGCCATACAGGGCTTGTATACTTGTATAAGTCTGAACTTTTTATATTTATATTTGGTGTTCTATATCCATATGTACATTTTCTCAATTGTAGTTGTGTTCATCAATGCTCGCTGACTTCTCTATTTTCTGTAAGTTAGTATTTCCTTTACTCCTTATCTCTCTTCAGGACAAACTGTTGAGGCCTTGTGTCAGGTCTTTGCCTGCTCCCAGGCTGATTCACACAGGGGAGAGTCTGTACCACTGCTCCCAATGTGGGAAGGGTTTCATTAGTCCAGGTGTTTTAAAAACACATCAGCAAACCCATACAGGGGAACACCCACACAGGTGCTCCCAGTGTGGGAAGAATTCCTGTTTTATTTCTCCTTTATTTAACCAGGTGAGTCCCGTTGAGATTTGCATCTTTTACAAGGGAGCCTTGGCCAAGAAGGCAGCAACATAAGTTTCAGCAATACAATACAACAACAATACAAGAAATACAATACATAGAATAACAATATACAAAAACACAATCTCAATTAAAACAGCTACAGACTTCAGTTTTTAAAGACTGTAACAAACTTTTAAATCCCCCCAGAGGAATGAAGTCAGCCATATTTGCCATTTCCTGGAGCTGATTCCAGGACCATGGGGCATAATAACCAAGGCAGTCTTCCCAAATTCAATGGAAACGCGAGGGACTGTAAAACCTACTTAGGTAATCTGAAGGTACACCAGCAGATCCACACCTAGGGGTGAGATGAAACCCACATAATTTATGCAAAGGAAAAACTTTGTCAAACTGTAGATCAAAGTTAGAAAAAGAAAATAAATCCACATTATAATCAATTCCACTGTACTTTTTTAGTCTGACATTTCTTGCTGTTGTCATACCGGTCCAGTCCTAACGAGCACCCTGTGGCAGAACCAGGAGAGTGTTGATAGATGGGCTCTATTTTCTGCCTCGTTGGCTCCACTCCCGGGGTGACTGGAGCCCTTGCATGTTGCCCAGCCTGAGGCAGCACACCTGAAGGGGATCCACTGGTTTACTCAGCATAAAAGCTCTGTCTCGCGGAGTGCAAAGTACTGTTCAGGGAAAAGCGTGGATAAAGAAAGAAGCAGAGTCTGGCTGCATCCCAGAGTTACCCCCTGAAGCCCTCGGTTTGGGGATAGGACGTGTCAAGCCCTATGGCCACGCTCTTCAACCCTGATCCGAGAGGGCCGCAGTGTTGTTACTCAGCGTTTATTTAATCAATTAAAGCAGTGGATTGCATAGTTAACTCACCTCACCTGGTTTCTTGGGTCTGAACCTGATGATGGATATTTTAAGGTGAAAACAAAAAACAGCATTTTCTGTGGCTCTCCAGAACCAGGGTTGAATCACCCCTTGACAAAACGGAAACCGATAGCCACTTCAGGCTAATGGGGTATCCCAGAAACCATGGCAAACATCCCTCAAATCCCCACAATCTACAAACTAGCCTTCCAAACAGCTGGCGGCAATATTACACTGAGTGACACGCTGGTATGCAGGCTTCTGGATAAAGCACAGAAAAAGCTAGATAAGAATTGTCACCTTCCCTAATAAGACAGAAAAATAATAATGATAAAACATTTATATTTTTATCATTATTAAACTTAGATTTTATGTGTAAACAAATCATGAGCCATCCCCTTTAATGATATGTAACAACTGCAAAGCGGCTAATCATAATGCCTTTTATTGCAGGTTTAATACTTTTTCTGACTGTATATACATCTGACCTCTATTGGACTACCGAATTGTTACGATAATTGATTTACTGCATTTCTCTTATAATAATTACATGCCTAGATTACCATCTCGTAAACTGCCATTCCCAGACCTCTTGTGAGAAATGTACTGTAATTGTGCCATTCACTGGTAAAGGTGATTGTAGCAGCACCCAATTGACGATGATTCCAGAGTGCTGCTTTTTTAATTTTTTTATCCCATTTTTCTCCCAATTTGGCAGCTGTGCAATTTGGTAGCTGTGCTTAGTTCAATCCCCTTCCCTCATAGTTCGCTGCCGTAGTCCTGTGACCGGCAGTGACATGGGCAAAGCGCTGCCTCCTCCGAGACAGCACAGTGCCGTCGACTGTAATTCCGGTACCCCAGAACCACTCCTGTGCGCAGCGAACTGGGGGACAGCCAATTGCCACCCCGATGGCACTCCCGGCCAGAGCTGACTCTGGCACAACGGGGAATCAAACCCCGATCGCCGTGGCCAGAGTTGAACATTGAAACCACTAGACCAGGGGTCTTCAACTCCAGGCCTCGAGGTCCGCTGTGTCTGCAGGTATTTGCTCCAACCACGCACTACACCACCTGATTTCACTAATTAGCTCGCCTCCTGGACCAAGGAGGTAAACTAATTATTCTAAATCAGGTGGTGTAGTGCGTGGTTGGAGCAAATACCTGCAGACACAGCGGACCTCGAGCCCTGGAGTTGAAGACCCCTGCACTAGACCATGCGGGAGTGCTGCTTTTTACCATCCCTCAGGCCCCGCCTTCCTCAGGCCCTGGAATAATTGATTGGTGACATCATGGCATGTGATCAGAATGAGAGACCTCCCTGAGGGTTTGAGGGTAACTTTGGAACGCAGCATAAAGTGTATAACTTTGAAAGACAATTTATGTATGACCCTTGATTTGTTGGAAAGAAAAAAAGCACTTGTTTGCAGTTACCAACTTTATTTTCTACACATCATTTTGCATGACATCAAAATCTTGTTGTAATTGTCCACAAGTCTATGAAATATATTTGTTTATTTTTTATGGATCATACAAATGCTAAAAATAAAAAATACATTTTGATGGTTAGAAAATATTTCTATTTTTTATTATTACTATAATTAAAAAATATATATATTTTATGTATTTATAACTCACTTATGCATTTGTGTATTATTTCATTTCCATCCGTTCTTAAGATCCATCTGATACTTCCTTCTGATATGTCTTGTGTTCCTCTGACACCATATGAAAAAAATACCTGAATATGATATAAAATTATATGAAATTCCCCCCCAAACAATGTTCATAAAAAAAGTTCCAAAAGCAAAGCACTTGGTCAATAAATGACAAACATTTTGGTAGCAATGATTTTGAGATAAAGAAAAACAAATTGTCAAGCATTATTTTATTAATTCATTTTAGCAAGCCTAATTTGATGAATGAATACTCTGTGACCACCCCCACTTCTATGGTGACTACAGAAAGAGGTCAAGATGTCCATTTCAAGAATTGGGGGTGTAATATTTTATTTTGGGGACTTAGTATGTGGATTCCATTTAATTTGTTGTATGGGTTTATAATGTGGTGTTTCTGAATGTGAGACACAAGGTCAGCTTGCATTGGCTTTTGTTTCCTGTAAGGCCTGAAATACGTTTATTCCTCGATTGATATTCTTTGAACCAGACTCACTGGCAACTCTACTGTATCTAATGAAACATATTATCCTTTTGTTTTGGGTCAACCCATATCCAAATTTCAGGTTATTGGAATGGTCTAAATCTCATAAGAGAAGTATTGTTATTGGTGTACTTAAACAGTACATTTCATAAACAGTAATGACTCATTGGTTAATGCAAATGAAGTGAAGACATGTTCATTATGGCGTAGGGCAGGCTATACAATGCTACCGAATAATATCGCTGCTGTTCCAATCAGATTAGGTTCTCTCTTGTTAGCGAGCGAGGTCGTTCGCAATACAGTTGTCTGACAGAAGTCTTACACTGTTTTGATTAAATCCAATCAGAAGCCAAAACGCACCGTCTAAAACGATCACAGCGGCGGACGTATTGTTTTGAGTCCCTCTAGGTGCATTCTATCAATCACCTAAAACACATTAGCATGCTAATGTTACCTACATCAGTGGGCGTGGAAAACACACTGAGCAGCCGCAAGGGGACCGTTCTTTTCACGGAGCAAGGTTGGTTTTGGACTATTTCGCATTGCTGGAGGTACATAGTTGTAAGCTTGAAAAGGCTAATTTCTTCCAAACAGTTCCAATATTTAGTGACATCGAAGGAAACACTGCAGAGGGGAATCGGTGGTGCGTATAATTATGTTTTTGTTATTGGAGTGTTTGATAAAACGTACCAAACTACTAGTACGCAAGCTTCAGCGAACAGATCCAGTTGTGTTTGTTTTTTTATTGTGCATTTAGGCTTCTAGTAATAACCACAAGTATTTTGGTGGAGACGCATTTACAAAGACCCGTTGCAAACAAAATGCACAAACGAACGAACGAACGAATGAATGAATGAATGATGATGATGACGGATGAATGATTGATTGAAAGGAAAAAAAATGTTCCTTATGGGGAAACGTGACGGTCACTGTAATTTAAAAGCAGCACAACGGTACATGAATTTGTCTGCAAACTGTCTGATTTAGGATTAGCAGCTGGATGTAAACTAAGGCGCGGAGTCTAGGCGCGGGTGTGTGACGAGGAAATTAAGTAGCGGATGTGGGTATCCAAGAGGAGTTTAATGCCCTGTTCACACGGAGCTTTATGTTGACGCAACGGCTACCTTTACTGACATTGACATTGCTACCTTTACTGTAGTTTACACCTTAAAACAGAAAGAGGTAACACTGATATGGAAAATAATACGAACCAGCTAAGTTGGCTAGATGTAAGCCTAATTAGTTCATGTAAACACTGCGAACTACGTTTGGTTCGTTTAATCAAACTCATAATACTGGCTCGGTTGCTATTCAATATGCTATCTAGTGGGCTAGCGGACTTGCTATCTGATTAACCTAGCTAGCAATCTGATGTATAAACTACCAAATATCTTCATTTATAGCAGCTATGAGCTGGTCCTTCATTTTTACTTTGTTTGGACCTTCTAGTGACTGGGTATTCCCCTCAGTTTTGTGCTTGGCTGGATGTCGCATCAAAGTGTGGGAGATGAGGTCAAAGTAAACTCCATTCAAACTTTTTTGACGGAAGCTGAAGCTTTAATATAGGGATGGGTCGGTTAAGGAGCAAGGAGAGATTATTGTGGCAATCACGCGTTTCATTGAAACGGCTCTTATACAAATAGTATTTCCAAGACGTCTCATTTTTTTACCGTGGTATTTCTCAGTTTCCCCAAAACCCCAAATGTAGGAAATTATGGTAGAGGCAATGCGTGTCTGTGCAGTTATGTTAGTGCTAGTGCTGGCCAGCTAGATTAATATTCATTGGCTACTAATGTTAACTCAGTTAATTCAGTGAGTCAATAAAGTGATAATTCAATTATGTGGACATTACATTAAATTAAATGTACTAACATAGCCTGCACCCTTTATTAGTTTCATGTGTATAAACTAATGGGAGGAGCCATTATATTTGAATAGTGTGTAGTGTCACTAGCCAGCTGTTGCAATGCACATTACTAAATTGATGTGCTGCTTACCCCTCAATGCCCACCTCTGCCAATTAACTTCCTGAACACTTTTTGAATGAATCAGGACCTCATAGTAAACTTTAGTAAGCAGTCTGTATGAATCTGTATTTTTCTTACTTGAAAAATACAACTTGTGATTTACAAGTACCAAAACTGTGACAGTTATGGCACGAAACTAACTCCATAGCCCTGTGCATGACAAACATGACACAAATAGAAGCATTGTAAATCTGGTGATCTGAGGCCAGTTTAAACAAAGTTGTCCAGTTCAGAAGGAATGGGAGCTGATGTGGTGCTCAAATCTGTTCCGCCTGGGGGCGCTGTTCTACTGTTGCATATAGAAAAGGTTTTGAAAGACTGGTGGATACTGATATTTTTTTCTAGCTTATTCAGCGTCGCTTTTGTTTTTCAGGGAAAACGGCACCTTTCACATTTCAGATGTTTATCCTAGTTTTCTAGTGTGAGTCTCACCCAGCTCGTAAATACTAGGCAATAAGCCTTCTATTTGGAAGCTCTTCGCAACAATGCTTATGGGGTGTTCGGGAGTGCATATATTCACAAGACCATGGAAAACACATGCTTGTGCATAGGCTACATCTCGCAAAGGGAATGTTTTTAAGCCAAACCTAGTCATCTCTTGGTCCTATGAGCCACAGTGGCTGTATGTATTTGCTCTAACCACTCAAATAAACCACCTTATATCAATTGGCTCACCTCTTGAACCGAGGGGTTACACTAATCAGTGACATCAGGTGTAAGCAGTGCTCGGCTGGAACACATACCTGCAGCCCCAGTACCATGAGTTAAAATACCTGGGGTTTAAGCCTTCGTCTATAGTTTTCACAATCTAATGACAATACCACACAAGGCTCTTCAGAATAGGTTATGGCTTATAGCTTTGAATCAGGTTATTGGCTGTAAGAAAGGTTTGTTTGGTGGTCATGTGAACATATTTGTATGGCACTAGTAAAAACCTTTTCCACACACAACAGCTGAGCGACCACACCAGCTTGAGATACAAATACGGTGGGAAAATGAAGACTTGCCTGAACTGTCCAGCTGGAGCTCTTGAATAGCAGCGTTAACTCAATTTGAATGTTTGTACCCAGAGGAGATCATCTGACTCAAAAATCAAATACCAGCCACCTACACTTTAACCAATGATGATAAGAACAGGTACAATTCAGGCCTTAGGCCTACATGTATGCTATACTTATTACCACATCATTAAAAAGTATTAAATATATTACTTAGACACAAAAGTAAAATATTAAGGGATTTAGGATTTAATATTAACATTGTGCGCTTTGAAATACAGAAACACTGCAATCAATAATTTTACAAATTCTCATCTGTAGTATTAAACATGAATCTACTTGTTCTCCCTTAGCCACTCTTCCCTCCCTGGATGAGTGTAAGCTGTCCTCTTTGTCCTACCTTCCCTTGAGAAGAGTGGTGGATTCTACCAAGATGACTGGTAACAACAACCAATCAGAATCCATATCTGACTCAATTGATCATTTGATCCCCGCCTCTTCAGATGAAGACATGATGATAAAATCTGTGATGGACAGCACAGACAGCAAAGGGGAGGAGCTGAGATCAAGTCTGAACAGAAGTGAAAACATTGAGGAGAGGAAAGAGTGGAAGACTGGATATGGGATGAGCAGGGAGGAAAAAGACATACTATCCAACATGAAGAAGGAGGAAGGAGGGAGAGGTGGAGTGTGAAAATGGAGGAGGATGATGGTGTGAGAGACAAAAAGGGACTCTGGATGGAGAAAGAAAAAGAGCGGTATGAACAGAGAGAGGGAGAGGCCACTGATCAAATCCCCCAGACTCTCAGAGGAGAGAAGAATGGAATAAAATCAGAATGGCGGCAACAGGAAGGGGAGGAGATGCCTGCTTTGGTCACGTCCTTCCTGTTAAAACAGCCTCGAGTACTGATTCACCGACTTGAAATCACAGATATTTCAGTTTCTGTGTCATCACCCCCACAATCTGTATCCAGTCAAACAGGCCAGAGAGTGAGATCTCCACAGAGGCAGCATGAGCTCTCACCAATGAGGGGAAAGAGGTCACTGGGGCAGAGTCTCCAGTTGGAGAGACCCTTAAAATGGCTGCCAGCTTCATCAGAGAATGGGTAAGAGTCAATCATGAAATGGTGTGTCTCTTCTCCTCTGTCTTACTCTAAATGTGTCTTTTGAAAGATAAAGAAAATATCCACACTGTTTTTCTGCTCCCAAGAAAGTGTTTTAATGAACAATGTTTCAATGCCAACAGGTCTTCGTCAGGTACTTCATTTATTTCTATTTTACAGGATCTGTGCTGAAGCCTCCCATAGTTCTTCTGTCATCAGCCCCAGGAACCAAAACACAGGTTAAGGTCATTGTTAATCATTTTCTCAGTGCACAGGCTGAGCCCTGTAGCATAGACATTGCTAGTTCCAGTCTAGGTTTTGTCAGCCAATAGAAAGGTGATGTAATCATTTAGCAAACAGAATAAAGGGAAGTCCAGCACACAGGTGGAGATTGTCCACATGTGGTGCTGCAGAAAAATAAGATTTACAGCAAAAGGACAAAAGAAGAGAAAGAAGCCTAAAACACTTATCAAACATTTTAAGACTGAAACTAATGTTGAGGTGATGTCTGCTTTATGGCTGAAATGGAAAATGTATATTTGGGCTGTTCTTGCTTTTGTCTGTAGGGGAATCCTGAAATAGGCAGGAGATAGACATGTCAGCTATACAGGGTACCTAGGCTGAAGGACCAGTGCATTATTTGTATAAATCTTCACTTTTTGGTTTGTATTTAGTGTTCTGTATCCATTTGTACATTTTTTCTATTGTAGTTGTGTTTATCAACACTCGCTTCTCTATTTTCTATAAACTTAATATCTCCTTTACTCCTTCTCTCTTCAGGACAAACTGTTGAGGCGTTGCGTCAGGTCTTTGCCTGCTCCCAGTGCCCATTCGTTCACACAGAGGAAGTGAATCTTCACCAGCACATTGAGAAGGTTCACCCAGAGGAATACAGTGGGATTCTGAGGTGTGGAGGAAACAGAGCAGAGAACCCACTACCTCCCAGCAACACACATCAACACCCTACACCCCCAAAGACACTCCCCATCGCGACACACACAGGCACTGCAGGGGCTCACACATGCTCCCAGTGTGGAGAGAGCCACAAATCGAAGTCACTACTGACAAAACACCACCTAACCCATAAAAGGGAGCGGCAACATCGGTGCTCCCAGTGTGGGAAGGGTTTCAAGAGACCTGGCGCTTTAACAGTACACCAGCGAACCCATACAGGGGAGCGTCCATACCACTGCACCCAATGTGGGAAGAGTTTCAATGAGTTGGGAAATCTGAACAAACACCAGCGAATTCATACAGGTGAGCGTCCGTACCAGTGCCTCCAGTGTGGGAAGAGTTTCATTCGGTCAGGAAATCTGAAGGAACACCAGCGAACCCATACAGAAGAATGCCCATATGAGTGCTCCCAGTGTGGGAAGAGTTTCAAAACTCAGCGTGATCTGACGGTACACCAGCGAACCCATACAGGGGAGCGTCCGTACCACTGCTCCCAGTGTAGGAAGAGCTACACTCAGTTAAGAAGTCTGAAGGAACGAGCAGTTTAATTCACAGGGGAGCGTCCATACCACTGTTCCCAGTGTGGGAAGAGTTTCACTCAGTCCATGCATCTGAAGAAACACCAGCGTACCCATACAGGGGAGCGTCCATACCAGTGCTCCCAGTGTGGGAAGAGTTTCATGACACCACAGGCGTTAACATTGCACCAGCGAACCCATACAGGGGAGCGTCCGTACCACTGCACCAGTGTGGGAAGAGTTTCACTCAGTTCGGATAAATCTGAAGGAACACCAGCGAATTCATACAGGGGAGCGCCCATACATATGCTCACAGTGTGGGAAGAGTTTCAGATGTTCACAGCATCTGAAGGTACACCAGCGAATCCATACAGGGGAGCGTCCATATCAGTGCTCCCAGTGTGGGAAGAGTTTCATTCAGTCAAGAACTCTGAAGGAACATCTGCATACTCATACAGGGGAACATCCATACATGTGCTCCCAGTGTGGGAAGGGTTTCATGAGTCCAGTCATGTTAACAATACACCAGCGATCCCATACAGGGGAAAGGCCATACAAGTGCTCCCAGTGTGAGAAGAGTGTCAGAAGTCCATCCTGTTTGAGGAGACATCAGCGAACACACACAGAGGAACGTGTGTGTTGCTCCCAGTGTGAGAAGAGTTTCTCTCGGCTAGCAACTCTGAAGGAACACCTGCGAACTCATACAGGTGAACGGCCACACCAGTGTTCCCAGTGTGAGAAGAGTTTCACTCGGTTAGGAACTCTGAAGGTACACCAGCAAACCCATACAGGGGAGCGTCCATACATATGCTCCCAGTGCGGGAAGAGTTTCAAAAGTTTACGTGACCTGACGGTACACCAGCGAACCCATACAGGGGAGCGTCCATACCACTGCTCCCAGTGTGGGAAGAGTTTCACTCAAATAGGTAATCTGAGGGTACACCAGCAGATTCACACAGGCAAGCACTGAGATGATACTTCAAACACACAATACGATGTGTTTTATAGTACAGAGGTTGTGATGTGATACACATCATGATGTGGTCTTTTAATAAATGAAAAAAACGATTGTTCAAAAACATTGTGTTTTCAAAGTAAAATCGAACAATCCTATATATACTGTATATAATTTTATTTTAATTTATATATGTATACTATAATTTTCAAATTTTGTACAAACAGCTAATGTAAAAAACCCAGTTTTTACTATTCTGTGCACTGCCACGGGTTGTATTTGTTACCCTGCGTGTCCGTCAGAAGCGACAAAAGCAAAAAAAGCAGCTGGAAGTTACTCATTTTCAAAGGGAGCCGGTGCGTAGGGCAAAGTGACCGTTGGCGGCACAAAGTCAGCGTCCTCCACGACAAAAGGGAATTGAACAAAATAACTTTCTACAAATTAGTGGTGACGCGGTGAAGCGATAACCAATTCGAGGGATGGACAACTTGGTTTGTCCTTATTTCTCCCCACTTTAAACTAAAGTGCATGTTTTTGGTTCCTACCTTAAATTTGTTCCGTACCAAAATGGAGGTTAGAGGTTAATTGTTGCAGTGTCTGGAGTTTTCTCGAACTTTACGATGCATGTCAAAAGTAGTGGGAATCCATGGTGACTTTGATTCATTACATGCAATGAGGCAGCTAGTTAGAAAGGCAAAGGCAATGTTAGCTTGTTTGTGTGATGTGAGCGTGAACGTGCTGTTCAAGTCAAATGATTTACTATCAATATCGTGATAGTAGTTTACTTGCTTTACGTTCTATGGGCTCGGTTCAGTTTACTACAAACTTGATAGCTGGACGTGCACAACGTGTCTTTGGGAAGAGCTTCTAACATGCTCTTCCCAAAAGCTGCTTGTGTGGGAAGGCCCACACGAGCGGCCATTGGCAAGCGATCAAAACGACGTCCAGTGAAAAAATCACCTTTGGTGGATTCCTAGCAGTAAGATCCACACAGACGATTGCAGAAATGTAGATAGGCAGCTCATTTTCACCAATCAGGAGCGTTTGCTGCCAAGCTATTGTGTCAGCGGTGTCCTATCTTATCCCAAATGGGACGGTGTAGGTACAGGTTTTTGATCTAGCCCAGCACTGCAACACCGGATTCAATGAATTGGTGAATCGTTGTCTTCAATCAAGAAATAAATAAATGAAGATTTGCACTGTATATATTCGCTATGGGACAAAGCCACCATAGTTTCCCCCATTATGCACTTTGAAGCAAACAGGACATTTACCTCCAGGTGTTACACAGTGACATCTGCCCATAGGTGTGCAGTACAATTTCTGTGTCTATTGAAGTCAATGAGAAAGCAGGATAGTTTAGCATTAATTCTAGAACTTTTCTTAGATATGGAATGTAATGCAAATAATGTCTAACATCTCCTAGAACACGATCATGTTTCCTTTTTGTTGTTCTAGTTCTCATTCACTTCTAATAGGACTGTCTAATTAGAGCTTGGCTCGCCGTAACTCACTGCGTTGATGAGATCTGCCTTATTATTGGTCGAAACTGCTTTGATGACTTCCTGGGGAAACCTTACGTTGACGTCAATCATTTCATGAGATTGATGCGACTTATGCGTGACTGACATTTGTACTTAATTTTGTGAGCTGTAATGCATTAAACCAAATCAACTTGACATTAATCCAATTACAATTCATTGCTCTATTTCAATCTGCTAAAAATGCTGTCATGCCATTGGTTGCAACAATCGTTCAGGTTCATGTTGTCTCTTTTCCTATTAGTTTTTCTCAATTGTTTACATACAAAAACTGGTACTATGGACACAATTATCAAGACCTAAAAGCTATGTATCAATTAAAAAAACTTTCTGCTAAACTATGAGCACATTTCACTTGTTTTAACACAAATCGCATGGTAAAATTATCTTTTTGCAAAACCCTAAACACAATTCTCATTAAGCACAGTCTTCATCAAATCAAATCAAACCAAACCAAATGATCGAGCGGTCTAAAACAGTCCAGTTGAGTGAAGAATAAATTATTTTTAATGCAAGAGTAAAAGCCAAGTGTTAGTAAAAGCCCTCAAATTAGAGTCAGGAGTGCAGTAAAAGTACTAGAGATGTAAAAGTCCTCTTTTTCCTGCTTCATCTGCATAGCACATACCGTGCAGCTATATTTAAAGATTGTATACAGGAGGAGTATTACTCAAAACTGCATTGTTTACCTGTATTAAGACATGTTTTAACGTTCTCACCTTGTTCATATGCTCAGACGTTCATGGACACAGATGTTATAAAACTCTTATTAAACTCTTTAAGCCCAAAACCCATGGCTACCAGCCTCTCCTTTTCCCTCTATAGGTCTGTCAGCGCTGCCACCTCAACCCTCAAACCCTGGATCATGTTTTTGTATCTCCACCTTTCAGTGCCTTTGCCTTTGTGCAGTGTTCTCCAGCCTCTTGTTTACTCATGTTGAACATATTCTACTTAAAATACAAAATTATAACATTTTCATTTGCATTACAAATGATATAAACATACATTTTTGCATGAAGAGAAGTTGGGTCTTTCAACCCATGGATTCCATACAAATCACAATTCACCATGCATGTAGATCACAGGTAACTACCCAAATAAAGGAAACACTTGAGTAAATGAAGTGCTCTGGTGGCTCTGTTATGGTGTAGGGTACGTTTTCCTGGCATGGTTTAGGTCCACTCAACCCCTTAGTGGGCAAGGTAAATGCAAAGCCATTCTTAGGGATCACCTTCACCCTATGGTGAAGCATTTTTTAAAAGAAGCAAAAACGATTTGCTTAATGCTTGGAGATTTGAATGGAGAAGATGGGCATTTCAATGAACGGATTTGATACAAGTCACAATTCACAAGGTATGTAGTTCTAAGCCTGAGATGCATCTCTACTACAGTGTTTGGTGTTATTGATGTTAATCAACTGACCAAACTGCCCATTAAAACTTCTCACCTTCAGCTCCTGATGAAGGAGATTAACTGAATCAGCTGGCCGGTGTTCAGCACGTGCTGAAGTTCCTCACCCAGCTCTTAGACACAAATGAAACAAAGGTGGACTGAAAATGGAAACAACCCGTATGCATTCAATGAACATTCTAGAACACAACAAACTGCCATGTAAAATGTTAAAGAGATTTTACCTAATATGAAAAAAAGAACTGCTTTGACTGAGCTAAACTGTATACTTAAACGTGAAAACGGCAACGGTTTAATTCACGCTACAGAATATCTACCAAGAATTACAAATCCAAAACATGATGCATCAAACAGACTGTATCTGTACACTACATTTGTTGTTGTTGGTGGTAGTGCAGTGCGTTTATAATGGTGCGATTTGTTTTGTTTTTCTGGGAGGAACAGCGTCTGCTAAATCAGTACAATATGTCATGTAAAATGTGACGCTATCACTATAAACTCAGTGTTGCAGATGAGCGAAGAGTAGTCAGGTAGGTTGGTCATGTGCTAAACAACCATAAAACAACCCAGGTTAAACCACTGGTCCCCTGGGGATTCAGTGGGCCACCTAGAGCCCAATTTGAACAAACATTACCCCACACCTCCATATTCATAAAACAGCCCAGTCTATACATTTACGATTTTACAAAACAGCAAAAACTTTTTTTTTCCAAAACTTTATGACTTATTTGATGAAACCCAGAAAGCAATGCTAACACGTTAAAACATTAAATTGCACATGGAATATAGACGATGAACTACAGTGCAAAATGCAAATATATATTTGTAGCAATTTACAATTTCAGCAGCTGCTCCTGGATTGGCATAAGGGCGGTGCGAATAGCGCGTGTCCAGACTAGGCCATTGAGGTGATGTTAAAACATGGCATGTGGTCCCAAACCACCGTTGAAAAACCGTCTTACATATACTTCACTAAATTACGAGTATGCCACGCGAGTAGCATTGTTCGCATACTCCACTGCGTACTTAGCAACGGCAGCGGCGCCAACATTTACATTGGGATGTAACCATGTAGCTAATGTCTCTTTTAAAGTGAAATGTCAAATAAACTAAACTAAACAAGGGAGATGCTATATTACACCATTAAATGTATCCCGGCGGAACGACGGAGAGTATGTTTCTCTCATTCTACCGATGATAGAAATTGACGATAAAAAGCATCATCAGTATTTACACATGTCCGCCAGGACATTCGATAACTTGCTTCGTCGGGTGGCCCTGCTCATTACACATCAAAACACGTACAGTGAGCCAGTCGGTGAAGCAGAGCTGCTTGCCATCACCCTCCGCTTTCTTGCCGGCCCAAAGGATGCTCCCAACGACTGCAGGGTACGCGTGGCAGCCGTCTTGCATACACGTACGCGCATTTACAGTGAAGTATAGTTTTAAAAAGAAGCATTGTAACATTAAAGCGATTACCGTTTGCTAAGTAGTCAACGTTAAACACTTGTCGTAGCTATCATCAACATTAACTGCTAAACAATTAGGCTATTTCAATGATTCTGGAGCTTTTGAAATAGCCATTTAACATTTCATCAAGTTTCTGATATCAAATTGTTTCTGATACCTGGAACTCCCCATTGTTTCCAATAGGAAATTCAATTTTATATCTGAGTTTCTATTATCTTAAATTACAATTCCTTATATCATGAACTTGACGATGAAATGTCAAAACGGCTTGTCTTGCACGTGTAGAGATTTAGCTTTTTAGAAATAGCTAGTTTTCATAAGAACAATAGAGTTGCGTCAGATTGACGGATAGGTATGCGTTGGTGGCTTTTCTGGCAGAGAGCTAGGCGGAGGGCGTGATTGCCGGTTCACGGTCGATGGCCAGTTAGGGTCTGTCTCAAAGGAGACGGTTTTCTTTCCCTCATCACTACCGGCCCCAGGATAGCCGCTGGTCCTTTAGTTGCAGGCGCCAGGCTTGTAGGGAGGGTAATTTTATACATTTTCGATTGGGTTCAAGTCTGGAGATTTAGATGATGACTAATTGTCCATGATGACTCCCAGGGAGTCCCCACGGTAGTCCCTGAGTCATCATGCAGAGCCAATGACTGGTTCATTGCAGAGGCGTAGCGTGGGGGGTGCCACCGGTGCGGTCGCACCGGGCGCAAAATTCCGAGGGGCGCACAATTTCAGAAGAAGAAAAAAAAACACAGTTAGGGCAGCGGTCCCCAACCTTTTTTGCACCACGGACCGGTTTCATGCACCGGGCGCAAAATTCCGAGGGGCGCAAAAAAATGTCCCATGCCCCCCGCCGGTCCGCCGGTCCGTGGAAAAATGGTCTTGCATGAAACCGGTCCGTGGTGCAAAAAAGGTTGATTGGGTACGCCACTGGTTGATTGGGTGCCTGCAGTCTGTCTGTGCCAGTGAAGTAGTGATGGGTCGAATTAGGTATCCTGACACCAAAAATGGGTGGAGCTGCCATATTCTCCCAGGAACTTGTGTTTTGTTGTGAAGAGCAAATCCTTTTGATTGGTTAAAACAAGTCAGTGATTCTGTGGTTCTGTGTGGCTCAGTAGGTAGAGCATAGCATTAACAATGCTTAGGTTGTGGGTTTCAATTCCCATTGGAACCACATATACTGAGCTGATTGTAGCTCCACCCATTTTTGGTGTCATGATACCTCATTCTCCCATCACTGGTGTGAAGTGTATACCTCTGATGCAATGGCTGCGCAGCTCAGCTGGTGGGCTTCAGTGGAGAGCGTATGCTCATCTGCACTCTCAAAAAATGAAGGGGAATGTAGCAGTGACGAGATGGTCCTACGAATTTGACAGCATTATTGATAAATATGTGAAAATAACCTGTTCGATTCCAGTGTCTGCTTACAAAGGAAGTCAGGCATTACTGCATTTTGCTTCCTTCCTGAATAAAACATAAGATTAGCTAAGTGCCCTGGTTCCTCTAGGTCTAGGTGAACATTGAAAGCCACTGTCTGCCTGGAAACGGAAATTTGTTTTCACCCCCGGTGTAAACAAAGAGACTTGCTCATTGCATTGTAGTGGATCCATTTCTCTAGCCTACAGAAATGGATATGAGAAAGATATTGAATGCCTTAAAAATAATTTAGTTGGCTATGCTGTGCTTGAGGATCAGTTATGGCAATATTATGAGAATAATGTTATTATTATTCAATAAATTATACAATTATTATACGATACATTTTATCCATTGCTATTTTCCTGTTTGATGTTTTGGTTGATTGTTTTTGTTCCGTTTTGGGTCTTGGCCCAACCCCAATGCAACTGGATATACTTCCCTGCTCAACCAATCAGCTTTTGTTTGACACACGACCACAGCTACACACGTCATGTTGTTGACATTTTGGAGGTCGGCGCGTCGGCTCCTCTGCAAACCTCTGCGGGCTGTGGTAACCCATAAACCCCTTCTCTGCGTAGCTACGCAGAGACGTTTCCATAAACCTTTGCAGAAGCATAATTCCGCCTTAACACATTCAAAGGAAGAGGCTGTCAGCACTTCCCTTACCAAGCACCTTAATATGGGGGCACAAGGGGAGCACAGTATAGGGTCAGATGACCATGCAGAGGTTCACATGAACTGATCCAATTCCCTGAACGGCAACAGAATTTTCTGAGTTGAAACGGGCCAATAAAAAGCCAGCTAGGGACTTTAAAATGGCCCAGGTGTACAGTCCTCACGTGGCGACTAGACACTGGAGCTTGGAGAAAACAAGCTGTTCCAACCCTCAGTGGGGGAATGGGGAACGGAAAGGCACTGAAGCGCAATGTCTGATGTGATAAGTCGAGTCCCATAAGGGGCCAGACGTAACTGAGCCGACTCAGGTATCCGTCCGAGGCAAACTGCTCCCGAGATGAGCCAAATTGGCCAAAAACCAGCACACCTGATTCAAGTCATTAGCTACTTAACGAGCGTTGATTAGCTGAATCAGGTGTGCTTGTGGTGCAATTCAATAAATAAATGGACAGGCTGAGGGTCCCTGAGGAGAGGTTTGGGAATCTCTGCCCTAGAGCAAAGGTCTTCAACCCCCCTGGAGGTCTTTGGGTGGGGGTGCTAACAACCTATTGAAATTTGCACCAAAAACTAAAATAAGATTACATTTACATTTTAGACATTTAGCAGACACTCTTATCCAGAGCGACTTACAATAAGTGCATTTGAAATGGGAAGAATAGTCACAACATATGCAAAAATATAATAGTGGGTCCCTGGTCTTCCCCCTTTTCCAGGTGGTGGTACCTGGGCAAGAAAAGATTGAAGACCCCTGCCTTAGACAAAAGGGATAGCATTATAATTCTGATGGCAGAACTTGGGTGAGGACATGAAGAATGGTAAGGAAATCCCATTAAATATATTGGACTTTTAATTGTATCTATTTATTGTAGTAATAATATATTTAAAGGAAAACCTTTGTATGAGTATGAGAGTAATACACAGGTATGGTATAAAGGTTGTGTACCATGTTTACAATGGTGATGTGTGTATTTTGTGTTTACATGAACTGTGTCTTGTGATTTTTTTTAAAATTAATTTGAAATAAAGATTATACAAATATTTTATAGCATATTTTCATAATTCCCATGTATTTCTTTTCTGACAAGATTGCCATTCCTTAACAGTCCACTCCATCAGTCCCTTGCTCATAGCAATACGTTTGATCTGAGCTACAGCTCAATACCGCAGGTCACAACAAGGCCCTCCACGCATCCACGCAAATTACTTCATAGATGTGCAGGAAACGGGGCCGACTCCAGGGCGCCATACGACATTTTGGAAGGGCAAGTGGAATCAGTAATGCCTCCGTAATGGTTCTAACCACATTCAGTTGTAATGAATACATTGGAAAATTGCAGGTAATTTCTTTTAGCATTTTTATTGGAGTGTTTCTGTCGGCTATCCTATCCGGTAGAATATTTAGGGGTCCCCCATAATCATACCTGCCGAAGCAGGATTAAGGAGTTAAGGGATTTCATCCAGTTTATTTGAATACAATTCTAAATATTTATTATAAAAAACTCAGGAAAAATATTTAGGCTACGACTAAACTCCTTAATGCCGCTTCGTGAAATACCTCACAGATTAAACGAACGACATTAACATGCCAGCTCGACATGTGTAGCTTACATGATGTGCATGTAAAAAAAAATCACTCTTAAAAAAATTAAATAATAATAATATAAACATGATCCTCTTATTGGGATAACAGTCTGACAAATGTCAAAAGTAACAAAGATTAATTTATTTTAATTGGGCGCCGTCACAGTTGTTTTCTGAAGCGCGGTTGTTATTTTCCGCCCTCGTGGTTGGATGGAAGACAAGTGTGACTGTCTCTTTAAAGATGAAGAAGACCTTCCCTTCCCTGGCTTCTGGCGGGCCGCGCCATGAATTTATTTGCATCTATGGTCAATAAACAAGGGCTTGTTACAAACATACGAGTGGTTCTGGGGCTTTTGTCGCTGACTTAAGAATTACAATAGAGAAAGAGGAAGAATTCAGAGATCAATGTGACAAAATATACCCATCGATATTGATGCGGCGTTCAGCCGTATTATTTTGACGCTTTGTGCACCGGTCTTTACGGTAAGTAAAGAGGATTTGTTGTATCCGATTAATATTTCATTCGCAACACATTAGAAAGCTCTGGGAAACTGAATTTTTTTTCATTATTTGCTATTTCTATGCGTTTATATCTTGGTTTGATTCTTGGTTCTTGTTTATCGTGTTTGTATTGTGTGCAGGCGGACTGTGTTCAGCGTGTGTTGCTAGGCTTAATACCCTGTGGCTGCACCGTAGTCTAATGTGGCTTTCAGTCTAAATTGTAAATTGATTTCTCTCCCTGAAATGCAGCAACATTATTAGATAATATCTTAAATATGCATCAATATCACATCCTGGAATTTTATTGTAGCCAAAATTGATAAAGTTAACGGCTCCCCAGTGTCGGTAGCCTACATTATGGTGACAGCGACACGGTTTTGAACTTGCATCATGCTATTTCTGATGTTATGTTTAACATGCATGCGAAAGTCTGACCCACATTATGGGTGCATTGTGTCACGATTTATCCGAACCGGGGTAGTTCCCTTTTGACCGAGCGGGGTGATGTCATACGAAGAAAGCAATACTCGTTTTTGTTTTGTTACTGGTATTATTTTGTATTTATCACATAATTGTTATAACTACAAAATGTAGCCTATATACCTACATTGTGATTTCCTCTCCAAAAACTAGCGTAGTACAAAAAAGCTTAAAAAAGTCAAGCATTCATAATATATATTTAAAAAAGAAATAGAGCTTCATCTTTTTGTTGGAGAGTGTGAGAGGAAAGAAGGGGGAATAACTACTATTATTATTATTACGATCTCTCCGAACCAGCCGAGTTCCCTTTTAACCGTGCGGCGTGATGTCATACTGAGAAGGCAATGCTCTTCTATTTACTGATATTATTTTCAGAGAACAGTGCCAATTTTAATATTCATGATTGGAGGTAATATCAGTACTCCGTGGCGTACACTGTCAGATGTTGACGTTTCATCACCAGGCTGTTAGTTTTCACTACCATCACGATTCTGTCTTAAACTGCGATAGTCAACCTAAAATGATGTGTCCCTTGCGGTTTTATTCACTTATTTGATGGAAAAAAAGATCAAAGTAAAAAATGAAGGGCGATTTTAAAGAGTAGGACATCGTTGTGCTAATTTCCTCTCAAAAACTAGCGTGGTCCAAAGAAGAAGAAAAAAACCCCAGTAAAACATTAATAATAATACAAAATCTGAGATTTATGTTTTTGTTGGAGTGTGTGATACTTATTTGGTTATGTGGGGAAAAGAAAAGAGGAATAACATTATTATTATTATTAGGAACAGAGCCACTGTGAGATTATGCTAGCACATTGTCTAGCAACCTCAAAGATTATTTCTTTGGTACCCTAGATAAGTACATTTGTTAATTTATTTCCAGCAACAGGAAGGTTTCTCTCTCTCTTTCTCTCTCTCTTTCTCTCTCTCAAACACACACATGCCCACTCTCTTGCTCAGCATTCTGGCACCCCTGTATCAGAGAAAGGAGATTGTGTGTGTGTAATGGGGTGTCTGATGTGGTCTCTGTCATTCCTGCAGCTCGCCTGGCCCTCTGCCCCTCCCGCTCTGCCCTGCCCTCGGATCAGACAGACAGACAGACGGACAGACAGACGGACAGACGGACACATGGAGGACAAACGGAAGAAGCGGAGTCCCAAGGTGTCCCTCCCCCAGCCCCCTCCTCCCCCCATCAACCCTCGCAAGCTCTCGGTCCTCCCCGCCAGCAGGAGCGCCACCTTCTCCCTCGGGCTTCCCCAGCCCCCCTCCCCGAAGCCCAGGGGCAAGCTGAAGAGGTCAGTAGGGGCCGCGGGCCAGCCCAGGGAGGTTCTCAGTGTAGCCATGGTCCCCCCGAGGAACACAAGGTTTGTGAGGTGTTGCACCACGTGATCCCCCTCCTAGCATAATCACACCAACTTATGTTTCCCAGTGATGTCATTATTTGAGAGTGAATGTATCTCCCTTATCCTTTAAGAGTGAATAAATCTCCTTTGTGGTTTAAGAGTTAATATATCGCTGTTTAATATTTTTGGTGATGGTGGCGCTGTTTGGTTCAACCCCATCAGGTGTCGGGGTCTCCCCTGTTACTTAGTTGCAGCCTGTATAGCTGTCTAAAAGCTCTGACCCCAGGGTATACAGCAATGTGATTACTTTTTTCTCGCTCTCTCTCCCTGTCTGTCTCTCCCTTCCTGTTTCCCTTTCTCCCTCTCTCTCCCTCTCACTATCCCTCTCTTTCCCCCTCTTTCTCTCTTTCTGTCTCTCTCTCTCTTCCCTCTCTCTCTGTTTCTCCCTCTCTCTCCCCCTCTCTCTCTCTCAGGTCTCATAAGGAGAAGGCTCGTGCCCCCCAGCCCGCAGGCCCCAGTAAGGTCTCCCAGTCCTCCCCCCTGCAGCACTCCTTCCTCACGGACGTCTCAGACGTGCGGGAGATGGAGGGGGGGCTCCTGAATCTGCTCAACGACTTCCACTCTGGAAAACTGCAGGCGTTCGGTACGACAGCGGTGCATCATGGGAAACCAGCTGGGCGGGAGGGGTTGGGAGGGGCGAGGGTGTCTCTGAGATTATCTGGGTTCGCTTCTGCATTTTCTATGCTTTCAGCGACGGCTGATTTGCTGACGGACATACAGTTGGAAAGCCAGATTTAATGGGGATTTCTCCCATCTGTTGCCGAGATTAATTGCAACAAAGCATTCATCAGCAACATGCACTCTCCTCTACAGGTAAGGTGTGCTCCTTTGAGCAGCTGGAGCATGTGCGGGAGATGCAGGAGAAGCTGGCCCGTTTGCACTTCAGCCTGGACAGCCACGTGGAGGAGCTTTCAGAGGACCAGAGGAAGTCTGCGTCCGATCGCAACCTGGAGCACCTGCTCTGCAATGTAAGATAGCGACCGTAGCCGGGAGCACCTGCTCTGGTTCAAACAGGGTGAATGGCCTGTTGTCGTGAATAAACGCTTAATGTCTTGATAAGATCTTAGATAAGTAACCTGAGATCTTGACCGTAACCTGGAGCGCCCAGGAAACAGCAGGGTTTTCCCTGGCATTTTTTAGGGCTTAGGCGGTGGCAGACACGGCGGGCGGGGGGTGAAAGGTAAGAGGTAAAATAAGTTGATAAAGTATCACTTGCTAGCTAGCTCTGTTCGTGGAATGAAGTAATAAACTTGTCACTGGCTAATGTGTGTAACCTAACTCGAGACAGATGAGAGCAGGGATGTTGTGAGACTCAAGGGGAGGAAAAAAGCCTGGCAAGCGAGGCCAGTGGCTGAGATAAATTAGCCTACCTCAAAAAAAATCTGACAAAAATCAATATTGGTAAAAATCGATTACAATGTTAGGCGTCTGACAGGTTGGGAATCACTGAGATAGATGACAAGTTGTATCAGATTCTGAGCTATGATAGTCTATCTAAATAGACTTAGTTTGTCACCTCTCCTCCTTTTCTACCCTGGGCTGCTTTTAAAAAAGGATGATATCTTCTGCATTGTCAAGCAAGAAATCAAATTAACAGGCGTTATCCTACACTATAATTTTACAATATAAAATCTGTGTAGGCTAGCCTCAATCTAACATGAACAATTATTTGCAATTTCAGTCACTCATTTCTTTTGGGCGGTCGAAGAAAACACTTAGGCGGCCCACCAAAGCATTAGACAGGAAGGAAAACCCTGAACAGGATTAAGGATGCCCAGTCTCTCCCGTCAGCTTCACGTCTAGCCTGCCTTGCCGCTCCAGGAACTCATGGCTCCACTTGGTCGTTATTGACAGGGTTGTGGTTTGTGGCACAGCTGTGGATTTCAATGTCAGCTAAGAATATAGGACCCAGCCCTTTTATTTATAGCTGTTACAGAAAATCACGTTGGGCCATGGATGAAGTGGCATCAACGAGGCAGAAACGTGTCATGTGAAAAGTCATGTGATGTCTTCAAGAGTGGACCATTAGGCGCCGCCCCCGGGGCCTCCTGGTTGGCAGATCAGTGAGGCCCAGTTAATTTTAGGTATTCATTCTGCCGATGCACTGATTGGTCCAGGGGACACTTGCAGGACATGGAAGTGCAGAGCACAGAGCAAAGCACGTGGCCTAAATTGCTGAGAGAGAAGATCACCACAGAGCTGCATATTTCACCATCACTGAACTAACAACCACATAACAGTAATGGGATTCAGATTAATTGGTGCTCCGTCTCAGAATCTCAATTTGCCCTTATTCTGATTGTGGAGCCGTGATATCCATGCATTATTGAGTGTGCTTCTAAAGCGCTGTTGCTAACCCTGGCTCCCACCGTCCCCTGCTGTGGAATGTGAGAGTGTGGTGTGAAAGAGACACAAATGCTAAGGATACCCTGTTGCCATAGCAGCATCAAAGGAGCACTACTACGGAGCACAAGTAATCATGTTAAGTTAAGTTTTGTCCAGTAATGAGCCCAATTCTTTGTGTTAATTCTGGAAATTTGCCATGATAGTTAAATGCCAGGGGCACTCAAATCTTCTATATATTTTGTCGGGATGAATAGTGTCATTATTAAGTAAATTAGTTACTAGTTACTTAAAGCAATGCATCTGATGCTTGATATTTTAACATTGTAACGATGATTTTGCTATGTCCCTGACAAATACATAAATAATGAATGAATATATCAATAAATTAGGGTGCTTCTGTGCAAATTACATGATTACTGTGCCAGCACTGTATAAGATCCAATTCTGTTATCTGACGACATGTTTCTGTATGCCATTCATAACGGATCATATGCCTAACGGCATGTTTTTCCACTTTCTCCTCAGCTGGAGGAGCTCAGCAGTTCGATGTATCCTTTCACTTTGATTGAGATCCAAGCGCTCTGTGTCAGGCCTTTTGATAGCCCCCAGCCCACTCACCTTGGCTGCGATCATTTCTCTCCTCCTTTGAAGGGCTCTGGGTTTAGCCCTTGCCTCAGGCATATACTCTGTCTGATCCTTAATATAGATATTTCCAGACAGAAATTGCACCTTGCAGAGAACCAAGACCTACCGAAGACCACAGCTCCCTGAGGATGCGAGACTGCGTGACCGAGTCCTGACCCAGTCAGGGGAGGGCTCCAAGGAGGAAACTAATCTTCTGTAGAGACAGGAAGTAAAGGTCACCGTGGTGATGTTTCAACAGCGTGGACAGTTACAAAGCTAACTTGGACTGTTAATGGTATAAACAATGATAAAAAGCCTCTGGCAAAGCACAAATTCATTCTGCACAGTGCTTTCTCCTTGAAGTGAAATTTGTCACTTAATTTTATGCTGAGAGTTTGCACCTCTGATGCACAGTTTTGGTACAGTTGAAAATCGGAATTTTTTTCCAATGAAAATGAAAATCAGAGGATTGAAAATGTAATCTTTAATTACTTGGCAGGTTTCTGCCCATTGTTTACAGCAGTATAGCAACAGTAGAGGTTTGATTACATCAGTCTTTGCTTCCTGTGTGTGTGTGCGTGCGTGCGTGCGTGCATGGGTGTTTGTTTGTGTTAATGTCCAGCCCCCACCATCCAATTCCTCCTGCCCATGACATGTCTAAATCACATTGATGTAAGTTGTCTTTTGCTGTTGTCTTTGCTGTACCTTTCCCTCAACAGCCTTACATCTCAAAGCCGTAGCAGTGTACTGTCCCACAGTACCAGCCCATAATAAACCTCCCCAGGTCCAGACCCGTGGCTTGGTTCTGGACCATCTCAGGACTGCTTTGTGATGGCTGTTCTCCTGGCCGTTCAACAGCAAGCTTCAGGGAGGAACTGTAGCGCACACTTTCAGGAGTAACATACACGCACATTGTATATACATGCACATTTCTCCAGTTCTCCCAACGGTTTTTCGATCGCTAGATCCTTTAAAATTAAGTTTACCTTTTGGAGGGACATTCTGCTTTTGTCTTGTTGTCCTGGTTTGGTTGATCTCAGATGTGTTCTGGTTTGAAGGAAAACCTACGTTTCCTGGTTTTGTTGATCTTTGTGGTGTGTACGCTGGGAAGGCAGAAACTGTTGGGCAATTTCCAGGACCTATCTCAATTTTTAAGCCATTCATTTTCAATGAGACGCAAACTTTCCTTCACCCTGTTGAAGAATGTGACAATTAAAACATTTTAAAAATGGTTGGGTTTGTTCTTTGAATTATTTGTGAGTAAGAAAACCATTATATTAAGGAATCTGGCTATTTATTAATTTGGCAACCACCCAATTATTTAATAAAAGGGTTTGCTTATCTCCAGATCATTAAAAAAACAAACCCCAAACGGAGATGCATCCCAGACGTTTCTGCTTTCCCAGCATACTCCAGTTTGGAGCAAGATCCTGTGGGTGTCCTGGTTTGGTTGGTCTCTTGAGATATTTGCTGGATGGAGCTAAAGGAGGAGAGATTGGACAGAAGCTCTCTGGAGTTCAGCTCTCTGATTCTCAGTGAATACCTGTACAGGACTCGATGACAATCTTTCTTTGAAAGTGCTGCATAAGTTTGAGAGCTGTAGTGAACAATATGCTTTTGTGCTGAGAGAATTGTGTGTGTGTGTGTGTGTGTGTGAACTGTATATCTAAAAGGCGACTTAAGTTAATTACCCATATGCTTACTTTAATGGAGTATATTATTTTAATATTATGGAGTATAATATTTTTGATGACCGGGAAGTCACACAAAATACAGTTGAGCAGAGCTCAAAGATTTTTGGAATTGACTTATTTTTTTAAATTATGATTTGTTTGAAGACAAACATGGTCACTTGCATGACTGAAATACCATGGATGTGGTACACTACATATTGATCTGCTTTGGCTATTTATTGACTGACATCCAACAGTGCAGGACGAGGCCTTGGCCCTGTAGACAGAAGCCTGTGGCCATTATAGACCTCATGTTTATGCACAGCCCTATTTATAAGTTTGCAGGTTGTGTCTAACGTTTGGGCAGCTTTGCTGTAACATTACAGGAATGTTATGGAACTTTTTTTTGTTTTTTGGTTTTTGTTTTCTCTCTCCATGAAACAGTTTCCCAGTGACGGTGGAGACAGAGCACATAAAATAACTCGGACTGTGGGGGCTTCCTGGGTGGTGTAGTGGTAGAATGTCCGACGCTGCCCACTGCGAACGGCGTTAGATTCCACCAGGTTGCGCCAGTTTTGGCTCTGGCTGGGAGTGCTACTAGGAACCGGCAATTGGCCTTCCGCCCCAGGGACGGGGGAGGGATAAAAGCAGAATGAGATCGCTGCATATATGAGTGGTCCTGTGTGTTACGGAGACAGGCTTCGGCTTAGGCGGGTGCCGGCTCGGAGGAGGCAGTGCAGCGCTCAATGCCAGTCTCGGGACTACGGCAGCAAGTTCTCATATGAGGGAGGGGATAATTGACATGAAAAAGAGAGGGTATAATTGGATACTAAATTGGGAGAAAAAATGGGAATAAACAGCAAAAATAGAAAATCTAAAAATAAATAACTCGGACTGTGAGTCTGAGCTTTCTTTTTCACCAAAAAAGTGGTAAGTACAAGATCCCACATGCTAAAAGACACTAATACAGAACTGAAGGTAATATTTTATAGAAGTGGACTTCTGGTCTGTCATTCTAATTTTCGACACTGTGGGTGAGTAGTGAAATAGATACATAATATAGTTATATTTAATGTAATAATGCAGCTTGAAATCTTAATAGGAATGCAGCCATAGATGAGGCGCATTATGCTTTTTACCTGAGGCAGCTATGTTACGCACACATGCATCTGTGATTAAATAAGTACTAAGAAAGTGGTGTTTTAGGTCTCATAAATGCAAAGCAACCCTGTTTAAAATAAAGGAAAGGAGGGGGAGGCGGGGGGGTGTCTTTGAAACACAAAATCTGCCTCCTTTTCCCCTCAGCATGCTTACACTGCTAACACAGAGGCCAACTAACCTCTGACTATTAAAATATCGCTCTTGTCGAAGAAGTTCTAATCTTTGTACTGAACAAATGTTGCATTTTTTTTGCTGTGTCACATAGATAATGTATTGCATTTTAACTCTGTCGCACCAATTTTGTATTTATTCTCCTACAATAAAATGACTGACCTTTCTCTAATGCTGCCTGTGATTTAATAGCTAATAGTCTACAGAGTCCAATAATTCAGTCTTTACATTTTCATACAGTCCCATAATACAATCTGAGTATCACATGGTGCTTCACGGAAGACATTATCTAATCTAGATGGAATGAAAGATAAATTACAAAATTAAACCAGTGTATGGAAGCTTCACTACTCAACAGGCAATAGAGTTGATCTCCTGGAAAATAGATTTATACTGTACGCACAGTAGAGGCAGTGTAGTACAATGGTTAGAGAACTGGGTTTGATTCCCAGCTGGAGCACTGCTACTGTACTCCAGAGCAAGGTACTTAACCTGAATTGCTTCAGTTAATATCCAGCTGTATAAATGGATTGTATGTAAACTCTAAGTTGCTCTGGATACGAGCATCTTTTAAATGCCTGTAATGTATTCAATACACCAGACGGATTTCCAGATTTTTTTAGTATGCTGAGGGTGCCCACATAATGCACACATCCTTCAACAACAGTAAGAAATATATTTTTATGTATGTATTGCAAAGACAATTTAATGTGATATGAATTATTAAAAAATTAATTCTATGACCGATACACTTAATGGGGTCAATTTCACGTCAACTTGTAATTGGCGCCCATATTTATTGTAAATACAGAGCAGACGCTGCGAAGATTCACTATGGTAGCATGCGCCTGAACACATAGTTTGATCCTCGTGAATTGGTTTCAGTTTTAATTGCAAATCATGATGCTGCTAATATTCACAGAACTTTGTATTCTGTGGGTCTGCTAATATGAAAAACAGAGTAAAGCAGGTGAGCTTACGAGATTCATGAGGGGCGGTGAGTATGTGTATAATATTCGCAACAGGGCGGTCTAAAATACAACGGTAAAGACAAGCGGAAGTTTGAAGTGTTTCTAAGGAAGTTGACGGCTAACTTCCGGTTTGGAAGGTTTGAAATGGAGAGGCAAGAGTTGGAAAGAAGAATAACTCATTTTCAGGTCGGACTAGTATGCAGATTCATTACTAGCTCAAGCTGCTTGCGTTACCGATTATAATGCTGTAAATGTTGGAAAGTTTAGCAAAATGTAGAAAGTTATCATATATCTAGCTATAAAGATATATGATAACACTTGGGATTTCAGATAGCCTTGCTAGCTAGCAAATTAAAATGACTTGTAAGATGACACATCATATCGCCACGTTTATTGATTTGACAGTTGTTCGTTATGTTGAACAGTTTGAAAGCGTTTCGCTATACAACAACGTTAGCTGGCTAACGATGTGTTTACGTTAGCTGAATCCAACGACAGGGCACGTCATAACATAATACCGTTAACAATAACGAACGGTAATAACGTTAGTTTAGGTTAACGTTAGATAACTTGGCCCGCTAAATAAATAGTTCCCTATTTAACGTTCGCTAACGTAATATTATTTTAGCTGTCTGGACAAATAGTGAATGTTTCCTGTCTTGCTCGGGCAAAATGTTAGCTACACATTGGTAATGTACAGGTAACTTGCAAGTACTGTAGTTCGAGCAGTGTTTTCTACGGTGTTATTTGAATAGATATGGCAAAATCCCTGACAACTGTACTGTTTTTTGTTTGTTGTCCTTTTTCAGGCAAACGCTCGTGGATTTTTGGTAAGAAAAACGTTTAGTGGCGTGCGCCAGGATTATGAAGACATAGTGAGAGAGATCGACGGAGACCTGAGCCATTTGGAATGGAGGGGGAGCATCATTTCAATACCTCATTTCACAGAAAACGCAAGTATTCCCATATTTACACTGTTTATATATTGTGTAGTAAAAGTGGAAAAGGTGTCCTCTGTCACACAGTCGAACGTTTAGAGTGTATGATGGATAGACAGATGAAAATGCAGGACACTTTAAGTGCACAAATTCTCCAAGAACTAATGCTATCCAAACAGGCTCAGACCACATCATGCTAAATCATTGTGACTCACTGCTTTTGATATACAAATAATGTATATTAATTATTGTTATTTTGGCATTGTTGTTGGAATTCTGAGATTATTTATTTCCCCCCAACCGACATGCCTGTTGTGATTGTTTCATGTTCTTGTAGGCTTTTGTGTGGCAGAGTCACACAAGTGCCACAAGGGAGAATTCAGGACAGTCATGCAGTGTTTCTGAGAAACCGACAGCAGAACCCAGAGTAGAAGCATCGCTTGAGGCACCAGGGTTCTCCTCTGACAGCCTGACACCAGTGAGAGACCACAACCACCAAGTACGAGCCATTGTGCAGGACAGTGAGCCCTCTAGGCCAGTAGAGGGCAATAACGAGAGGACACGGCACACCAGTGAACTCAATCTCTGCACTGAAGCGCACATTGAAGTTGAACCGCTGGAAGGAGAGCCAGGTAGCATGGCTGAGGAAACGTCGATCTGGGACAGCATGGCCATGGACACAGGCTACAGCTTCCTCCAGAAAGGTACTCTCTTTGCTTGCTCAGGGGCGGCGATTGAATGTCTTCCCTATGGGGAGGGGGGAGGGAAGCCGGCACAAGCTCGCCACATTTACAGAGAGCTTCGCTGCACATATTAGATTCATGGTCAACGGCTCGGCAGGGTCCGTCTCTAAGGAGGAGGCTTGCTCGCCCTCATCACTGCCGGTCCCGGGGTAGTGGCTTGTCTTGTAGTTGCAGGCGGCGTGCTCGTGGGGAGGGTAATTGAATAAATAGAGGGTACAATTGGCCAGCAAATTTGGAGAAAAACAGGGGGGGAAATCAGAAAGGACAAAAATAAATAAAATAAAATACTAGCAGTGGTTAGGATTGACAGTTGAAAAGCACTAAAAGTTGACTTGCATAAGGTGGAGAAAGAAGAATAGGGGAATATCCCTTATTTGAAACACATTTAAACAGCTATATTTTTATTGTTTTTATTGTTGTTAGAGTGATGAAAGTGTTAAAGTTCCTTGCTCAGGTTGAAAGCTGAAAGTGATATTGAGAGACCTGTGACTCTTGGATCCACAGTCCATTCCAGGGACCCCCCACACACACACACACACACAAACACACACATACATTACTGGTCTCACACACGCACACACTTGTTTCCCTCCCTGTGAATGTAAAAGCATCCCTCACGGTCCACTGTCTGGCCCACCTCAGGGTCCCCGCGCCGCTCCCTGGCTCAGGAAGTGCCCAGGACCCAGGAGGCCCTGTGTCTGCACCGGAACAACCTGGCCATGGAGCTGCTCTGGCTGCAGCAGGCTATTGCTAGCAGGAAGAAGGTAGGACACCTCTTTATGTGTGTGTGTGTGTGTGTGTGTGCGTGTGCGTGTGCGTGTGTGTGTGTGTGTGCGTGTGCGTGTGCCTGTGTGTGCGTGTGTGTGTCCATGTTTGTGTGTATGTGAGAGTGAGTGTGTGTGTGTGTGTGTGTGTCAGGGTTGATACAGTGAAGAATGGTCAAAGGAGAATCATAAATGATCTTCCATCTTCGTCCTTAATGAGGCTTTTAATTGTTCTATTGATTATTGATCACTGAATCCTCTCTCTCTCTTTCTTCTCTTTTTCTTTATATTTTTATTTGTTTCCCCTGTAGTATCTGCTGCTGAAACAGAGATTGTGAGCTTCAGAACGGTAAATATTTCTGGCCTTGGCTCTCGGATTCTTTGAATAAGACGGGTTGAATTTGAATTAATTGGTGCGGGAAGTTAGCGTCCCAGCCCAGCCATGTGATTCTTACAGAAAAGAGAGAGAATATTGAACCAGAGCCAGTGTGTTTACATCAGGAAGTGTACTCCCTCTGAGCTCCACAGCTGAACAGACCCTCCATTCAACACCACCCTGAATATGAAAATATTATTTTTTAATTATTTATTTTTTATCGCAAACTGTTCACAATTTGATTCACGGGACTGTACATTTTGTAAAAAAAAGATGACTAATAAATATTTTTGCACTAAAAATCTGCTCTCCTGTGTTTTCTGTCTGGATGTAATATCCCACTGACAGTCAAATTTAAATTCATATGTATATATGCTAAATGCCTGTAATGTATATATATGTGTGTATATATATATATATCTATAAATATAAAGTACAGAACATCTCATCTTCAGCCGCTTATTCCTAGTTAGGGTCGCGGGGGGGGCTGGAGCCTATCCCAGCATGCATTGGGGCGAGAGGCAGGAATACACCCTGGACAGGTCGCCAATCCATCACAGGGCACTACATACACCATTCACTCACTCATACCTACGGGCAATTTAGACTCTCCAATTAGCCTAACGTGCATGTCTTTGGGCTGTGGGAAGAAACCGGAGTACCCGGAGGAAACCCACACGGACACGGGGAGAACATGCAAACTCCACACAGAAAGGCCCCCGGCCTGGATTCGAACCCGAGACCTTCTTGCTGTGAGGCGACAGTGTTATCCACTGCACCACCGTGCCGCCAAGTACAGAACATTTCTACACAAATCTAGGTACACAGGCATATATGAATGTACTATATGTGTTATTCCCTTGGACAGTCACTGACTGCTTGCTTCTGTTTCTCTTGGTTCTGCTTGGTTCTGTCCTGCGGGACAAGTGTCCAATCATTAATCCCCAGTTTATCATCTTTACACCAGCGGTCCAGAGACATTGACATCATCGTACAACATCACTGAAAATGCTTCATCACAGAATGGTGGTGAGCCCCAACCTCAGATTTTCAATGAAACGAAGTGCATTTATTGTCAATATTGAGGGGTTAAAAAATCACAGTCTCACTCCTTAAGATTCTGCGTTTATCAAGTAGCTAACCTGTTTTATTCAGTTGATTCACTCCATGTGTCGCCTCGAAGAGGGCCATCGCCCTGAATTACTGCTGTGGTAGTCTCTCACCCCCAGGGTAAGTGAAGACGCTGCATTCTGAATTGCAGTTCCATTAGTATATCAGCGGTTCTATTGCTGAAGGAGGCCTTTGTGGGCCAGGCCGTACTCTATACACCGCTCAGGTCCCTGGCTGAATCACTGCCCATAATTCACTCACTGTCCTTCCTTCCTTCCTGACGGGGGGGGGTTAATGATGGTTGACGGGACTTGTGTTTGTTTTGGGGTCAAAGCCTGGGTTGAAAACAGTGTTTTCTGTCACGTTTCATTTCCCGGTTAATTCACCTCCTCTTGATGGGGCTTTTGAGTTTGGTCCCCTGAGCCCCCCCCACCATTGATTACTCTCCTTGCGCGGGCAGCAGGTTGCTGTGCGCCAGAGTGAACGGGGTAAGAGCCACCATGTGATTTAGGCTGACCTGCTGCCCCCCAGTTCAGAAAGAGAGAGAGAGAAGTTCGGCTTATCTTATTGACTCAGCTTGGAAAGCTCTCTTGGAACCCCCCTCCTTCTCTCTCTCTCCCCCCTCTCTCTCTTTCACTCCTTCCTTTGTTGTTGTTGCTGTTGGTGGCCTGCCCCACACAGCCAGTCATTGCAGGCCCTCGCTGCCATGGCAACCAGGAAATACTCATACCCAACGCAGTCGCCGAGTGAGAGTGAGAGAGAGAGAGAGAGAGAGCAGTGGAGGAGCGCACCGAACAGCTGGCATCCAAGGCTCATCTTTCCTCCACCCCGCGTTTCAGCCCGAAAAGCTCAAGCTGAGGCGCTGGTTACCTGACATCCTGAGTGTACAAGTTTTTATTTTGAGGGTGTTTTTTTTTTTTTTATTTTTGTGGGTTGGCAGGGGGGGGGGGGGGTTGACAGACCGGTGACAGGTCAGGGGGGCAGAGAAATGGCCTCTCAGGGGACGGTGTTGCCGCCGGTGAAAAACGTGACCGTGTACCGGAACGGAGACCCCTTCTTCCCTGGTCGCAGGTTCGTGGTTAACCACAGGCAGGTGGCGAACCTGGAGTCCTTCCTCAACGATGTCACGCAGAGCATCCGGGCGCCGGCCGCGGTGCGGACCCTCTACACGCCCAGCGCGGGCCACCGCGTCCACGAGCTGGAGGACCTGTGTAGCGGTGCGCAGTACGTCGCCGCCGGGTTCGAGCGCTTCAAGAAACTGGAGTGAGTACCGAGCACTGTCCAAAGAGACACTTCACTTGAGCCTCCCCCTAATTTCCTTACATTTCATACCTGTATGTTTTAAACATTGCTGCCCGTCATGGTATCACAGAAGGGCAGAGGGAAGTTGGTACGGTTATTTCATTCCTGGCGATTGAAAAGTTCTTAGTGTGTGGGGGGTAGACTTGCGTAGTACTCCAAACACAAGTAAATAAGTTACAGTGAGTCAATGAGTTATAGCCGGTCCTGGTGCACCCATGGGATGAATGCGGATGTTGTGGAACAGTGGATCGAGTACAGCTTGTGTCTGGCATGTTTTCGGCTATGTGTTTTGAGCCGTGCTCCTTCAGACCAAGTTGCATTAGTTAAGCGTATGTGGTAGCACCACGGTGAAATCAAATGCGAAGATCTGCAGAAGATCTGCAGTTCTAGAGAAAACAAGAGTGTGCGTGATCCTCTTTTTACAGATACGTCTTTCATAAGTCTGTTTTTGAGTCTGTACCGTTGCGCCTGGTCGACTTCATCATATTTTGATTAGTGGTTTCATATAGCTCTTTTGGAAAAACAGGAGGGCTGTAACGTCATGCATGGTTTCTCATTAATTCACTTTGTTTTTCTCCCCCATTTGCAGTTATATGAACTCAGGGCTGAAGCCAGCCATACACCGCAGTGACAGAGCACAGGTGGGTGTTTTCATGGCCAGGAAAGTAATTTATTACTTATTAATCCAATTCTGGTCACTGATTGTGGAAGCGAATGAGACTGTAGAAGTGGAATGCTGTCTGTGTGGCCAAAGCTAACTGTAAAATCAGGTGTGTCTGTACCTGTGACCAACTGTGCCGACAGTTTTAAAACAGAGTAGTCGTCTTGTACGGGGCCAGCGGGCTTTTGACTACTTTACTACAAAAAAAAGGAAGGAAGAAACTCTTCTTTTTTTTTTTTTTCTTCCCCCATTAAAATGGTTGTTGGTCTTGGGGAATGCCGTCTGAATGTAAGATGTGGAAGTGAGAGGACAGAAGCCGCAATCAGCTGTATTTTTATAGTCTGGTTCAGTCACTTAAAAAAAGCTTCTTCCACAAATGGCTTGGCCTCTCTGTATACAGTAGCCTGGCTGAAGTAATTCACTTTAATGGCGTTTGGATGTGCTGGATGTCAGTTCGGAAAGTGGGAGAGCTGTAAATTCTCAGAGCTCGGGCGGAGGGAGGGAGGGAGAGGGGAGGAGACAGGGATGGGGGGAGAGATAAAGAGAGAGAGAGAGAGAGGGCCGTGGTTGTGAAGATGTTCCCATTTTTTTCCTGCCGGCCTTGTCCGAGCTTTATTGGAGGATGAGCGCTCAGGCGCCGTGACCTTTTGACCTCTGCCTAGCTTTGAGGGAGGCTCCAAACGGAGGCTGTCAAACGATTGTGTTACGCTCAACAAATGAACGGCCCGAAAGCCGCGTCAGGCCTGTTCTTAACCCTGACGAACAGTACAGATCCACTAATGAATGTTACGTACCGCATGTGCTGTGATGTTTATATAACCTCATCTTTATTGAACAATGTTGAGCGCTGATCTCTTGTGAATGTAGATACTTGAATTCCTTTAATCAGTGCACCTCTCTTTAATCTATAGAGCCTCGAAAATAATGAAATCCATTTGAATTTAATCCAAGATGAAAAGATGGTGAAACATCTTATTGAATATTTTACTGTATAAGATCTTGACTGAAGTCCAATGACATTTTTCATTTCCATCTCTGATTATTAATGTTTCTGGTAATGGATTCCACTTGTACAGAATCTTTCATCTTAGGATCTCAAAGCACATTACACTAAAGATGGAGGTGGGGTAAATTCACCACCAACTCAACAAACTCTCCTGGCTAAGGCATGGCAGCCATTTTGCACAAGAACGCTCACCAGACATCAGCTGAGGTGGAGGGTGAGAGTGAACTATTATTAAGCCAATCAAAGTGGGGGATGATAAGATGGCCAGGCGAAGAGAGACATGTTTGGACACCGTGACTAGGACACCGCTTGGCACCCCTACTCTTTGCAATACAGTGCCATGGGATCTTTAATGGTTGCAGTGAGTCAGGTACCCGGTTTAACTACAGCATAGTGTCCCCATCATTGTACTGGGGCATTTGTTTTCTGTTTGTTCCGGGGGGGGACAGACTTCCCCCTACTGGTGTGCCAATGCTACTTGCATTAGCATCTTGGTATTCCCAGGGGGGGGTTCCCACCTATCCCAATATTAATCTCATTCCCAGAGGAAACATTACATTTCTCATTAAATTTGTTGAAGAAATGCTAACAGATTTCCATTTCCGCTTCAGGATTTCTGAAGTACTTTTCATTGGCTGGCTGTTACAGCCCTCAGTAAGCACCTCCTGTGTCTAACTTCCCGAAAATCCCATCCATGTTTACTCGATTGTGATTTGTCATACTAAATCATTCACAGGGGGATCAACAGGGCTCCTCCCTGCAATGCAGGAGGGCTTACCACCAAAACTAAAAGATTGAGAAAGCAATACTAGCTCTAGCTCCATTAGAATTGCATGTATGGCGAGTGTGACTATTTCTCAGCACGCCTGGCTTGAAGTTTCGGTTCTGTGGTCCAGCAAACAGTTTTGGGTCGTCACCGAACAATGCTGGGCCACTCGGTCTGAATTATACCCCCCGTCTATCATGCCAGAATGTTCCCATAGTAACCCAATGACAGAGCCCTCAGGCTTTATAGTCCAATCACAATAGTCCTTTCACGGCTGTGGGGTGGAACTTTGAGGGCTGCTGAGAGACCAGGGGGAAGAAAGGGGCCCAAGACCCCAAGACCCATTGTTTGGTGATTATGAGTTTAATTTCAGGCAATTTCAGGAATTGATTTCAGGAAGTTTGGACTGAGATCACAGGACCCCCAGAGCAGTCAGGTATCAGATAGAGATGAGGAGATGAGTCACCTCTGGTGAGACCGAGCACTTTCTCCGTTGGACGACACGTGCTGCCTCCTGACCCCCACCACGCCCCTAGTTTTCATCAGTCATTCGTCTTACCTGAACTGAAATTGCATTAAATAACATTAGTTTAGCGACTTACAAAAATAAGAACCTAAGTGTATTCCAATAGGATCAAATAGAGAGTCAGTAACAGTGTAACCAAGAAGGGCTAGAATCAACTGTGCTGTTAGCATATCCGGCTAACCTGACGAACATGTGCAGAGTTAAATGAGGTGCTAAGATTGTGAATGAAGTGCTAAGACTGAAATAGTCCAGGTCAACAACCTTACATACAGCTCTGTCAGTCTCGAGGATCACACCCACAATCCTTTGCCCCTTGGTACAGAGTGTCGATCCCCCCTCCTCCCCAATTCTTTATGGGAATTGCCCCCGTCCTCTCGCCCCCGCACCCGTGTTGCTCTGTTGCTGTGGCCTGACCTGAAGCAATGCATTGTGGGTAGGCACGGCGTGAGTTGGGCCATTCTTCACAGAGAACAAAGCCCGGGCCACCGTGCTAATTATCTCTGCTCTGAGCGTGCCCAGACTGGCCCGCCCGCTCCATGCCTACCACTGTGTAATGTCAACACTGTTGCATAGTTCAGCTTCATAATCTGACTTTGTTTTCCCTTTATGGAAACAATCTGGCTCCGGAGAAATCGATCGCAGGTGTGTGCACTTCATCGTAGCCAATGCAGATTTACGGAATATGTACAAGCATAAATTATCCGCGGTCAATGTTTTTTATTCATTAAAAAACATATTTAAGATGAGGCCAAAAGATTTGGGAACATTTCGGCCATCAGCTGTGAAATTATCTTCTATTCCATTAAGATTGATGTTATATTCTATTTAAGATTAATAGAATCTTATTTTATAGTTATTCTCAGTTTACCTCAGCTGTTAGGCCATTGTGGGCAAGGGGAGGAGAGGCAGGCTGTGTGTTCCATCACATCATCCATCAATTGAGAAGAACGTCTTCTTAATTGATGGATGATGTGATGGAACACACAGGATCAGCCCAATATTGGCTATCAAACACTGTTTAAAAAAACGCTCTAAAAAGCCAAGTTAGTGTTTCTGTAAAGGTGGTATAGTTGTATATAGTTGTGTGGATACCCACACCATCTTCGTATGTAGGTTCATGATTGCTGTCTGTTCCAGGTAAGAACAGTCTATAGGCCAAACGTCTCAGCAAAATGGAGGAAGGCCATACACCTACCCTGTATCATTCAGTAAGTGACCTATCACACACACACACACACACACACACACACACACACACACACACACACACACACTCAAACGTACACACACACACACACACACATACTCAGACACACACACACACGCTCCATCCTCTCTCTGCGCCTCCTCTCCTACAGCGTGTTTCGGAATGGGGACCTCCTGTGCTCACCCCTTCGTTTCATAATCCCCCGGAGCTTGATGCAGGACCTGGAGCAGATCCTCACTATGGTGTCTGAGAAGGCTAGTCTGCGGACCGGAGCCGTACGCAGGTGAGAGGAGGCGACGGCGGCTCAACCACCTCCATGGGCAAGTCATATCATATGCCACCAGTCACTCACTGATTTGTTGTGAAGAGCAACACCTTTTGATTGGTTCAAACTATTAAATGATTGACAGCTAATTGTAGCTCCAGCCATTTCTTTTCACTATACCTCACTACCCCATCATATGACCGTGAGCGATACTTTCAGTGCATTCCTCCAGTCGTCCAGCAGAGGGTACTGTTAACCAAGTCACGGTTGTGTATCGCCTCACTCTAAACATCCCTGCCACGGATGCGTTGCCATCCGTTGTAGCTTCTGTAGACACGCACCCAACCACCACTGACTACTCTCTGGCAGGTTTCCAGATCTTTCTGAGAGTCAGAGGAGAATGGTGCATAATTACCAGTGCCCACATCCATCCCAGTCAGTCAGTGACCCCTGACCTCCTGACTTTTTGAACCCTAAGGCTGTGTACTCTGGAGGGTGGAGCTGTTGCCGCCGGGGAGGAGCTGGAGAGTGGCCAGTACTACGTTGCCGTGGGAACAGAGAGGTTCAAGAAGCTTCCTTACGTAGAGCTGCTGGTCCCAAAAGCACCAGCTGGTCATGGCCTCAGGTATGTTATACGGGCCAGAGGGCTCTGGAGATTCCAAAATTGACATTCCTAAACTCACCCTTGGTTTCCTAGTTACCACAAACCACATTTTTTGTGACACCAAATTTTGTTTGAGAAAATAACATCTAAATTAACATGTGTTTCAACACATTTATAATTCTAATTCTAGACATTTCTATCTATTTTAGTTTGGAAAGCTGTAACATGAAATTCCATTGAATTAGGTGGAACTTATGTCATATGAAACTTGATCAAGAGAGGCTGTCTGGTTCTACCCTCTTCCCTGTGTGCTTCTGTAACTCTGTTGTCTGTTTCATAGAAACCAATATGTAAACAGTCGGCTGCCAAAAAGATATGAGGTAGGCCATTTTCTTAAAAAGATGTGTTTTTTTTGGTTTTTTTACTGGCATGTCATTACAGCTTCAAGTATGACAATGTTGTTTTCATGTTGTGAAACATCTGAATTCTTGTATGAACAACAAAAAAAAGCAAAATGACAGGCTTGTGGCTTCATGCCATGACTCTGAACTGGGGTCAGCCATCAGACATGGCTGAATTTCATATAATAAACATTTTACCACTTTCTTAGCATAGAAACAAAGACTGATGATCATAGGGCCACTGACAGGAGAAATAAAAGATCTGCAACAATTTAAACAGACAAACTAGAAGTCACGCTGAGCCATTGGTGCTGACAAGTTGTTAGCCTGTGTGTGGTGATGATGTCATTTCTTGTGCTCTGCCAGACCAGGAAGCCGGTGAGTGTTCCACAGGATCGATACAGCGACTCTGCCCTGCTGGACTCTCCGGAGGTATGGCTATATCATGTCTGTCCTACACCAAAGATAATATTCTTACAAAGATGTGTAAATTCCCTCTCATGTTCCTCTACTGGTGTGCACTGAATTATGGGATGTCGGGGAAATAAAATCTTTAGTTGCGTTGAGTAAGCATAGAGTAAGTTCATCTAGGCAATCTTCTTATTTTGTTTAACAATTTACAACTTCATATAGAAAAACCTCTGCACACCTGAAGTAACATCTTGTCACAGGCGTAAAGGAGAAATTGACAGTGAAGTAGCCAGAATGGCAGAGGGGACTCCTGCACACCGTATGATACATGCAAATAAACCTTTATTAAAGTGTAACTTTTCATCAGGCTTACAATAACTTACGTCAACCTTTTCTTTTCGAACAATGGAATATATTACTTTCTGGAATATTAATCATGTGTGGGTAGTGTATTCTTTATGAAATGAGCTTGATTATTAATTGTTGCATAGATTATTTTAAATCCCGTAAGTGTTGTTTGCGTGGAATTGCTTAATAGCAAAGGTTAAAGGCAGGGAGACTGGCCACCCCTCAGTTCTTGTCCCTCTCTTATCACTGGAACAGTCAAGTGGCCGCAGGGTGAAATCCACGGGGGACGAGGCAGGAGGGGGGAAGCCCAAGAAACTGGGGAGGGTCCTGAAAGAAGAGGACACCCTGTTCTTTGCCAAACCAGCAAAGGTCCACAAGAGCAGGGCTAGGCCAAGACCCACACAGCCCCTGAGGGGAGACGGTGAGTGAGCTTGACCCTCTCTCACTCTCACACTCACACTCACACACACAGGCACACCATGTCACTCTATTTTCATGTTTAGTGTGTAGCAGTGCTCTGTGTTTAGTGTTTAACAGTTTCAAGTTTCAAGTTTATTTGCCATATGTAGTACATAATTACATACACTACCGGTCAAAAGTTTTAGAACACCTCCATTTTTCCTGTTTTTATTTAAATTTACGCAGTGTAATGTTTCAATGTACTCTGAAATTAAAGCATAGAACAGATAAACAATTGGAGATAAAAAATGAATTATGGAATCGTTTTGTTTAACAAAATGCAATTTTTTGACTCATCAAAGTAGCCACCTTTTGCAGATATAACAGCCAAACACACTCGTGGCATTCTTTCTACAATGGAAATCAAATATTGTTCGCTGGCCATTGCATGATTTGAAGCCTACCGTCTTGTTCTTTTCTTGTAAGGTAGTTCTGACATAGCCTGGAGGTCTGTTTTGGGTCATTATCTTGCTGTAGGATGAACCCCTGACCAACTAGGCGTAGACCAGAGGGTATTGCATGGCGCTGCAAAATGCTGTGGTAGCCCTTTTGGTTCAGGGTGCCAGTCACTCTGTGCAAGTCGCCGATTCTGGATCCAGCAAAAGAGCCCCAGACCATCACGCTTCCTCCTCCATGTTTGACAGTTGATGTCACACACTGAGGAACCATCCTTTTGCCTACTTGATGGCCTACAAAAACCCTGCGTGATGAACTGAACTGAACTGAAAAATTGTATTCATCAGTCCATAAGACCTTCTTCCAGTCTTCAGTAATCCACTGGCGGTGCTTCATGGCTCAGGCAAGCCTCTTTCTTATTTTGCCATCTTAGCAATGGCTTTCTTACTGCCACTCAACCTGTCAAACCTGCAGCTCGAAGTCTTCTCTTTACAGTTGAAACGGAGACTTCCTTACTTCGATGAGTGTTAAGCTGTGCTTGAAGCTGTTGTCCTGTGAGCCGCCTATCATGCAAGCTGTTGACTCTCAGAAACTTGTCTTCTGATTTTGTTGTGGCTTTGGGTCTGCCAGACCTCTTTCTGTCAGTTTCCTCCAGTTTCCAAGTGCCTTTTGATGATGTAGGAAACTGTACTCACTGACACCTTGACCTTATTTGCAATTTCTCTAAAGGAAAGACCTACACTTTTAAGGGTTGTAATGGTCTGTCTTCCTTTGTTAATTGCCTTTTTATCACCATTATGATAGCAATATACTGCTTCCTGCAGTGCAATATTGTCCAAATAATGCTTCAGAGTGTGTAGTAACAGTCTGTTCCAACACTGCTTTTATACAGACAGAGGGTTTGTAAGTAATCAACAAAAGTTGGGACATCTGTAGAAATTGTTTGCATCAACTTCAAGGCTTAATTTACTTCCATTGCTGCAGAACAGCTGTAAGCTGTTAACCCATTACTTCATCCCTGAAAAGGGCCTTTGTTTATAACCGAAATGGACATTATTTTTCAGTTTTTGGTAACCTAAACTTTTTATTTTTTTATAAAAACCTCTGGCAGTTTACCGCTTACCTTTGTACCATGTCAGGTTATTCACTGGACAACTGCTTACATTTCAGTAAAAAATTGAAAAATGGGGGTGTTCTAAAACTTTTAACCAGTAGTGTACATAGTGAACATGTCTTTGACAAGTTCTCAGAATTAAAAAAGAGAGACAACAATAAAGAGACAAACAGTAGGAAACATGTAGCAGTATGTAGTAAAAACAAATAAAAAAGAATAAAAAGTATAAAAGATTATAAAAGATAAAAAAGGATAAAAGAGTAGCAAAATGAATAAATAACAGTTGACTAAAATCACCATATCAAACAGCGTGCTAGCTCAAAATGACTGCATCCAGTAAAAAAATAACATACATCTAAAACATCTTAGGTACATAAGCGTCTGCCATGCTTATCCCTTCGCTTTAAGGTGGCGCTGTGTTTTAGTGTGTAGCGGCACTGTGTTTAGTGTGTAACGGCGCTGTGTTTAGTGTGTAGCGGCGCTGTGTTCAGTGTGTAACAGCGCTGTGTTAAGTGTGTAACGGTGCTGTGTTTAGTGTGTAATGGCGCTGTGTTCAGTATGTAACGGCGCTGTGTTTAGTGTGTAACGGCGCTGTGTTCAGTATGTAACAGCACTCGGTGTTCACTGTAATGCAGCACACCCCAGTGTGTTTAAAGGGGACCTGAGGAAGGAGGTCCAGGGAGCTGAAGAGGTGGCTGAGGATGAAGACACTGCAGTGGAACTTCCTGTCGACCAGGTGCTCTGCCTTCTCTTCTGTGTACATTCTTTCACTGATTCTTTCTCTTCTTTTCCCTCTCGTTTCCTCAACTGTTTCTCTCTTCCCTTCCTGTTTCTCCTCCCCTCTCGAGTGGTTCTCCGTGTTTCGCACATAGTGCATTCCGTATGAGCACAAACGAGACACGGCGCCAATCCGAGTTCCAACAGACCTGAGAATGAAGACACGCAGACCATAATAATCCAACCAGCGTTTTATTGTTTCCCAGAGAGCGGCGGAGACTGTGGAGGATGAGGAGCTCAATGAAAAAGATCAACATGAAACATCGCGAGACGGCCCTGACCCGGTGCGTACAAGCGTAAGTCCACACGACAAAGATGGCTCCTTACCAGATGTGACATGATACAGGGGAACGATATCACTTCTACTTTTCTTTATATCCCACTGCAAATTACCTGTGTGAAATGCTCTCTGATAATCTGATTTGAAATGGTGCTATACGAAATGAAAACTGATTGATTGATTGATTGATTGATTGATTGATTGATTGATTGAAGGAGAAAACCTCACCAGAACCTGAAGTGGGCTACACAACAAATAGAAGCACCCCCACCAGCAGCAGAGAGATGGATGACCGAGCCAGCTCAGCTTCTGCCATGGAAAAACAGGAGGTTAAAAAAAACCACAAACACAAGAACGTTTGGTTGCGTGAAGCCCATAGTCTTTTGATTCTACCTTCAAAACCCAATACGTCCGACACTCTTAAACGATGCAAAGACTGAACCGGACACAGTACCCTCAAAAACCACTCACGTCCCTCATAAAGATGAGAAAACAAGAAAGATAAAAAGAATGTCAATGATGTTAATGAATTGTTCAGCAACAACAAGTAATATTCATAACCAGTAATCCGCCCCAAAAGATATGCGACGCTGGAGGGTACTGTCGATCCCGTCTGAAATTGTCAGATCTTGTTTTATCGCTCCTTCTCCGCTTTCATCTTTCCTTAAGGAGATCGCTGCTCCAGACTCCAGAATGGGGTCTTCGGTGACCCGCGGCACGCCGCATTTCAAAGAGGAGGAAGTAGACAGCGCACGCCAAGAGTCCTCACAGGAACGAGAGGTGAAATGACCCGGCCCGTCACATTAGCAACCACCTCTTCAAAAGAGCCCATTCATGTTCCGTGTTTCATGTGTACACTAATGCGTTCCGTGTTCTCTCCTTCCACCATCTTGTGACAGGAGCCGGGGCCTTGTGAATCCAGGACTGGATCTGTAACATACCAGAGCTACCAGGAGCCGCAAGTGGCGGAAAGAATTCGTCCGGCGAGTGGCCTGTCGGCTAATGAACTGACTGCTTAAATCTGAGAGCGTAAATTTCCTTGAAGGCAGCCGATGAACAGCACTGTTTCTGAATCTAAAATGCCTGCATTAAAGACCAGACCCAATCCTTCACCCGTTCACTAAACAAAGATCTATCTTTCAGGATGAAGTCTGAACTTTAACTGGAAACTTTTTGATATGCGCCAAGTCCATCTCTGATTAAATAACGAGTTTTCAAAGATAAACTTGTTGTCATTTTGCCACATTACATTGAATTTCAAGAAATTGCTCAAATTGATGGGGGCTTTTTATAAATGCATAAAAAAACATTATACACTTAAATGAGTATTTATGAATGAACTGAACAAAATGTGTAGTGTTCTCCAGTAGGCAATGAAAAAACAAAGACATAAAAAGGATAATTATTTACAGTTTAATTTACAATCATTTACTCAATTCAATACAAATTTTAAATACATTAAACTTGTAGCAAAGAATCTAATTCAGTAGACCACTGTACAGTGCAAGTGTATTTTGGTCTGACATTTGCACATTAAAACAATGAGCTTTAAACCTGATCTATTTTCCATTTACACTCAGTACAATATTGTATAAAAATAAAGTTAACCTGCCAAGCAGTACAATTGAAGGGGGGAAAAAATGCTGTTTCATACTAAAAATAACTGCAGTACTATACAAAAGTCAACTTGATTTTTGTTTACTAAAAATACATAGCAGCTCTCTATGGCTTTTAAGTAAGATTTCCTTTCTGAAGTCAGCAAAAAAAAATAGAAGAGCAAAAACTCCTCCTGTCATTCATAGGCAATACCTTTCATAAGGTACACATTTTGTATCTTCGGGGTAAAGAAGAAAACAACACCATTCATTAACAACATGGCGCTTCTATGGTGAACAGATTCTATGGGGATCAGACTGGGGTTTTCCTAATGGATAAACTCTACAAAGGCTACTATTCATTGGCTCGAACCCGGTTACTTTCTTTCTCTGCCTCGGCTAAAAGAGTTCATTTGGCAGCCGCCTTCTTTCAATATTAATGAATAGGCAGGCTTGGAACATTACCCGTCTTTAAAATCTGTAAGAATCTTTAAGCACCCCACTCCACCCTCCCACCAAAAGTGATCAGAATCAGAACCAAAGAAGTAAAGTTCTCCTGTTATTCTTAAGGACCCGGCCTTGCCAAAATCCGCTTCAACAATGCAGAGAAAGTAAACCACGGAGTCTGCCATCTCATTCCCACAGACAGGGCATCTCTGGTTGAAATCCGTGACAATGAACATGGGCCATTCAAGCTTGGTCCCACGTTATTGTTGGATTCTGTGGCGTTCCAACCTGGTAACATTCAATAGTAGTATTCTGCGGTGTTTCACGCGGGTCTGTTCAGAAGTCAGATTCTATGGTGTGTATGGAACGCGGGCTCGCTCTACAGCTGCGAGTAAGGGCGGGTGACTGGCATTCTGTGGCGATTGGCATGACACCGTTCTGTGATTGGCAGCTCCCGGCGCTTTTGCGGGAAACCTACGCGGCGGCGGTGCTCTTCTCGCCGACGGAGCTGATGACGCACAGCGTGACTCCCAGCGTGGTCAGGCACATTCCCAGGACGGCTCCTAGGAGACGGGAGGGAAGTGCACATCAGTGCAAAGGCCTCAGTGCATTTTGGTACCTGAGTGACGCACGCTAACATCACAGAGGCACAGGGGCGGCAGTGCAGTGTAATGGTTAGGGTACTGGACTTGCAACTCAGAGGTTGCTGGTTCAATTCCCAGGTGGAGCACTGCCGTTGTACCCTTGAACAAGGTACTTAACCTGAATTGTTTCAGTAACAATATCCAGCTGTATAAATTGATTGTATGTAAAGAAATGTAAAACTGGATAAGAGCGTCTGCTAAATGGCTAAAAAAAGTAAATTAAAAAAAATGCAGAGTAGGCTGCCGTTACGTCGGGGGGAATGTGGCAGTCCTGGTAATGAGAGGCGCACAGGCAAAAACCCACGCAGATTTTGGTTTTATAGAAAATAGAACATGGGGGAAAAAAAATACATATATTATTCCTTAGGGCCATTCGGGTTTGACAGATTTGTACACAAATAATATAACAGTCCTTCAGGAGAGAGTGTGATAGGGTACAATGACAAATTAAAACTTCAATATCAATGATGTTCATCACTAGTAGGCTACCTCAAAGTTTCCATGTTGTAGATTATATATTTACCATGTCTGAATATTAAAACATCAATATGTGATATCCACAATGTTGTCAGGAGTTGTAAAAAGTATTGTTCATACATTTTTTTTGTCTGCATTCTTCCCTGTTGATTGATTTGAGCTGCTTTCCTCCTTCTGGCTCCGTTGCCTCACTCAATATCATGTTAAAATGCTACATTTAAATGTATACTTGTTTTCATTTTTATGCCCCTTTGTCTTTGTCGCTAGTGATACAGATGCTCCCAGATAGTGCAAACATAATCCACTGATTACAGTAACTGAAACTTTTAACTTACCTTTCCCTCCGATATCTTCTCCCAGAAGTTTTCCAGTCAGAATGGTGAACAGGAAGGTGAGGGAGTTAGCCACAGGCACAGCCAGAGAAAGGTCTATGGAGGGGGAAGGGGGGGCAAAGATACTTGATTTTTGGGTGTTTAAAAAAATAAAAATTATAACCCTTTTACTGGACTGTACGCTCACTGGAATACTCCAAAAACAAGAATGTTTGGCTACATATTCCTGGAGGCTCCTCACCTGATTTACAGACATCACAGCCTGTTAGCTAAGGGAGTTTACGGATCGAGAGATTTCACTCTCGCTATCAAGAACAGCGATAGGCCTCTTTTCCTCACTACAGAGATATGGCCATGAAGAACAGCCCCATATGGTACAAAGGCAAAATGTCTGGAACGATCATTTGTATTAGCTTTGATTCACTAACCCACCATGGCCAAATACATATTTACAAATACTATTCATGTCAGCCTGAATTTGAAATTCAGTATTCCCAAATGCAGACGTGTATTTGAAAATGCACTGAGAAAGTGTGCGGCACCTGACCAGCTCACCTGTGGTGGCGAGTGTAAGGTAATACACCAAAGATCCGCTCTGGTTTAACAGGAATGGCAGCAGGTACTGGGGGGAACATGGAAGGGGTTAGAGCCATGAGTCAGGGTTACACACACTGCTGTCATTGTGAATTTTCTGTCAGAAATATCTAGGGCCAATATAATGAATTATGCAACAACAAGAAAGTCATTTGTGGCAGGACCCCGTCTGCGACCTGTTGCTCACATTCTGATGTGTTCACAGCCAGAAATGTTTAACTTTGTAGTGTGTTCGAGCCAAGTAAAACCCGTCCGCGATTGGCCAGGACCTGCGAGATCATCCTCTACATTTGTTTTCAGTGATGGAATTTGACGGGCATGAAATTAAGCCTCTAGGGTTCAAGAGACCAATTAACAGGCACACAACTTAGGATCTGCAAGAAAGATGGGACAGATTCCTAAAGGACAGCACCTCTAACCTGTAGCAAAGGTAAGCACGAATAGCAACTTTACTGCATTAACTTTGGCCACGCACACACTCCTAGCCTGTGAAGTTCTATCAGAGATAAGCTACTACATAGTTAGTAGATATGTCAAATACCTATAACCTATTTGGTTCTTTTAAACTGCTTCGTGCCAGTCACTCACGTGACTCGGCTGTGTGGCTAGATGTGTACCTTTACGTTCAGAAACAGAAACTTCAGCTCCCCAGGAACTGAAGAACGGCGTTGCCCTTATTTACTTCCTCGATCCCCTCCGTGCCTTTTTTCAGGAAAGGGTTCGTACCCCCCCAAAGCACGGCCACGAACACGAGGCACAACACCTCCGCTGCGAAAACACGATAGAGCCAATATACTGTAGGCGGCAATCATGTCTTTTATATAAGTCAGAAAATAACGTTGGCTGATTTAATGTTGATGTGACGCCGTTCTCGTTAACGTCGACTATGTATCGGCCATAATCACTTGCGCCTGTGCAATCGAGTTAAGTATATATTTATTTGGTGAAAAACAACTCATTACACCTCGCTAAAAGATATGGCTTGCCAAGATTAGCACCTGCATAGTCGTAAAGGTGTACAACTCTATTTCCTACTTGATCGGTAGACAGCTATAACGTTAGTTAGCCTAGATTTAAATATTTGCTTAGATAGATAGCGAGCAAATGCTACGTTTGATGAATGTGCACATTTGGCTGGTTAGCTATGTGTTTAAACGATTCAATAATGAACGTTTCGAGTGTTAAATTGCAATAATATTTTGCAAAACGTTATTTCATATAATAAGTATAGTCAATATAGCAGCTACTTACTCAAAGACACCATTACTACCGGCAACAGTAGACGTCATGCAAGCATGTAGCAGTTTCCATGTCTAGCGGTCAATGACCCGGAAGGGGTTTCGTTCTTGCGATCGGTATTGTTTTTACAGCGGCTCTTCTCTCATTTCCACGCTGTCTCACAGCCACAAGGTTCTGTAACTTATTTTTTGTGTTGTAACAAACTTCCCGCTAAAACAAAAGCAGGGGTACTTAATTGATAATGGTGAGTAATTAGCTGTACATTAATTATACATTTAAGTACCGCATGTTGTGTGACGATAATCTCTCCAGTTCCATGACGTTTTAGTAGTCATGTTTATTTACTGTATTTGTAATTTCATGATGGCTCATTTAGCTATCTAGCTGTGTACCCAAACGACGCTGTATGCTTCCGACGTTAGCATGTTGGTTTGATGTTGCAGCTAGCTATGCAGCTTAGATAGGTCAGCTCCTCTGTATTGCTGACCGGTTTATTATGTGAGTAGTGAGCATCAGTGAGTGTTTGCAATTGCAAGTATGGCTAGCTAGCAAAGCTTTTGACTGAACGCTAAAATACAATAGGCTACTCACAGGATTCAGTTCAGCACAGCTGACAACAACTTTCCAGTTTTACTCACTGTGTGGCTAGCTAACTAATTATCTAAGTTAGCTAACATCAGCAAATAAAATAACGATTGACATAGCTAACGTTACTACACACACACACACACACACACACACACACACACACACACACACACACACACACACACACACACACACACACACACACACACACTGTTCTCACCACAAGCATAAAGACTATCCCAAATAGATGCAAATATTTTTTCTTACTTTTATTTGAACTAAAGGCATATTTATAAATATATTTTATCTTCAAAAAGCTTACCAATGCCTCATAGACATAACACGAGACAGATGCAGATCTGTTGTGCCATTTCAGGTTTTTCACCGGACTTGAACTGCTTAAATTTCTGTAAACCCTGGAAAATGGAGGTGTTGACCGGTAGTGTAATTCGGACTACAATGAATCATCCTCTGATTCATTGTAGTCCGTCAATCCGTTGATGTGGTTCTGTGTGGCCCAGTAGGTAGAGCGTGGCGTTGGCAATGCTTAGGTTGTGGGTTCAATCCCCACTGGAACCACATTTACTGAAAAATGTATGCATTCACTACTGTAAGTCGCTTTGGATAAAAGCATCTGCTAAATGACATATATTATATATATATATACGCCATTTAGCAGACGCTTTTATCCAAAGCGACTTACAGTAGTGAATGCGTACATTTTCAGTATATGTGGCCCCAGTGGGGATTGAACCCACAACCTAAGCGTTGCCAACGCTGTGCTCTACCAACTGAGCCACGGAGAACCACATTTCTCATTATATTATATATATTATGTGAGTTACAGGTCATAATGGATATTATTGTGCCAAATCTGCCCCTCATTAAATGCAAGACAAACATTACATGTGTAAGATACTAAAAACATGCCAGCAATTTTTTTTAAAGCACATTATGACCATCATGGCCAGTTTAATGAATAATTAGTACATTTTGTGTGCTTTGTAATGAAAAACGAGTGGTGTAATATCAAGGGAAACCTGTCCTATATGGACAAAAAACTGAAATATCTGGTCAAGTTTGTAATGATAGTCAGTGACATGATGATAATTTCAAATAATTCGTTTTTGAGGAGGTTAAATATATATATCATACAATTTTGAGGTGACTTGTATAGCACCGGCTATTTTTGGCCGAAACACTATTCATTGGGTAAACATTGAAACATAATACAAGGGTTAAGTGAGATAGCCATTGACAGCCAGCACTTGAAGACGGTGGTTAAACAGTGTTTAAAATGTCACTTCTCCGCACAGAGACCCATCCTCTTGCAAGGCCATGAAAGGTCGGTCACGCAGATCAAGTACAACCGCGAAGGAGACCTGCTCTTCTCCGTGGCTAAAGACACGGTAAGGAACATGGCTTGCTACATGGAAAACCGTGCATTACACCCCCCTTCTTCATATATGAATTGCCTTATGCTAGTGGATTGTATTTGGGTGTGTGCAATACCTGTAATTTTCATGTACGGTTGAATAATTTTAAGAGGACCTGGTTTTCCTGCCTTCGTCCCTTGTTTGCACATTTTCCTTTGCCATATCTAACGAATACTGTGTTCGCAGGTGGTAAACGTATGGTACTCCGTGAACGGAGAGAGGTTGGGCACTTATAACGGTCACACAGGTGCCGTCTGGTGTGTGGACGTGGACTGTATCCTTATGAAAAAAGTTATATAGTTACGTCACGAGGTAGGCAGTAGAGCAGTGGTTCTCAACCCTGGTCCTGGAGGGCCGCAGGGTGTGCTGGTTTTCATTGTTACTCAGCACTTGATCAATTAAAACGGTTCACCTCACCTCACCTGGTTTCTTGTGTTTAAATTGGTTGCTGATTTTAAGGTGAAAACAAAAACCTGCAGGCCCTGTGGCCCTCCAGGACCAGGGTTGAGAACCAGTGCAGTAGAGAATGGCTGACATGTTTTTGTAGATGTGTTACTTTTATCGACTGCCAAAATTTCAGGGGTTTTCCCACGCGGAATTTGATTAGCGATAAGTACTGTACGTCTCCTGATAATTTAGGCATGCACCTTGACAAAGAGTGCAGGGGACACGAAGAACGTGCTGACCGGGTCGGCCGACAACAGCTGCCGGCTCTGGGACTGTGAGACTGGTAAGGGGAGCTGTTGCTTGGCAATCTGATTCTAGAGATCGATAGTTTCAAAATGATTCAGAGAGAGGTGGTCAGGGCTGTAACACAGAATGCAAGATTGAGAGGCACACTGCTCTGTCACTCTTTTTTTTAATTTTTTTAATAAATTTGTTTCTGATTTTATCCCATTTTCTCCCAATTTGGTAGCCAATTAGACCCGCTATTTTTACGTCAATCCCCCCCTAGTAATGTGAGTTCGCTGCCGTAGTCCTGTGACCGGTAGTGACGAAGCGAAGTGACGCCTCTTATGAGACGGCACCCGCAGGCCGTCGACCGTAACCCGGTACTACAGGGCCACTATATGCAGCGAACGTCACGTCGGCTCCCCTTCCCCCTCCCTGGGGCGGACAGCCAATCGCCGCCCCCTGGTGGCACTCCCGGCCAGAGCCGACACTTGGCGAGATGGGGAATTGAACCCCGGTCTCCGTGGCCAGCGTCGGACGTTGTAACCACTGGACCACGCGGGAGGCCCTGCTCTGTCACTCTTACACAGATGTGGGTTGGGGTTGGGGTTGGGGTTGGTGTTGGTGTGCCAGTCATTTTCCCTTTGGATCAAATAATCCCCAGTACCCCATTGCAGTGACTTCAGTATCTCAACCTGCCACCAAATCATCCTCCAGTTTAATTGGCTCAATAATTCCCTCCCTCTCCACCTCATGCTGATGTGTGGTGAGCATTCTGGCATAAAAGGGAGCTTGTGTGCGTCTCTCGCTCTGAAAAGTGGTATGGATGGTCCCTCAGCGTCTTGTGCCTCTCTGCCCATTCAGGTAAACAGCTGGCTCTCCTCAAGACCAGCTCAGCGGTCAGGACGTGCGGCTTCGACTTCAGCGGGAACATCATCATGTTCTCCACAGACAAGCAGATGGGGTACCAGTGCTTCCTGAACTACTTTGACCTCAGGGACCCCCAGCAGATCGGTAATCACCTGCACCCCCACCACACCCTCGGGTCCCAGGGCGTATGTGGAAGGTTTCTGTGAGCACTGGTCTGAAGTCAGTTTAGCATTTTTCTTCCTAATGGTTCAAGTTAGGATTTTGGTAGTTGGCTGGTCCTGTACCAGTGATTAGAGGCGATGTCTGCCTCAAGCTGTCCCAGGGACCAGATGGCCCACCCTCTGGGATTGATACTCTCAATTATATCCTGGGCTCTGTGGGATTATGGGAAGTGTACAAAGGCTGCTGGGACAAAAGGGGGAATGGGAGAGAATTAAATGCTCTATAGGCTGAATTAGAAGTGTAAGCTCCATTTCTAAAGTGAGTAATTCACAGTACAATTTTTGTTGAATTAATTTTTTATTGGAGGGTTGATTTTCAATACAAACATAGCATTTAGCCATCCCCTGTAAAAAAACAAAAACAAAAACCCTATGACCCCTCTCAATCCCACATGTAGTTTACATGTTACTCACTTTCTCATTTCTCCTGTTTTCTCTCCCTCTTCCTTTCTCTGTCCCTCTCCCTCGCTCCGCGTGCCCCTTCCTCTCTCCATGTCTCCATTTTTCTCTCTCTCCTTCCTTCTCTTTTTTTGGATTTCTCCATCCCTCTTTCCCTCCTTCCCTCAATCCCCTCGTCTCTCTCTCCCTCTCTCCCTTCTACTCTCCTTCCCCTCCACTTCTTCTTTCTCTTTCTCTTTCTCTCTCTCTCTCTCTCTAGAGGATAACCAGCCCTACATGACATTGCCGTGCAGTGAGTCGAAGATCACGAGTGCGGTGTGGGGTCCACTGGGCGAGTTTGTCATCGCGGGCCACGAGAATGGAGAGATCAACCAGTTCAGCGCAAAGGTACTGACTAACACTGCGTTTTAACAGCGGGCAACTGGGCAACTAGTTGCCGGAAGTGCATTAATTGTCTATGAGAGCGGGCAACGACCGCAACTGCAGGTGATTTGGCGATGTTAAATTTGTGGGCGTGGCGGCGACGGCAAAGTAGAGAAATGCTGAACTTTCTGGCAATATCGCCCGGTAAGAGCCAATCAAATTCATGTGTTGCTGTTTTTACCTTCCACGCGGAACCAACACAACACACCGAAATGTGGTTCCTAGTTCCGACACGGCAACATGGATGACGACAAACTGATAACAGCGGTCTGCAGTATCCCCATACTATACAATGTGTACCTGAGTTTGCGGTTCATGGTTGAAGGGAACAATACTGCTAGCCAACTAATATTTATAATAAAGATTCTCCCTCCAAGAGCATAAACATTGTAAGCACTGATTAACTTGTTTACCATGCTAAAATTTCGTAAGCACATCAGAACCACTTTGAGGAGGCCATTCAAGCATGACAACACACGGGGGGAAGGCCCACTCGGCGATTTCATCGCCTAGAATTGCCGGCTATTAAAACGCACAGTTACCCCCCCCTGCACCCTGTACCTCTTACATTTACATTTACATTTTAAGCATTTAGCAGATGCTCTTATCCAGAGCGACTTACAAGATGTGCGTTAATACATGGTAGGAACAATCATAGTTCGTGCAAGAGATCAGTGATATGCCATTTAGCAAATGCTTTTATCCAAAGCGACTTACAGTAGTGAATGCATACATATAAAATATGCCATTTAGCAGACGCTTTTATCCAAAGTGACTTACAGCAGTGAATGCATACATTTTTCAGTATATGTGGTCCCAGTGGGAATCGAACCCACAACCTAAGCGTTGCTAACGCCACGCTCTACCTACTGAGCCACACAGAACCTCTGAGTCCTGTACACAGGTCCACTCATTAACCAGTTCAGCAGCAAAGTAATAATGATAATTATTATAATGGATTGCATTTATATAGCGCGTTTTCATCTCATGATCTCAAAGCCCTTTACAGTGAACGGGGGAGACCCACCTCACTGGATCTCTGAATCCTGTACACAGGTGCACTCCTTAACCAGTTCAGCCAAAAAGGCACTGAAGCTCAGCACGAGAGCGCCTTCTCTGTCTGCGACCAGCAGTGCCTGTGATGCGGCCGCTGTGCAGCCCAGCGGGTGAACTGCAGTCCGCAGAGGACCCCGCAGTGACGGGACGGGCCTACAGATATCACTGGCCATTCCAAATAGATAGAAAAGGAGGAAAGGATTTGGGGATTAAATGATAAGTGTGGCGGGGGGGGGGGGAATAAATAGAGATAGTTCAGTTGTCTGCTTCGAGAACTGTGTGTTGAGTGAGAGCTGTGTGCAGAGAGTGCAAACCACCAAAACCAGCACACCACCCAGTCCTGGCTTCTTGGGTTCAAATCAGGTGCTGGTTAGAAGGTGAAAGCAATAGTCATCATGCCCATACAGCCCTCCAGGATTGGATATGGGGAACCCTGCTTTAAACAATGGGATCCAAGCTGTCTTTCCACTGTAGAGCAGAGTTTGGGGGTCTGTTTCATGCAACTTCCGTCAATTCAGGAAATAAATTGTAATTTAAATCATGAATTGAAAAATGGCCATAATGTTCTATGGAGATCCTTCACATACTTGCTTTAATTTGAATTCATTTTCCGAATTGACTCAATTCAAATTGACCCCAACCCTGCTGCCGAGCATTTCTGTGCCGTTCCAGCGGTCGCGTATCCCAGCTTTCTCTGCGGTTGAAGAACGCCTGGACGTCGGCCTGCGGTTGATCCAGAACCGCACCGTCGACCCCTTGGGCTGCTGGGCCAGTTCGTGCCACCTCTGAGTCATCTGTGTCCCTCTGTCCATCTCCCCTGCAGTCCGGGGAGGTGCTGAAGACCGCCAAGGAGCACACCAAGCAGATTAACGACATGCAGAGCTCCGTGGACCTGACCATGGTCATCAGTGCCTCCAAAGACAACACAGCCAAGGTCTGCAGTGCCATCGTGAGACCAGGGGGTGTAACGTCACCAAAATGTACAGGTGCCTCGGCCTCTTGTTACGACCAAAAGCCAGGAGAAATGAAGACAAGCTGCGTTCCGTCACCACTTTATTTCACAAAAAGATTCAAATTTGACACTGAGGAAGATACAGGTAACTGCCAAAATTAAGTAAAAACCAACATAAATTGCCTTAACATGGAGTTGCACCACTACGAGCCACCAGGACAGCTTAAATATGTCTTGGCATAAATTCTATGTGAAGTATGTGAAGCTATATTCTTCCACAAGAAATTCCATCATTTGGTGTTTTGTTGATGGTGTTGGAAAACACTGTCTCACCTCGCATTCTAACGGGGCGATTCGGCAACGAGCTGCCGGAAATGCATTGATTCTCTATGAGAGTGAGCGACTTCCGGTGATTGACCGATTGGCCGATTTATGGGCGTGGCGGCGACACAGAAAAGTTGAAAATTCTGAACTTTCGGGCGATATCGCCCGGTAAGAGCCAATCAAATTCATGTGTTGCTGTTTTTACCTTCCACGCGGAACCAACATAACACCGAAATTTGGTTCCTAGTTCCGACACTTCAACATGAATGAGGAGAAACTGATAACAGCGATCTGCAGTACCGCCATACGTTATTTAATCCTAAAAGCATAAATATTTATAGCTAGCTAAACTTATATGGCCTACATACATCTTATTTAATGTTTGTGTTGGGTAAAAGGCAATTTTTTATCGCATGGGTACGTTTGGAAAAACGTGCCGGAGACAAATTGCGAGCTGTTTCCAGCGCAAGTAAATGGCCGCAATTGTAAAAAGCCTTCTGAGTTTGAGTTTGCGGTTCATGATTGAAGGAAACAATACTGCTAGCCAACTAATATTTATAATAAAGATTCTCAAAATCTATGATGAACTATTCGTTTACCATGCAAAAATTTTGTAATCACGTCGGAAGCATTTTTGAGGAAGCCATTCAAGCGTGGGCAACGCCCACTGGGTGAGTTCGTCGCCTAGTATCGCCCCCTGTTAGAATGCGGGGTCAGGCACCGCTCCAATATCTCCCATAAGTTTTTAATTGGTTTGAGATCTGGTGACTGTGACAGCCATGGCATATGGTTTACATCATTTTCATGATCATCAAACCATTCAGTGACCACTCGTGACCAGTGAAATAAAGACAGAAAGACCAGTTTTAGTTGTTCCTTAGATAGAGTGTGGAACTCTGTGTCTTTCTCGTCTGTTTAACTTCTGAGAGGCCTGTTTTCCATATATTCCCTGGAGCTGATTGGTTGCCAGGGCTTCACTGGTCTGTGCTGATTGGCCCTTTGGTTTTCTCTGCAGCTCTTTGACGCCACGTCGCTGGATCACATCAAGACCTTCAAGACCGAGAGGCCGGTGAACTCGGCTGCCATTTCCCCAATCATGGACCACGTAAGACCCCCTTAGCCAGCTCTTGTATAGTGGACTAGACTCTTTGTTTGTAACACACCTACGGAGTTCAGCTGGTATTCTAGATCAATTCAATATAAATTGTGTGCCTAATCCCCCCCCTCATTCATGTGCTCTGTTAGCTGGTTGGTCATCAGTCTCGGATGATAACAGCTTGTGTGATGCTGCCCCTTCAGATCGGACTGTGTAATTACGGCTTTGTTTTAAACACCGCCACCCGCTCGCTACTCGCTGGCCTCGTGCCCAGTGCTGTCATTGGCTGAATAATGCTGTCCGCTATCAGGGTGGCCCGGAACCTCCCTGCATTCACACTCGCAGCGTGATTTGGCCGTTTGTTTGGCAGAGAGGCAGCAGTGTGTGAAATGTGGGGTGGGAGCTTGGTTTATCACCCTCGCACCCTCGTTCCTATTTTTGGATGCCCTCCCCCCTGTCCCTGCTGTCCCATCTGGTGCTTTTCCAGGATTTCTAGGTCTTTTTTGGTCCTACCGTATTAGTGTACTTTAATGGCAGTGCGGTGAGCCTTGGAAATGGCAGTAAAGACCTGTCATCTCATGACCTGTCCCCCCACCATGCACACACACACACACACACACACACACACACACACACACACACAGACAGTCTGCCACCCCCACCCCCCCAGTTTTATGAGTGGGCCTTTCTGGCTTATGTATGGGCCTCTACATCAGTGATCAGTGACATTGGTTTAAAAGTGACGTGTAATTTCTCAGGTTTAAAATGTGGGATTGTTTTTGCACTTGTTTTTGCACTTTGCATTTGTCTGTGGTGTAATTGGGTATCTGTGGTGTAATTGTCTGGCAATGGCACTAGCCTTGTTAGATGCCCTTACTTGTAAGTCACTCTGCCTAAGACTTTTTCTAGTCTGCTAAATGCAAATGTAAACAACATTAGTCATGTCTGGCAGGTTTGTGGGTCTGCTTGTAGCTGCGGTCTCTCTGCTTTAAAATGTGGTACATTAGACCCCCGGGCGGCGCAACAGTAAAGGCACTCTACCGGAGTGCAGGTTGCCCACTGCTGCCAGGGTTCGATTCCCCGGGTGTGCTAAGGGGTGGTAATTGGCTGTCCACCCCAGAGAGGCTGACTGTATCGGAATCACGGTAGGCGCTGAACGAGTTCTGTCTCACAGGAGGCAGTTCACCATTCCTGCTACTACCGTTACCAGACTAGTGGCTGGTCCCATAGATATAGGTGGTGGGCTTGTGGGGGGGCACATTTTGATTAATAGAGGGTACAATTGGGCACCAAATTGGGAGCAATCTGAAAACAAAATCTGAAACAGATGGTACATGAGTGGCCCTGCTGGTAATTAAGACAGCGTCTACCTTGATACCTGTGTACCTTCCACGGTGACCTGTGTGCTGTGCCTTACCTTCTGAAACCTTGCCCTGTCCTGCCACAGGTGGTCATGGGAGGCGGACAGGAAGCCATGGAGGTGACGACGACCTCCACCAGGATCGGAAAGTTTGAGGCCAGGTGAGCCAGTGCTAGTGTCCGTCAGAGGCGGGGGTGCATTCCAGGGTTGGGGTTGGTCAATTTCATTTTAATTCGGTCAATTCAGGAAATTAATTGAAATTCAACTGCATTGAAAAATACAATGCTCTGTGAGGATTTTTCAACTGATTAATTTTGTTAATTTCAATTGATTTCCTGAATTGATTGAATTTAAATGGAATTGGCCCCCAACTCTGGAGAGTTCGTCTGCGTTAACCCTGTTTTTCTGTCTTCCGTGCTCCCAGGTTTTTCCACGCTGCGTTTGAGGATGAGTTCGGGAGAATAAAGGGACACTTCGGCCCCATCAACTGTGTGGCCTTTCACCCAGATGGAAAGAGGTTTGAGTCTCCAAACATCTCTACTATTTTAGTCCACTTTGTAATTGCATACGTGTGTGAGTGTTTGTGTGCACGTGTTTGCACGCGTGTATGTGTGTGCGTGCTTGCGTATGTGTCTGCATGCATGTGTGTGTGTCTAAGTGTGTTCATTTGTGTGTGTGTGTGTGCGTGTGTGCGTGCGTGCGTGCGTGCGTGCTTGCGTGCGTGCGTGCACTAAATCGATCAGTGTCTGAGTCGATCTCTCCTCTGCCTTGGTTCTCACAGTTACAGCAGTGGAGGTGAGGACGGCTACACAAGGATACACTACTTCGATCCCCACTACTTTGAGTTTGAGTTCGAGGGGTGAAGAGGAGAACTAGAAACACCCCCAACTCCCCTGTCTCCATCCCCCCTTACCCTCCCTCCTCATCCCTCCGTTCCTCTCCCTCACCCTCCAGTTCCCCTCTGGACCCCAAAACTCCCATCATGCACTGCATAAAGATAACAAGAATCCCAAATGAAAACCTTGTTGTACATTACCTAATACAAAATACAAACCCAGGGGAAACGATCCATAAAGCAATCTCACCACATCCCGGTGAACTAATGGGATTCAGATCTTGAAACGGCAGAAAGCCCAGGAAGGGATCCTTGCTGCACGGTTAGGTCCACATAGCGCTGTTGGATCCAGCAGCCGTGTAAGGAGGGTCCAGGTCAGTCTGAATAAAGTCCTGCTTGCGTGTCAGTTCACAAGTTCATCAGTACCCTCTTCTTTGAGAGGGTGGCATGTCTCTTACGCTTGCTAACGCACCTTTAATAAACTGGATTTTACCTGAATGTTTCTGCTTCTCTCTGAGTGAGGTCTGGTTGGTGCAGACTGGAGAGGGCCATTTTGTTCCATTATGTTATTGACGTTACGTTATTGACAAAGTGGAGCTGGAGGCAGATGGAATGATAAAGAAAAAACGAAAACGCGTAACATAGTGGCCCTGAAATGTATTTACAAATAATTTGTATTGTATTATTTGAACAAATCTGTATTCCATTTAATATATTGCATACATACAGTATATCCCCAATATGAATATGTCCTCAAGCAAATTACATTAAAGGACATTTCAAGTAAATTACACGCGTTAAGACTCAAGCTTTTTCACCCAGTAGGCTTTTGAAAACTTTCACATTCCATGAGAAGACCGTGATCTGATGTGGTTGCGCTGCAAAAACCATAAACACCAGAAAGTGTTGCTGACACCTGCTCCAGACAATGGAAACTGGATGCTCGGTTGCGTTTACAAAATTAAATGTTTTAGATGTTCTACAAGTATAAATATGATAATGTTTTTTACATGCAACAGTACATAAAACCCTTGCTCTGTGCAGTGTTGGTAGTATTACAAGCACTACATCTTTTCATTTATTTGTGCAAAAAATAGATTGTACTCTTGATAACTTGATTACTCTTAATTGATCAGTTTTGAGGTCTCCATAAATCAGCATTGTAATGATATAAATTATATGTGCAAAATGAGTTTACACTGAAGACTCATTTTTAGCTTTTCCCCCCCATTAAATATATATATTTTTTAGATAAAATCAGATAGTTCAGTCATAAGTTGATGTCAATATATATTTTTCTTCATTTGGTAATTTTAAAGTATCTTTCTTCCAGTAATGGTAGTACTGTAACTGGTAAGAAAAAGTGAAGTTTGCTGCAGTGCTCAGTAGTCATACCTACCATATTCTACTGGTAACTCACTGATTTAGACCAATCGTGTTTTGTTGTCAAGAGCATAACCTTTTGATTGGTTCAAACAAGTCAGTGATTAACAGCAAATTCTAGCACCACCCATTTTGTCACAACTCGGTCTCCTATCCTAAGGTGTTAATGCATGTTTTTATGAAGGCCTGAAAAAAAAGTAGACACAATACAAAGTGTTGTACCGGCACTGCATGTTTAATGTAACTTGAACAGTGACAGCATCACATGTAAATCAATTGGAAGATGAATCACAATGCAAATTGAGTTACACTCCTTCAGGGAGTTATTATCATGTATCTGTTAAGGTTACCAGCCACAGGAATAGGGACTGGGTTCAAATTAAACTGAAATTATGAAAAAAAAGATATAAAATGCTTATACACTGATCAGCCAGAACATTAAAACCACTGACAGGTGAAGTGAATAACATGATCATCTTGTTACAATGGCACCTGTCAAGGGGTGGGATATATTAGGCAGCAAGTGAACAGTCAGTTCTTGAAGTTGATGTGTTGGAAGCAGGAAAAATGGGCAAGTGTAAGGATCTGAGCGACTTTGACAAGGGCCAAATTGTGATGGCTAGACAACTGGGGTCTTGTGGGGTGTTCCCAGTATGCAGTGGTTAGTACCTACCAAAAGTGGTCCAAGGAAGGACAACCGGTGAACTGGCGACAGGGTCATGGGCGCCCAATGCTAATTAATGCGCGTGGGTCCAATCCCACAGAAGAGCTACTGTAGCACAAATTGCTGAAAAAGTTTATGCTGGCTATGATAGAAAGGTGTCAGAACACACAGTGCATCGCAGCTTGCTGCGTATGGGGCTGCGTAGCCGCAGACCAGTCAGAGTACCCATGCTGACCCCTGTCCACCGCCGAAAGTGCCTACAATGGGCACGTGAGCGTCAAAACTGGACCATGGAGCAATGGAAGAAGGTTGGCTGGTCTGATGAATCACATTTTCTTTTACATCATGTGGATGGCCGGGTGCGTGTGGGGAAGAGATGGCACCAGGATGCACTATGGGAAGAAGGCAACCCGGCGGAGGCAGTATGATGCTCTGGGCAATGTTCTGCTGGGAAACCTTGGGTCCTGGCATTCATGAGGATGTTACTTTGACATGTACCACCTACCTAAACATTGTTGCAGACCAAGTACACCCCTTCATGGCAACGGTATTCCCTGATGGCAGTGGCCTCTTTCAGCAGGATATGCACCCTGCCACACTGCAAAAATTGTTCAGGAATGGTTTGAGGAACATGACAAAGAGTTCAAGGTGTTGACTTGGCCTCCAAATTCCCCAGATCTCAATCCGATCAAGCATCTGTGGGATGTGCTGGAACAACAAGTCTGATCCATGGAGGCATCACCTCGCAACTTACAGGACTTAAAGGATCTGCTGCTAACGTCTTGGTGCCAGATACCACAGGACACCTTCAGAGGTCTTATGGAGTCCATGCCTCGATGGGTCAGAGCTGTTTTGGTGGCACGAGGGGGACCTACACAATATTAGGCAGGTGGTTTTAATGTTGTGGCTGATCGGTGTATAAAAAGGCTTTAATGCTGCTGTATTACTCCATACAGTAATTCATTTCTGTCTCTAACATCTCACTCTGTTAGTCACGGGTCATTTAAATAGCTTTGTGTGTGTGTGCGAGAGAGAGGGTACGTGTGTCTGCATGAGCCTCAACGTGATAAAGATATTCTGTAAAGGGCTTTGCTTTGCTTGTACGGGTCATAACCTTGTATCCCACTGGAATTCTGTTAACTCTCCAAGGACATCGGGTTAATGTGGTCAGGGTGTGCATTTCTGTCCTGGTGTCTTCTTTCGACGCATCGCTGCATTTCTCTTTGTCCCCTACCCCCCTATCATAACCACAGTGTTCTGTGATGCAACAACAAAGAAACCAAAGTTTTGTTGTTGTCTTTTAAAACAGGTCAGAAATACTGTAGGTAGCTGTATTCAGTAATTTGTTCAAAAGTATGATGCACCCCAAAGGGTGTGTGTGTGTGTATGTGTGCATGTGTGTGTTTGTGTTTGTGTGCATGTGCCTGTATTTAGCTGCATGTGTATGTGTGCATGTGCATGTGCCTATGCCTACGTGTGTGTGTGCTTCCTCAGTGCCTGTGCCAGTGTTTACAGTCCGGGTCTAGTGACAGTTTCTGATCAACACTTGATGAAGGTTCCCGGATGCAATGCGGCCCTTGCCCTCTCAAGTAATGGAGGGGGAGGGACTCTGTGAGATGTGATAGAGTCTTTGTTGGGAATGGGGGGTGCTGTTAGCTGACCGGGAGGCCAGATTTGGTCCTCTGCTCCCGGATGGACCCCAGCATGTCGACCACCAGCTCCGACAGGCTGTATAACGACCTCCAGCCCCAGTCCCGCTGTGCGTTGCTGTCATCGAACCGCATCGGCCAGCTGTCCGCTGCAACCAGAAGGGACTTCAGTAAGGGTGTGCAGAGGGAGGACTCTGCCACATTAGACTGAGGGCACTAGAGTAAGGGTGTGCAGGGGGAGTAGAGGAGGGTGTAGGGGGTAATTCTGTGCCATGTTAGACAGAGTTAATGAGAGTAAGGGTGTAGGGGGTAATTCTGTGCCAGGTTATAAGAAGAGTGTGGGTGTGGAGGGTGAGGGTCTGGAAGTGAAGTGTATCTTAAGTGCCCCCCAATGAAGAAGGCCCAGAATATGAATACCCCTAAATACCCCCCAACATCACTACCCCAGGTCCAGAGTTGTGCAGGCTTGCCTTCAGCTGATATCCGTGTTTCTTTCTCTTTACAAACCCAACCGGGTTCACAAAAACACAGTGCATTACATTACATACACATGCTGGCAGCTGATCACAGGGAACATGGCTGTGCATTTGAGGTGAAGTACACCTGAGGCACGCCTGGAAATGATGCAAAGCATCACACAGTGCACCGCACTGCAGAAAAACAGCGGCACATCTCCTGGGGGTAGCTAGAGGTGACTCGCTTTGGAGTTATATCCCCCAATTTGCAGGCAGCCCAGTGCGGAGCTCGTAAATCGTGATAACCTTCACAAGGAGAACCAGTGTCAACGGGCCAGAGCTGCAGGGAAGTACAAGCGCAGGACAGCGGCTCTGCTCGCACATCCAACCGGGACAACAAGGCTCACACTCACTTTTCCTGATTTTAAAAAAACCTTCAAGCATTGTTTGAGAACCTGTTTCTCTCAAACAAATCCACAGGAAGATTTTCTGTCTGGTTGTGTTACATTCTGTCTGTGTTTCACATTTTTTGTATGCAGAGAAGAAAATGGCTGTCAACTTCAAAACGACAACGAACAGCAAAATTCATATGATTCTACATGAATCCTAGCTATGTTCATAAATGGAACTCATTGCCTAGTGATGGAATAGCTTTGCTATCGGAAGATTACACCGAATAGTCCATTCAAGTTTTCTATTCAAATGGTCTTGTCCTATGTTTCTGAGTCTATACGGATATCTAGACATGCCTCCCCTTCAATCAGCTGCAGTACTGTAACGCTGTTTGGTCTGTATGGTGTAAAACTGTCATTGGCTCACAGACAGTGAGCTGGAGGAATGTACACACTTCACCTTGTGGGTGACACAATGGTGATTCAATCAGCAAAATTGTAGATTCCAAAGTGGGAACAGTGATAGAATCTGCCCCCCCACACACACTGAAAAATGCATACACATACGCGCACACACACACAGCACACAATCACACAAACGCATACATACACACACAAACACAGACACATGCATGCATGCACGCACTCATACATGCACACACGCACATGCATGCTCGCATGTACCAATAGTCTGACGGACGAAGTCGGGGTTGTAGGTGACCCTCAGGTTTGGCAGGTGCTTCCGGATCTCCTCGGCCACCTCCTCGGGAGTGAAGCTCATGGCGGCAATGTTGTAGGTGCGCAGGGACAGCTGGCAGTCGGGCGCCTGCATGAACTCCACGGTGGCGCGGTGGCAGTCATCTATGTGCATCATGGGAAGGCGGGTGTCGGCCCGCAGGTAGCACTCGAACTGACCAGAGCTGAGGGCGTCATGGAAGATCTGCACTGCATAGTCTGGGTGGAGAACGATCACAGAAGGTTCAAATTTAAAAATGGCGTTGAGCGCAACATCAGCATGATGGATTTGGCATGGACACATCCTTTCACAGCGTGCTTGAGTATATCCCTCACTCTGAGGCACAAGTTGGTATCACTTACAGCTTTGTGACTGATACATATTATATGTACAGGTAACTGCCAACATAAAGTGTCCTAATAGGGTATTGGGCCACCACGAGCCACCAGAACAGCTTGAATATGCCATGGCATAGATTCTACAAGTGTCTGGAACTATTGGATTGTTGCAACACCATTCTTCCTTGAGATATTCCATCATTTGGTGTTTTGTCGATAGGGATGGATGGTCTCAGGCGCCGCTCAATTGGGTTGAGATCTGGAGACTGAGATGGCCATGGCATATGGTTTGCATAATTTTCATGTTCATCAAACTCGTGCCCTGTGAAATGCTTCACCATAGGATGAATATGATCACTCAGAATGGCTTTGTATATTGGAGTTTACCTTGCCTTCTAAGGAGTTGAGTGGACCTAAACTATTCCAGGAAAATGCACCCCACACCATAACAGAGCCACCAGAACCCTTCATTTACTCGTCTTTCCTTTATTTTGTCAGTTACCTGAACATCATTTACACCTTTTGAGTGTTGTGTTCATTACTGTGTGGTTCATTCCACATGGAAGAGCTCATAGATGTCAGTGAGCACCTGAGTGTCCACTACAGAAGGTGGTGCCACCCCGCTGGGGGAGCTTCAATATTCAATAAGAAGGCAATGGGAGGGGGACCTCAATCTTTAGCTGAGCATCGTATCTCGAGGGCAGCGGTTTTAAGAATATATAATCTGCGGGCCACACAAGTAACAAATAAATGAACACTGGCTCGGTTAAAGACAGACAGAGATGGGGTGTTACGGTTTACCTGTGGTTCCCCCTCCGGGTTGGGTGTCTGCTGAAATAATGCCGGGGTATCGCAAGCAGCGGAAATCCAGCCCATATTTGTGGTGGAGATACTGATAGGTGAGAGGGGGGGAAAGAACATTTATGAGGCACGCCCCAGTAATATAATATTCTACTTAACACTTCCTTCCTGAATAATATAGGGCTTATCACTTCTTCCTGAATAATATCATGCTTAACACTTCCTTCCTGTTTTCAAAGTCAAACAAAGGGACAGCAGACATGAGTTTAGCTGAGGATCTGAAATTAAGTTTGGGATATACTGTATAGGCGGAGAGACTTTGGAACATTGCTCAGTCATATATTTCCCATCAACCCCTTCACCAAAAGAGGAGTGCTCTGGTCTGTTTGTACCAAGGGGCCCGCAATGAGAGAATGTAGATTGTACATTTTACATTTACATTTTGGCATTTAGCAGACGCTCTTATCCAGAGCGACAAGATGTGGATCCTGCTTAGAATCTTGTAGCGCTGATCTACCGTATGTAACAAACACCCTGATTGGCTGTGGTGTACGTCATTACATCATCAGCCTTGCTAGGGAAAGGATTAAATGCATCGATTCAATTTAGTTTGTCAAAAGGATTTGATAATGACTAATCAGTAAAATAATCTATGAAATATGTTTTGTGCAACATTTTTGAAACTGAAATCGCAGTGAGAACAGCGCTAAAGGCGTGAGGCGATGAGTGTTTTGCAATCTTCTCACTCTAACCCTTAGTCAATGAGTGGAATGAGTCAAGAAATATCCTAATGTAATTTCACGTTTTATACCTTTATTTCTTTTAAATATTCATGGCCTGTAATGTTATTGATACTGAAATCGCTGATGTTTATAGGTCATTAACATTGTTCATAAATTATATGTAGCTAGCTAATGTTAGCCACCTACCTAGCTAACTTAGCTAGGTAGCTATCTCACAGCTGTTAGGGAAGGCAAAGTGGGGTGTGAGGAGTACTCCCATCAAAATCCTGAATTCCAGAGTTTTATATAATATTTGTGCAATGAAACCAACACTCTAAAAGTTTGGAAAATCACTAAACCATCACTCATTTTAGATATCTGTACCATTGTTTATTTTAAATATTCACAGTAGCTAGCAACTAGGTTAGACATCATTAGATAGCACCAGCTATCGTTTAGCTAGCTAATTTTACTAGGTTAGGTATCGGTGGCCGGCCATTACCGAACCTAGTAATGTTAGCTAGCTAAGCCGGCCCCCCGCTTTATGTTTGGTGCCCCCACTAAATATTGGCTGCACGATGCCCCTGAATAGGATGCATGACAGCCTCTATAATTTATATAGAGATGAAACAGGTTTGCAATGCTAACCTGTCAGTTTAAGTAAATACTATGTTATGGCTTTGAAAACGTATAACCGTGACAGATTTACATGTGGCCCATGGTACAAATGCTAAATAGCATTAAAATGCTACCCAAATGAATATTACAACCAAAAGCTGCACATAACACATTTTTAGCAGATTTAAAACAAAGCAATTCATTATAACGAGATAAGACATTTTGAGGACAAACTTGAATTGGCTTGACAAAGCCAAGCATTGTAGTAGCTGTAGCAATAGTAGTAGTTTTAGAAGTTATAATAGAATAGTAGTAGTTGGAATTATAGTTATAGTATATAATCTTAGTAGTAGCCTAGTAGTGACAGTAGTAGTCGTGTTAGTAGTAGTAGTAGTATACATTTTAGTAGTAGTTGCTGTCCTGGTGGAAGTAATTTATTACTTAATCTATTTAATTAGACTAATGTCAAGTTGTGACACTGGAAGAGGTGGAGGAAAGAGTAGAAAAGGCTGTGCCTCCCTTTTGGCTGCTGTCAGGAGCTCCTGTTCCCACCCACAGCCCGGCGAGGACTAACGACCTCACTTACAGGCAGGCTCACCTGATGCTAATGAGCAGTCAACTCAACTGTGAGCCATTGCCTTCATTAGGCAATTATAAAAGCACAGCCTGCCATGCCTGATGGAGGAGTTTATTGGACATGGAGGTGCTGTATTTTTATTTCGGTTCCCCTTCTGACTAATGGTTATTGATTTAACTTTGTTTATTTTGTAGTTTGTTTTATTTGACAAAAAGGAGAAGGTTAATAAACTGGCCATTGGCCTGTTAGATCTCTGTTTTGGGGTTGGCCTTTCGTTCACTCACCACCTGGCAGGGTAGCCACCCCTGCCACCTTGCTACACAAGTTCATTCAGTTCAATGCATTACAATTCACAATATGAAGTACAAATGGAAGTCATCATAATCACGCATTATTGAGTCAACGTAAATTTCCCCCAAAGTCAACAGAGCAGTTTTGACCAATGACAAGGCAGTTCTCATCAACCAGTAACTGGTTGATTAAAGTACATTATGATTAAAGCTCTAATCAGACAGTCCTATTAGAAGCGAATGAGAACTAGAACATCAAAAAGGGAAAAAATAGTGTTCTAGGAGATGTTATTGACATTACTTGCATTAATTACATTCTGTATCTGAAAATGTTATAGAGTTAATGCTAAATTGTCCTACTTTCTCATTGACTTCAATAGACACATAAATTGTACTGTACACCCTACGTGCAGATGGTGCTGCAGAGCACCTGGAAGTAAATGTCTCCTTGTTTGCATAAGTGCATAATGGGGGAAATTGCGGTCGCCTGTACCTCTCTCTGTTTGTGTGAATGTTCATGGCACCCCAGACTCCATTCATGGGTGATTGCTTACCCTGTCATTATTGTTTGTGATCTTTGTGTGGTCCTTTTGTGGTGTGTGATGCTTACTGACTCATTGTGTGGACCAAAGTGACAAAGCATGTGGCGAGAGAGAGACATTCAGAGAAACATAGTGACAGAGAGAGAGAGAGAGAGAGAGAGAGAGAGAGAGAGAGAGAGAGAGAGAGAGAGAGAGAGAGAGAGAGAGAGAGAGAGAGAGAGAGAGAGAGACAGACAGACAGAGAGAGAGAGAGAGAGAGAGAGAGAGAGAGAGAGAGAGAGAGAGAGAGAGAGAGAGAGAGACAGAGACAGAGAGAGAGAGAGAGAGAGAGAGAGAGACAGAGAGTTGTTTAGAGTAGAGAGAGACAGAGACAGAGACAGAGACAGTTAGAGAGAGACAGAGTTGTTTATCTGTGTGGGTGTGTGTGTGTGTGTATGCATGTGTGTGTGTGTGTCTATATGTGTATGTGTAGCGGATGAGCTCTGGTACCTGAGCGTCCGCTACAGAATGTGATGTCCATAAGAATGTGATTAGTTCCCAGAGTTGGAGACTTGAGTCTTTAGCTCAGCGGGCTAAATCACTCTCTTGTCACGTCGAGATCCCTTGGTTCGAAACTCGCTGCGGGCAGAACCAACTCCGTTACATTTGGTGCCGTGACTCGGATCCTATGACTGATGGTAATCAGTCGGGCCGTGGTTGCTGCTACAGGAGTTTCGAGGGGGAGAATGGAGCGGATGAGCTCTGATACCTGAGCGTCTGCTACAGAATGTGACGTCAATAAGAGTGTGATTAGTTCCCAGAGTTGGAGACTTGAGTCTTTAGCTCAGCGGGCTAAACCACTCTCTTGTCGCGTTGAGATCCCTCGGTTCCCGCGGGCAGAACCTATTCTGTGACATATGCATATGTGTGTTTGTGTGTGTGTCTGTGTATGTGTGTGTTTGTGTTTTTGATAACCTAGTTTTAGTGTTCCTCAAGGATCAATTTTAGGGCCAATTTTGCTCTCAACCTATATGCTACCTTTGGGCCACATTATCTGCAAACATAATGTACCTTTTCACCAGTTATATCTCTCTGTTAAACCTAATGATCTTAGTATGTTATCTGTTTTACAGAATTGTCTAATGGATGCTGAAGGGTAGATAAACATTTCTCCAGCTAAACTCTGATAAAACTGAAGTTCTGATTCTGGGCCTTGGCACGTCTCTGATTCTATCCAGTCAAATCTCAATTATACATGCTTTTATTTCCTCACAAATGGATTGCAATTCATTTTATCTTTCTGTTGTGTTTTTATTGAGCTTTTTTATATACCTAGTTTTTATTATATTTTATTTTATGCTTGGCCTGTTTGACCTTGTATGTTATTGTCTTGCTTTGTTTTGCCTTTGATTCTTTATGTATTTTGTGAAGCACCTTGTGCTGTACTGCTGGAAAGGTGCTACACAAATAAAGATATAATAACAATAATAATAATAATGTGTGTTTGTGTGTGTTTGTGGTTTGAGAAAGCACCAGTGTAACCCTGACCCCCCTTCATACTGACATCCCACTTACACACACACACGCACACACACACTCACCTCCCCCATCAGCTCTCCGTGCACTTTGGACACACCGTAGATGGTGCGTGGTCTCTGGACACATAGGTCCGGGGCAGGGTCCCGGGGGGAAGAGGGTCCGAATGCCCCGATGGTGCTGGGGACGAACAGGCGGAGGCAGTTCTCCAGGGCCAAGTCCAACACGTTGTGGAGGCCTAGAGAGGGAGGCGAACGGAGAGAGGGTGAGGGCGAGAAAGAGGGAAAGTTCAGGTATGAGAGAGGGAGAGAGAGGAAGGCAAAAGGAAAGGGAGAGAGAGAGGCAGGATCGGGGACCAGAACCAGTGAGCCAAACCATGAAATCGAACAACAAGTGACGGAAATGGTGACAAACTAAAGAAAAGAGAGGGAGGCTTAGGCAAACTAATGAGGAGAACTCAAGCGTGTTCATTACTAAGTGTTTTGGAGAGCAAGAGAGTGAAAGAGTGTAAAACATGGGGTCGTGGCTAAAGAGAGCGTGGGTGGGCATACACTATGCAGTTCAAGCAGGCAGGACAGTGAGACAGCGAAAACGTTAAGAGAGGGAGAGAAGAGAAGGAGAGAAGACCGTCATAGGGTTTGAAAGAACAAGTGAGAGACACGAAAGAGAAAAGAGACCGTTGGGTCTGGGGGTTAGGGGGCGGATGGGGCGGAAGGGGACAGGACCTGTGATGTTGATCTTGCGGGCCAGAGCCACATTAGCCTCCCCCACAGCACTGAGTAAGGCACTGTAGTGGACCAGCCAAGTGATGCGGTTATTCACAACCAGCTCCCGAAGGTTCTTATAGTCCAGCACGTCAGCATAAACAAATGGACCTACAAAGGACAGGGGGGATTCAGGGAAAGAAAGTAAGATCAGAGTGGTGAACAGGGGGAGACAGAGGAAGGGACAGACAGGGGGGTGGATGTCGAAAGAGAGAGAAAGAGAGAGAAGGGTAGAGACAAAATCAGTTGTGATCAGTGTATCATATTTCCATTTTCCTAATATAGAGAATCTTGTGTTTGTGTGTCCCAAAACTACACAAATAATTTTCTGCATCTCTCTGTCCTCACACCGTATGATGGCGTTCTTGAGTCAACGTACCACTGTTGAACACATCGGCAGGGGGCTTCTTGATGTCTGACAAAATCACGTTGTCTGTCCCATACTGTTTCCTGCGATGGACATACGGACAAAGGTACCCTTCAGCAACAGACACAGCACAGGTTCGATGAGCGTAAATCTATTTTTCACATTAAATACTTCAATGTCAAAGTGGACGAATGAGCCTCAGATTGTTGACTGAGATGTACGGTTCTAGAGAATGGAACGGAACTAGCCTTTCCGAGACACCTAACTTTATAGTCGAAACAGGAAATGATAACCGATTGCCGGAGCAGCATCTTCAGTGATCGACTCCTGTGGACCAAGAATGTTGAAAATGTATGTATTTTGACTATCTCTGTGATGGAGTTGAATGGTAAAATGAACAGTCTTGCTTCATGGAATCTGTAACCTGTCATAAAGTTCTGAGGATGGTGGATATCCAAAACCAGGCTGGGCTGTATGCATTCACCCACCTGAGAAGCTGAGCAAGACCAACACCCAACTGTCCAAGGCCTCCTAAAAAAATAAAAAAATAACACAATATGATGGATGACATAACCCAAATTCTTTAGTTTTTTAAATATATTTAGATATATTTCATTATTACTTAATTTTTTACCTTGATTTACTCTCAGAATGCAGTGCAGTTGTGTGTCAGTGCTTTATAAAACGCATAGAGTTGACATTGTTTTGGTAATATTCTTCCTCAGCTAATGTTTCATTACTGCCCACGTTTTATTATCAACAGAGAACATTATGCACAGACAAAACCATCCCCCTTTATCCACGCTATTGTTCACGGTGCTGCCAACTTCTCCGGCTTCCATGCCCACTCGCACCCTGTCTATTCACCGGCCTTTGTCACGGATATAAAAGTTTCCACGGGCGAGGGACAACAGCTCTAAATAAAAAATGAATAAAACAACCAGGCGATTGTTTTCCTTATTAGACTACCAAATCGAGTGCAGTGTTACACTTCAGGTAAGAAAGAGCCGATGATGGTCTTGTATCAATTGGACAAACCTGGGTTACTAAGAGCTCACCTGTGATAAGAACTCTGGGTCTCTCCAGCGGGGCAGGGTCGGTGGTGTCCTGCTTGTTCCACCTGCTAATCTGCCGCGGTGACCAACTCAAAACCCGCGCAGGCAGGTAGTACCAACGTGCTCTGCTACGGCAGCCGCGACGGAGCCAGCCCGACAGCATCACGAGCCGCTGCCCCCCGGGGAACGAGTTGCACCTACTAGTGGAGACGAGGACAGTATCTAAGGAATTCGTTTAGGGGTGGGGAGAGACATACATGAGCTTTTGTCGGACTGGATTTTCAGCTCCGCTTGATTGGTTGACATCTCAACGAAGAACAAATGGGAGGAAGAAAGTATGAACGTATTTAAATAATTTAAATTGTGGTTCTGAAACTCGTTTGACGAGGATCACTGTTTGCTCGTTTATTCTATTGCTGGTGACAGACATTAATATCCGGAGACGCAGTCACAGTTGATTATTGATCCGAATATCAATTTGGTTCATACATTATGCTCTAGATAGGCTACTCAAGTAAGGAAGAGCGTTGCGACACGGATGATGTGCCCTCTGAAATCTTTCATGGCGACACATTGCATGAGGTCCACACACAAATACTCAAATAAAACTTTCAAGTGTAGAGAACGCGTATTTACCCGTAAACTGCCGAAGGTCTCCGATCCTTGACAGTTTCAGCCACAAGTGTCAAAAATAAAGAGATCCGCGATGTACATCCAGCACCAGTATTACAAACTTATAGTACATTGCGCCTATTAAACGGGATCTGGAGGTATTTAACTGTTAGAATTAAAAGATTACATTCCGATTGGTTGCCGAGTGAGCGGACCGAACACCCATTGGGCAGAAAAATAGTGGACAAAATGTGTGCTGGGAAATGTAGTTTCTCTGTGCCTGCAGGTAACCGTAATGCTCACGTACAGAACTACATGGACCAGTTTGCACAGGTACACGTGTGCAAACATGCTGACTAGCTGCTCACTGCGGGATTGTATTGTATGTGGCGGTTTAGCTGAGCTTAGCTTTTAACAGCGCGAGTATGTCGTTTAAAAAGAACAAACAAGTGTTAGTGCGTTTCTTTCAGACAATTGCTCACTATATATCCAGCCGCTCACACAGTAGAGGCGTGCCTAATTAATACAAAGACAAATATATTTCAAGATGAAACGTGCGGTGACAAGTGGACATCCGATGTTCTAGATTATTGTGCCCAATATATTTTCCATGTTATGTTCTATTTACATTAGATTCTGCTTTATTAATTTATCCATGAGTCAAAAGACACTGAATATGGTCCATTACATTTTGCTGCTGTAATCCTAGTGTGTTGTGCATGGTGTCCATGTTTTTGTCTAAACATCCTTAATGCTTGTCTTTAAATAAATAAATAAATAAATCCACCAGAACATCAAATTCGAGGGGGTTAGGAATTCTTAATTATAAAATTGTTAGAGCACAGCACAGAAACAAATACATATCCACATATGTATAATAACACTACAGTATTATCACACATAGAAATGAAGGGCCACGTAACACAAACAGAATGAGAACAATTTAATAAAAAAATCATTACTTATGATGGCATAAACATTTATAATGTTACACATTTAATTTGCAATTCTATTACAATTAAATTGAGGGTGAATCTTCGCATATCTCTTCAGAGCAAGAGAGATAACCCTTTTCTTAAAAATGTATTTTTCTCCACCGTCCAAGTGGAGATCAACAGGGAGGCCTCGGCTCATGTTTACATCAGTTGGGCAGGCATCTCAGCAATGATCGATCCAGAACAAGCCCACACATACAGTAGCAAGAGGTTAGCTCTTCTTTTCAGGTCATCAACAAGCACAAATAACAGATAGTCTTTCACTGAAATATTTGAATGTTCTTTTTTTGTTTTTGCACCTTGACCTTGAGCACTTTTTATTTTTGTACACATGTGCAAAATAAATAGATTAGATTTAGGATATTTTCCGTAAATATAAAATTCCTAAATTCGCAGCCATTTTTCCTCAGAAGATTTAGCAAGATTGTCAGCAGTATTAAGACATTAGACATTTAGCGTTTATTGATGCCCAATATATTTTCCATTTTGTGCTGTATTTACAACTTGGCCCGTCAAAAAAAAGCCCGAAATAATAATAAGACCAGTATCACAAAATAACAACCATTGCCAGATAGAAACACAAACAAAGTAAAGTATGCACGTTTATGCAGTATGTTTTACAATGTTTTGTTTACCGTATTTAAACTACCACAACACTGTGAACTTATGAATCTCAGCATTTTCTGTCCACAGCAACATACCGTTTGTAAGACACACGTGGCAGGTCGGCGGGGTGGTCTTGCAGCTGCTGTCAGGCTGCCGGCAAATACAGGCAGTGAACGGGACAAGTTGAACTGCTTAGCTAATTTTGCTGATGGGAGCTGGTCATGGGCTGAAACAAGGGACAGCTGCACCTCGTTTATTAAGCCCCCGCTGCAACCATTCACAATATACGGCTGCTTAAGAAGTGGAGAATGAAACACACGGAAGCAGGATCCTGACGGCTGCACTGATCGGGCCTCCCCTCCACTAATTCTCTCTGTCTGTCTGTCTGTCTGTCTGTCTGTCTGTCTGTCTGTCTGTCTGTCTGTCTGCCTGCTACAGAGCTGTGGACCTGCCCGGCTCCAGAGAGAAGTTGTGCCTGAGCCCAGACACGGGCTGAGCCTGACGCCGCGAAGCAGTGTACAACTGTCTCATTTTTTGTTAACTAGAGCAAAGATTCTTTGTGTTAATTTTGTGTTTAGCTTTCTGCTGTGTTAGACTTAATACTATTGTGTCAATTGTCAATCCTAGGGAGAACGTCCCACGGAGCAAATAAAAACTCCCCAAACTACCACAAATTTTCTCTCTCTCTGGTCACAGTCCCTTTGAACGGAACACACCCTGCACACGTTCACCGCATATTACATGGATCTAAGTCAAGTTAATAAATAAATGTGCATACCCATTTTGCCACACTAACTTTATTCATAGACCACTTTTGACATCTGATTGGACAAAAGCGCTCTAATATTGAACACACTAACTTTCCTCAAACACACTGGCAGGAACATACTTCAAACAAACGAAACCTTTTCTTTTGCACTCCAGAAAAACGTTGCACATATTTTAACTTGAATGCGGGTGATGCCTCTTGACCTCTGACCTTTGGCCCCACATGCCCACCTGACCCCTGAACCTGCTGTCAAAATCAAATTGGCAAGCACTTTAACTTGAATATACATGGCACCTGATGACCTCTGAAGCCCTGCCCCGCCGGCCCCCACCACCCCCAACAGTTCGCCGCAGCACCCTGGAGGAGGAGGGGGCAGAGCCATCGGTCTCCATAGGAACCACGCTTGGCCCACAGCCTCACCCCTGGTTCTGGGTCACCAGGTTACAGATCTCCTCCCTGGCTTTATCTAGGCACTGGGCACTCTGCGTCCACCGGAAGAACAGGCCTGGGAAACACACATCACAAGTCTGAGTTTTGTGCCCCTGTGCCCAAAAACATGGGCCATGAGATCCATCTGCAGTCTAAACATGCAGGCCAGGGCTATTCAATTCCAGGCCTTGGGGGCCGCAGTGTCTGCAGGCATTTGCTCCAACCACGACACTACGCCACCTGATTTCACTTATTAGCTCACCTCCCGGATCAAGGAGGTAAACTACTTATTGAAATCAGGTGGTGCAGTGCGTGGTTGGATGCCTGCGGACATGGCGACTATTGAGGCCTAGAATTGAATGGCCCTGATGTAGGTGATGTACACTAAGCATCTCTGGGTGTAGGTAAGTGACACTGTTACAGCTGTCACACATCCTGGTTAAGGGGCCCACAGGAAATGTAAGAACATAAGAATACATAGTGACAAGAACAGGCCATTCGGCCCATCTGGGCTCATTCAGGCCCACCTACAGTCTAGAGAGTAGCGTCAATACCAAGGGTATTTGCCTACAATACTACATGACCTGGCAAGCTGTTCCACGCACTGACTGTGCTCTGTTTACGAGTGAGTGCTCCTTTACCTAAAAAAAAAATTGTTTCAGATTTTCCCCCCCATTTTTCTCCCAATTGTACCCTGTTTTCATGTCAACTATCCCCCCTCACTGCCGTAGCTCTGGGCAATGAACCGCCTCCTCCGAGACAGAGTTCGCCAAGCCGTCTACCATAACTCTGGTACACACAAAGCCACTGTTGTACACAGCAAGCTCATGCCAGCTTCCCTCCCCCTCACAGCCAATTGGCGCCCCTGTCAGGACTCCTGGGCTGTGCACTACAGTGGGCTACAGTGAGCAACCTGCACTCTGGGCGAGTGCCTTTACCACTGCTCCACCAGGGGCCCTTCCCTGTACCTTTTACCTTTTGCTAATTTAATGGGTTTTAATCCACCTTCAGACACTGCTGGATGCAGTGCTTTAAATAAACAAGCTACTTGTGATGGGCGAAGAATGATGAGCCCAGAGAGAATGCAGGTTTCCCACATTTTTACCCACGTAAAATAACCTGATCTTCCATGACAAGCTCAACAAAATCTCCATGACTTCCAATTTAGGTAGCATATTGGATACTAAAGGTAAAATGGTCCTAGAATTGTTGTCCATGCCTGATGTGGGTAACAATGTAGTTAGGTTGACTGAAAATAATTTGTTAGAGATTAATATAAGTCTATTTATAATACAGTATTTACAAATAGCAAACTGAAATCTGGAATTGTCCTGACTTTCCATGACCACATCAACATTTAAATACAATTCCCTGACTTTCCATGACTGGAATTCTTGATTTTAAATTCTGTGATATTCCATAAAATGCCAGACCCATGGGAACCCTGGAAAGGCTCTGTGACATCAGAGGCCACCTGGTCACCTGCGTACCTGTCCACAGCTGCAGGGCCTGGGGCTGGACGGACGGCCAGATGGCCAGCTCTGTGGCCTGGTACAGGGGGTTGGTGAGCCGGTCTCTTTCGCTGGGTCTGCAGAGGAACTGGAGCAGGCAGTGAGTGTTCTCCTTCACCCCCAGAGCGCACCTGGAAAGAGAGAAGAGAGAGAGAGAGAGAGAGAGAGAGAGAGAGAGAGAGAGAGAGAGAGAGAGAGAGAGAGAGAGAGAGAGAGAGAGAGAGAGAGAGAGAGAGAGAGAGAGACAGTTAGAGAGGGAGTAAGAAACAGAAAGGGAAAGACAGGAGAAATGTAATGGGAGGGAGGAGATGGGGTGATTTAGAGATTATGTTGGAGGTAGAGAAGAGTGCAGAGTGTGTGAGCTTGCTCTCTGCTGACACCCTGTGACAAAAATGGAGAACTGCATGCTGAAAAATATACTCAGTATTTCTTACCGCCAAAAAGCCAAAAAGGTTTCTCTGAGCATCATGTCCCACTCATCTCCCCTCCCATCTCTCCTCATCTCCTCTCCTGCCTCACCTCAACCCTCCTCCTCTGACCTCCTCCCAACTCCCTCCTCCCCCTCTCCTTCTCACCCCCTCCTCTCTCCCACCCCCACCCCCAACCCTTCCTCTATCTCCACCCTCTCTCTCTCTCCCCTCCTCCCTATTTCTCCCCTCTCCCTCACCTCTCCTTGTCGCTGTTGCAGAGGAAGGTGCCGAAGTCGGAGGCGTAGGCGTCCCGGGCCAGCTGCAGGAGGAGGGGCTCCCCAAACTCCAGTGCCAGCGGGAACTGGCGTCCCAGCTGCCACACGCAGTCCAGCAGCAGCAGGAAGGCGGGCGCCTCCTGTCTCAGACGTGCGTGTGAGTACGCTGAGTGGGCGCAGCGCTGCTGAAACGGGTGACCCGCCTGGACAGCGGGGGAAGGGGGTCACAGGGACTACCTTTGTAACGATTACGGTTATTGCAATGCCCCCCTTATCCTCAGCTGTCTCACAATGCATGGGACGTCAATAACAACAACCCCTCACCTGCACCCACTCCCTCTCCAGGAGGGCCAGGAAGCCGCTCAGGGTGCGACAATGGGGCTCCAGGATGAGCTGGGCAAGCGTGGTGAGCAGCAGCGTGGTGTCTGTGCCGTCTGAGCCGTGGACCAGCACCGAGCATCCCTCCCTGGGGGAACAGCGGCACCACAATAAGGAACAGCAACACAGCGGTGATGAACAGCGGCACAGCAATAAGCAACGGCAACACAGAGATAAGGAAGGGCAGCACACTGATAAGGAACGGCAACACCATGATAAGGAACAGCAACACAGCGATAATTATATTACAGGCATTTAGCAGACGCTCTTATCCAGAGCAACTTACAGTTTACATTTCTTTACCATCCATTCATACAGCTGGATATTAACTGAAGCAATGCAGGTTAAGTACCTTGCTCAAGGGTACAACGGCAGTGTCCCACCTGCAACCTTAACATTACAAGCCAAGTTCCCTAACCATTACACCACACTGCCTGCACACAGAGATAATGAACGGCAGCACAGCGATAAGTAATGGCAACACCATGATAAGGAATGGCGAGTGCGGGTCGGGTGTGATATTATTTTGGCAGGTGCGGGGCGGGGCGGGTGCGAGTTATAAAAATCTGACTCCAGTGAGGGTGCTCACCTCTCCACACACTCTGCCAGCAGGCCAGCTGTGGACAGCACGCTGTTGACGTGAGAGAGCCACTTGGAGTTCTCCAGCTTGCTGAGCCAGCGGTCCATGCTGTGGGACTGGTCACTGCAGGCCTCCGCCAGCTTAATCAGGCTCTCCTGCAACACCTTCCCCCTGGAGAGAGACACACACACATAAACACACATGCGCACACACACACACACACACACACACACACACACACAAACTTTACATGACTTAAAATATTAAACATACTGCCATGGAATCCACAATGCTTTTTGTATCCAAATAATGAAATAAAACTGACATCTGAATGTGTTTTTAAAACCAAAAACAGGTGTAAAAGGGTGGCCCACTGGCAGGTTGAGTGAGATCCTTTCTAAACCCAGCTGTGAATACACCTGACAGCGACCTTCCCACCTCTCCAAGTTACGGTGCAATCTCTTCCAGGCGATGTAGTTGGATTTGGACTCGAACCCACCCCCTGTCATCCGGGCCTGTTGGGCCAGCTGTGTGGAACGAGTGTCAATGATGTAACCAAGCTCTGAGCCGTCAATCACTGCCTGGAGGAGGAGCTCGTCCTCCTTGCAACGCTTCCTATTGGCTCCCGTCAAAGGCTGGCTGCTGCGCATAATCACCTAGGAGACAGGATGGCCAATCATAAAGCAGAATCCGGAGAAGGGGAGGGGTCAATCAAGCTTCAGTAAGACAAGAAAATGTGGTTAATTACATGTTACTCCCTATTAAAAACGGACACTTACATTCCAAAACAAGGAAGAGCAAGAAAAACCCTGCAGGCAATCTGTGTACGTGCGCATGTCACAATCTTAGTTACGTCAGGTCACAGCAACAATGGCCCAATCTCATGACAATGACCACGCAGGAGCCACTTAACAAGGTTAGCCTGTGAGTGCTTGTCACACAGCCCTGAAATGCCATGAGGAGCTCATTACCTCATTACCGGAGAGTAGAGAATCACTGTTTTAAAGAACCAAAACCAATGAATGACAGAAGGAATCAGGAATCCTGAGGAATTCCACACAAATCCCTGCTGGATGGCAAGCAAATAAACAGCCAGGAATCCCCCCTCTCCCTCCTCCTCTCCCACCCCCCTCTCCCTATCTCTCCCCTTCCCCTCACCTCCCTTCACCACCTCCCACCTCCATCTCTCACCACCCCTCCACCCTCCCTCATTTGCCTCACAGGGAGCAGCCTCTGTAGTGTCAGAGAGAAGGGCCTGGAACAGGAACTGGCAGAAACCAGATTCTCACAGAACTGTGATGTCGCAGACAGAGCTGTGGTCGAGGGTAACTGGAGGTGATGATGTCACAGCCAAAGCTCTGATCTGGAGGGAGACACCTGGCTCTAATGTCGTTTTTCCACTGACAGCACAGCACGGCACAGCACGGTAACCATCCGTACCCGTAACTATCCCCTTCAGGTCGAGTCCCTATGTCGTTTTTCCACCGCACAACAGAACCGTGAAGATAGGAGGAGTTAGATAGGAGGAGCTATCTGAAGTGACAAAAAAGAATGCCACCGCTGTGGTGACATTAGCATTGACATTATAAACATTCCAGCTCAAATTCACAAAAGCAGAACACGGGTCTCCCCGTAACATTAGCTACAATTTTCTTACCTCTACCTAGGCGTTTGGGAGTCATGTTGAGTCATGTCGATTTTTTCAATCGTATACAAATGAAAACATTAGCAATATTTGTCTTTGTGTTTACATCTGTGCTTTTATGTAGCTTGTCACTGCAAAAATATGTCCAGCATGAGCTATGAGTAGTAGTGAAAGATATTTCATATTCCGATCGCTATTCCGATATGAACATTAGTAATATCATACTGCCAAAGTTTGCGATATAAGTCTATAGCAAAGCTTGAGGCTGGGCATGTTTTGTCTTACATTTGTTTCCCACACATACTCGCAGACTAGCTTTGTCTCCCCAGAACTCTTTTACCAAAATCACATCCCAGACTCAGTCCCAGCCCAAACAAGCATCAATCTCCAATGCGTTTGAAAATGTAACGCCTTACGAAAAAAACTCTCAGGCACAACGGTGAAAGAAACAGTAGGACAGCTGTGTTTATTTCGTAATGTGATTAAGAAGTTCAACAGAAACAGTTGAATAATTTTTATCAACATTTCAGTAGGCTAAACTAATATTGGAAAAAATGTTTTGTTTGGGTTCCCTTAATTCACTTAATATAATGCCTATTCTATGATGTCTGGAACACATAGGCTATATCAATAATCAATTTTGGCTCGGTAGTGCCTAAACAGAGCAGTGTACCTAAACAGAGCAGTAACCTTCGTACTGTCTGGTGGAAAAAAGGTGCTGGGGCTGAGATCACTATGTTGCTGGCCAATACATCTCACAAGTATGTGGTTGTATGCAGTTTTACAATGATTGATGACAGTGATTATAGTGATTATTATTCCATCCATCCATTATCTAAGCTGCTTATTCCTGGTCAGGGTGGAAAGCATGCGCGAGAGGCAGGAATACACCCTGGACAGGGTCGCAGGGCACACACCATTCACTCACACACTCATACCTACGGGCAATTTTAGACTCTCCAAAGCCTAACGTGCATGTCTTTGGACTGTGGAGGAAACCGAGTACCCGGAGGAAACCCACGCGGACACGGGAGAACATGCAAACTCCGGACAGAAAGGCCCCGGCCTGGAAAAACACAGTGCTATCCACTGCACCAAGTGATTATTATTATCAGAAACAATACTAATAATATTTTTAATAATATTAATATTATTAATATTATTAATATTATTAATAATAACAATAATAATAATAATATTCTTAATAATATTATTATTATTCTTAATAATATTATTATTATTCTTAATAATATTATTCTAAATAATAATAATAATAATAATGCATGAATGTGCTTTTTTTCAGCTGGCAGGCACTCTTATCCAAGATGGCTTGCAATGCATAAAAAAAACTATAAATGAAGAATACAAATCGTAAACGGACAAGCAAGCATCCTTCAGATGGACATTTACTTTTTTAAGCACCTTGCTCAAGGGTACGACGGCAGTGCCCCACCTGGGATTTGAACCTGCAAGCCCGTTTTCTTAACCACTACACACTCTCAAGGTACAATTAGGGTACACTTTTGTTCCTCGTGGCACAAATTTGTTCATTGTTCCTTCAAAGGTACGGATTTGTAAATTTTCCCGGTGAACAAAAGTAAAAATTAAGGGAAGGTACAGATATGTACCCAGGTAAGGTAATGAATCCTTATTCAGGGACTGAGTCAATGTTATGTGGAGGAGGAGGTGGGGTAATTCCACATTTATCCACATCAAAGCATTTATTGAACTGCAGTACACCTTCTTTACATAAACCAAAAGACCCTGTGGGATTTCCATCTCCCTCCACCTGTGTGTTTTTCTTGAAAGAACGTGTTGGCAGGGTGACACCACACCCTCGAAACTGCAGTTATCAGCGCTGATAGCAACACCTGCCACACCCTCATGTTCTACATCTCAGAGCAGCCGCTTGGGGTAAGGTGACAATGCAGGTCATTGTTCACTGTAATGTCCATGCACGCCACAAGCTCCGAATCAAATGTCCGTATCAAAAAAAGAAAGAAAGATCCTTATTTTCTTCCACGATCCAAACAGGCAATAAAGTGGACTCGCCATAGCTGTAGGATGCAGTTTCTAGGCCCATGCCAGCCCAGTCGTCATGGATACAGTTGCTAGGCCCACACCAGCCCAGTCTTCAGGCCGCCACTCCAGGTCTAGCCCTGGTTTATTTATCTCCATTTAGGAGCAGTTTGTTTATTTAGGACAGACAAAAAACAAAACTCAACATAAAACAAACAGGCGCACAGTTTCTCCAATGCTTTTCTCTAACAGGGTTCCACCCTCAGACGACAATACAAAAACAAAGGAAACATACAAAATGATGAATCAAAATTGATTTAATGGGAATTTCTTGCCACCAATCAACACAAACTACTCTATAATGTCAAACAAAAAAACAACTCTAAAGCTTTTTATAAATTAATTAAAAACAAAAAACAAACAATATTTGATTCCATAAGTATTCATCCCTTTTTCTAAGACACCAAAATAAATAAATTCGGAGGCCACATAATTATTTGATTGGAGTCCACCTGTGTACAATTACTTTGTTTCAAATAATTTAAAATCAGAGGTCCCACAGTTGGTTAGTGCATTTCCAAATAAGTGCTTCGTCATGAACACCAAAGAACATTCAAAGCAAATCCGAGAAAAGGTTATTCAATAGCACCAATCAGGGGAAGGATGTAAGTAGATTTCAAAGACTCTGAATATCACTCAGAGCACTGTTAAGTCCATCATAAAGAAATGGAGAGAATATGGCACAACTGTGAATTTTCCTAGAACAGGCCGTCCCCCAAAATTGAGACCACCAAAAGGCATATTGCAACTCTGACAGAGTTGCAGTCTTACATGGCAGAGATGGGAAAAACTGTCCATGAGACAATAGCCCAGGCACTTATGGGAGGGTGGCAAAAAGAAAACAATTGTTGAAGTAAACTCACATGAAATCTCACCTAGAGTTTACCAGAAGGCATGTGGGAGACTCAAACCAAGTGGAGGAAGATTCTATGATATGATGAGACCAAGATTGAACTTTTTGGCCTCAATAATAGGCGCTATGTTTGGCGCAAGCCTAACACTGCACATCATCCAAAGAACACTATCCTTACCGTGAAACGTGGTGGTGGGAGCCTAATGCTATGGGAATGCTTCTATGCTTCAGGGACTGGAAAACATGTCAAAATAGAGGGCAAAATGGATGGAGCAAGGAAAGCCTGCTGCAGTCTTCAGTCTGCTGCAGTCTGTGAAAATTGCAATGTTCAGATGTGTAAAGCTGGTAGAGACTTACCAAGAGAATCACAGCTGTAATCGCAGCTAAAGATGCTTCTACCAAGTATTACGTCAAGGGGGAGAATACTTATGGAATAAGTTATTGTCTGTTTTTTATTTGTAATTAAACAAGAAAAAGCTTTAGAGTTGTTTTTTTATTTGACATTATAGAGTATTTTGTGTTGATCAGTGGCAATAAATCCATTTTGATTCTATGAAGTAAGAAAATAAAATGTGGGAAAAGTCCAAGGGGGTTTATACTTTTTATACCAACTATATGTGGGTCTGCATGCATGCATGCATGTGTGAATGTGTGTGTGTGTATATGTGTGTTTGCATGCATGTGTGTGTGTATATGTGTGTTTGCATGTATGTGTGTGCTAGTGCACGCATGTGCATGTGTGTGCAGGCACGTGCATGTGTATGCAGTTTCAGGAGTGCTTGTGTGAATGCATGTGTGTGTATGTTTGTTTGTGTGTGTGTGAGTGAATGTGTGTGTGTGTGTGTGTAGACTCTCACCTTGCCATTCTCTCTGTGGTAGTAGGAGAGAACAGGGAAGCGTCCACCCTGGCGGAACTTAGCAGCCTTGGCCAGCGTGTCGTCATTGATGGATCGCGGGACGACAAGCGCGGGGGTAGGAGGGGCATACAGAGTAGGTCGCGTTCACTTGGCTCAGTCTCCACCTGTCAGTCTATGGCAAGAGGACAAGGGCGTCACGACAACAAAATAACACACCCAGAAGAGTGTGGACTCACACTTGTACCATAGCACACAGTACTGATTAAACGATTACAGACCAGGAACCAGTACTGTGGATTTCACACTGAACACACCACTCACTGCTTGCCCTGGCTGTTTAAGACATGCCTGCCGTTCCGGGGACAGCCTTTCTGGAATCCCTCAAAAAGCTTTGCGGCGGAATGTCCAAGTGCTGTTACCACGACTACTGTAAGCACTTCAGGAAGTAGAAGGATGTGGAGCTTGGATGGCAGTCGTTTTTTGCAGGGTTTATCATGACCCAGTCTATAGTTTAGTTGCTGGTGACATTGTGTTTTGCGAATGTTACACAAACGGTGGTGGTCGTTTCTTCAGGGGTGGGGGGTATTGCACATACTGACCAGATATTCAGCTCCTGCGTTCCTTCCCTCCTCTGTACTTCCTGACCACAGTTGGAGGCTCTTGTTGGTAACAGGAGGGTCCATTGTGGTCAGCACACAAAATAACCATGTTGAAACACAGGTACCATCTTGCAGGGGCGTTGTTTACATTTCAGAAATGGTAGGGACAGTTTATGTTGCAAAAAACCCACAGAGTTCCGTGGCAACTGGGCAACACTCACTAGCGGCCGTGGATACTGTTTGGCCGTAGCCCGACAATAAAAGCAAACAAGTAGACATCGGTTCCAGTGAGTTTATTCTTAGCGAGATCCCTACACTATTCTCCCGTGTTAGCAAACAAGCGTCGCAGTTGTGGTTCGATAATTGAGCCGACTAGCTGGCCAGATAGATTATCCAAAAACTAGGAAAATGGTATCATGACAGAACGTTCTACAAATTAAATTAACTTCTGATGTAGCTACATGCTACAGAACAAACTGATTCATTACTCACGTTGTGTTGAAAATACGTCTATCTTTCTTTTTTTACAATTTTGAATTACTGAGTGAAATACTATATACCGTCAGCCGTGTGAAAGAAAGCCCGCTCTAGCTTTCAAATTGGCTGGCTCGCATAACTCACATAAACAAATCTCTTCCCTACTTCCACCAAGAGTAGGACATGCCTACAGTTCTGAAAAGTGGTCACAGATTGCACATGGTCCTCCTCCAGACATGTTTTTAGTGTTTGTTCCTCTCGGCTGATGAGACTTCCTTACTTCATTTAACGTGAAAGTGGTAGGGACAAAATAATATATTCAAAAAAGTGACTGGGACACATACCTGCCAGTACAGGAGGCTTTGCCCATGGTATCTAGGCTCAACCAAGTGACACTCACAATAGCCTGTGTTCCCACTCATTCATTTCCTCTCCCCCTGCACTTCATCTTGGCTTGCAGAATTACTTCCTGTAAAGTTTGGCACATGAGCCGGATCTATATATTGTGCCAGGAATTACGCTTTTGCTTCCTGACCTACATGTGTAAGGGCACACAATCTTTTCATCTGTTCAACATTGAATGTAGTGCTTTTGTTTTGCACTTTTTAGGATGTAAACATGAGAGAATACCTCCAAAACACTTAAGATCAGGAAATGGACAAATTGTGAATGTGTCCATTCACAAGCGCAATTTTTTTAAAGAGGAAGGCATACAATGTGTTTCACAACCGAGAAGAAAAAAAAGGAAAAGGTTGTGATCTGTGTGTGTGTGTGTGTCATTTGGTTGTGCCTAAATGGTGTCAGACTCTATAAGGTTTCAACCCGGATGTTGTGTATACTGACATACCGTCCTATCACCAACAATTCAATTCAATTAAACGTTATTTGTATAGCACTTTTTACAGACCACTGTCTGATCATTTACAGAGACTATGAAATACTGTGGTAAGGAAGTAAAATACAGAGGATGGAAAGAATGCAGGAGCTGATTATCTATGTTGTGAAAATCTGTGTTGAAAATTCCTTAAAATAGATGCTATCTAAGATGCTGTGTCACTTCTTGCACAACACAGAAATTATGTGACGAAACAAGTGCCAAGGTGCGTGTGTGTGTGTATGTGTGTGCAAGTGTGAGCTTACTAGAGCCTCAATATGTGCAAAGTCCTGCTCTGGCGACGATAAGCCCCACTGGTCCTGCAGACTGAGACGTGGAGGTCTGTAGAAGAACGGGTACATCTCAGTCACTGTCTCCAGAGAAGACAGGGCCTGTAGAGAGAGAGCGAGAGAGAGGGGGGGGGAGGAGGAGAACACTGACTAACTACATTCAGCTCCAGGATTATTGGCACCTTTTATGAAAATGAGCACAAAATACTGTAGAAAAGAAATAATACCATTACTGAGATATATTAGGCTAGCAGTCAAGTAACCTTGAATGCAGCCAAGATTTTCAAGGTCAAGCACACCCGGGGTCCTGAACCCATGACGCCCCCTGGTCACAGATCGAGTGCCTTCCTCAAGACTGCCCACACACCCCTAGCCCCTCGTACCTCGATGGACCTGGCAATGTTCAGGCATTCCTCCATTCCCGGGATGTCGAGCTGGAGCACACACAGGTCCTTGCATTTCAGGGTGATGGTTCCAGAAGATCCAGCGTTCCTTCACATGAGGAGGCAGAAGCACAACATTACCACTGTGGCCAGCCCTCCAAGCCACAATGCACTGCTGCGCCACAAAGGTTCGGGCTTCCTGTCTGGGGAACGTGAAAGACAGCCTTACAGAAAGAAAACAAAGGAGGAGAGGCCAGTGCAGCTCGACGCTGGTTATATAACAGCTGGGAGAGGCAGTCCCTCTTCATGCTAGAAATGAACCCCACCCCCCATCCCCGCTGAGGGCGAATGTAACAAATTTAATATTTATCATATGAGTAAAGTCAACGTTTAGAGCAGTCTCTGGTATGTGTGTCTGTGTGAGAGTGTGGTTTCTGGCAAGAGAGGGGGGCTTTTCAGTCCATGCTTGTAGTAATCTGCAGCAGGTGTTTGTATGTGTGGATATGTGTTTGTGTGTGTGTGTGTGTGTGTGTGTGTATGTGTGTACATGTGTGCGTGTCTCTTGGTGTGCATGTCAGTCTGTGTATGTGTGTGTCTGTTTGTGTGAGTGTCTGTGTGTGTCCATGTCCACAAGTGTTTGCGTGTGTGTATGTGTGTGTACGTACGCGTGCGTGTGCCTGTGAGCCCGGCTGCTATCTTAAGCTAAAGCTCTCCTGGAGGACCGCGGGCTTGTTGCGATGCGCAGCGAGCTCTGCTGACAAAGCAAGGGGAGCCACGGACAGACAGGCGAAGCGGCACAGGAGCTCACGATGTTCGGATCAAACCTTTCATTCTGACTTGAACTCCTAGACAAGAGGCCTTGAAGAGGCCGAGAGTATCCCACCAGGTTTTCAACACTGATCAGAGGGGAGACAAGCAGGAGGGCAAAGAGGAGATTAGTACTACTGGGTTTCGTGAAAGGGTGCACTCATCTCATCTTTCACAACGGGGGAGTGACAGACCCACACTGGCACCTGGCGACCTTTAGACTTTCTTCCACGTGCATGCAAACAAAGACATGGAAACACCAGTGTAACGTCACTTAATAGGGTACTGGGCCTGCATGTGCCATGGCAGCCTACCAGCGTCTGGATTTCTGCAGGCATCACTACTCTGTGACAAAGTCAATCAACTGACAATTGATGGAAGTGGGAAACGCTGTCTCAGGCATCATTCCAGAATATCCCACAAATGTTCGATTGGGTTTAGTTCTGGTGACTGAGAAGGGAATGACATAGGGATAACGTCAGTGTCATGATTCTCAAACCACCGGCTGACTATTCGACGTGGGCATTGTCATCTTGAAAGACTCCTCTTTGCAGGTATGAAATGCTTGAACACGGGGTGAAGATGATCACTCAGTACCACTAAGTAACGATTGACTTCTACATTGCCTCCTAAGCGTAGGTATGCACCCAAGCCATGCCCAGAAAACGCAGACCACACCGTTACAGAACCAACAGAAAACTGCTATGTTTCCATTTTTGCTCACTGCCTGTAAAATGTAAAAATTGCTATGAGATAGGGAATTCAGAGCTAAGTCAAGCAAATTCTTCAGTCTAATAAAGTTGGAGATGTATTCAGTGCGCTCGTGGCGCGGTGGCATCCTGCCGCGAACAGGAAGCATGCCGCACGGCTGAATCCTGTTTCTCCACTGTTTACTTGAGCACCGGCTCATCCCTGTTTTATGTGGCGAGAGCACGAGGCCGCGGTTGTCCTGGCACATGGCCTTGCCTTTCCAGGCCAGCGGAAAAAGTTCATTTTTTGGATGAATGCCTTCAAGTGTCGTAGGACGATTCATGTTTGCCAAGTTAATCTACCTTAGTGTGAAGCCAGCACCTGTTGCAAACTCAAACAGCATACATTTTCCACAACTGGGACGTAGTATACCAGGGTTCACACAAAATATCTGTAATATTTAACCTTCGTGTTCACTTAATACAAATTGATTTAAGTATTACTTTTAATCAAATGTTTTTGTAACGTACACAGTATGCAGTAATGCAGTATATTTTGCATAAAATGACCATGCATGTAAAGTTGCAGTATGCAGTCTATTTGATATAAAATGACGATGTAAACATTATGGGCTCATTCTAAAGCTGTCAGTTTTAGTTCATAACCATAACTCGGTGTTGTGTTGGGCCGAAGGATGCCATAGTTGTTTGCTATGGCAAGGTTTAGCAGTACACATACCCAAGTACAGAAAACTGTTTAACAAGGTGTTTCAATTACTAGCTGTCAGTAAAATCGAAGTAAATCTGTAAAGACGTATTTATTATATGTAAATTATAAATGACACGAGAAACACATGTGGTTAAGCACCGCTATTTTCATTAGCTGTAAAGGGTTATATATTGAATGGAAAGAGGGAAATGTGAATAAGCTAGGTTATTAGTATTAAGGAAAGAACAAACACATGGTATTTTAAAATCGCAGCTAATAACAACGTTACAACGAAACTGGGGTTGGGCTAGAGTACTTGCCTTTTCTCAATGGCATCGATGTTTCTCAGAAGCAGCAGAAGCTGTGTGGAACTGTCCCCGTCTCTACCAGAGAGCAGGAGATGGTGGCCGGTCAGGCACAACGTCCCTTTCATCGGTGGATGGAAGGGCCGCGTGAGGACCACGTTTTCAACGTTAGCCGTTTTTATGTGCTCCGAAAACTCCATCACTTTTACCCGAAACGACGGAGCGAGGCGACCAAGGCATATGGGGGGGGAAGGGGGGACAGAGGTAGGTAAGTCTGTCCGAAGATAGCTGCTGCCTGTGGTGGACAATATAGTTGCGCACGAACCCTCCGCAAACTTGTTCAATGTCTTAACATTGCGACAGTACAACGCGCCACACTGTATTTAAAAGCGACGGACGTATTTAAAACCTGACAGCAGCACGAATCTTGGAAGCCCTTGACTCCGCACTAGCCTCGGGGAAGTTCACAAATGTAATCCAGCTGTCGACATGCAGCGGCGTAGAAGATGCGTGTTGGCGAGGCGCTCGCGGACACGGTACTGTTGCTTTCGTTTTCTTATGGTCTTAGTGAAGGAAGTCGGAAACAGTGTCGTCTGATTAGACTTTTTAACAACCACAACTTATTCGTTTCCTCCCAGCGGCCTCCCCTCCTCCCCACCCAATTTAAAAACTTTTTTTAAATCTAAAAATAATTTGAGAGACAGAAGAAAAGTAAGTCAAAAATGTATTTTTGTAATTAAAATGTTATTGTAGGGTATAAAAGCTCACCAGTGAGGAAAGCACGCTTTGTTCACTTAGGTCTGCCATATATAATATAAATATTACGGTAGGACCGTAAATACGAATATAAATATGGACCATGTCCATATTTATATTCACGGTTTTATTCCATTCACGGCTACCTCAGAGGCGTTTTATTGAATTTGCTAGGTGTACATATACACACACACACACACACACACACACACACACACACACACACACACACACACACACACAGAGAGAGAGACACAGACAGGCACACACACATATATATATATATATATATATATATATATATATATATATATATAGATAGGTAGGTAGCCGTGAAGAAAAGAAAACCATATCGACAATCGTTTCTTCTATTTTATCGTAACACACACACATACACACACAGAGTGGATGGGGAGCCATTGCTATCTAAATGGAATCAAAAACAAAACTATGTAGAAGTCAGATTGAATTTTATTTATTGTTGCTTTTGGAAAATACTTATTCATAACTACTAGGCTACATATACCGTGGCATGAGTTATAATTGTACATTCCCTTTCATCTGTTGATTAGGAGTCCATACAAGTTATCCACCAGATGACGCTATAAGCACACATTTGGAACGCAGCAATGTTTCTCATTGAAATTTCGTTGCAGTGCTGGATACGATACGATATGATATACTTTATTTGTCCCCGTGGGGAAACTTGTCTTTACACATATAATAGAAATATAGTGCCTCAAAAGAGCATCATCCATCAAATAACAAAGTCTGTACAACACAGTATATCTACACATGCTCATCTACATAATACATACTGTATACACATTCTCTACACACAATACAACCACATCGATACATCCACACAATGCATCTACACATTCACATTGTTTCATACACAATCATTCAGAAAGGTGCAATGGCAGTGAAGACATAGGCCTATTGTACAAGCCAATGCGGCCAACAACTCACTTCACCTCTTAGCGTTTAGAAACTTAACTGCCATAGGCAGGAATGAGTGTTTATAGCGGTTTAGTCTACACTGAGGGACCCTGAATCTTTTACCAGAAGGTAAGAGCTGTAATTTAGGGCAAAGGATGTGAGTGGGGTCAGACACTATTTTCTGTGCCTGTCTGATGACAGATTCCTCATAGATTGCCTAGAGGGATGGGTGTTCCTTAACCCCCATAATCTTCATAGCAGTCTGCCTCAGACAAGCAATCTGGCATTTCATTTGTACAGACAAATTACCAAGCCATGCTGTTATGCCATATCTGAGTATGCTCTCTAAAACTGCATGATAAAAGAGTGACAAACTTCTGCTCAACTCCATAAACCCTGAGTCTATGTAAAAGGTACAACCACTGTTGCAATCTGGAACAGAGACTTACAACATGTATCTTACAACTGAGTGAGTTATCAATGTGGACCCAGAGGTATTTATATGAGCAGACCTGTGTGATGGGTTGGCCATGAATGAAAACTGGCCTGTGATCACCCACTGATCTATGGGTCAAACACCATCTCCTCTGTCTTCTTCACATTTGAATCAGATGGTTAGAGTCACACCATTGCACAAACCTGTCTATTTCAGAATGCTGCTAGGCAGGTATGCTGCTAGGCTGCTGCCACTGTGCATTAGGCCAAGAATGGCAATGTCATCGGAGAACCTGATGACATAGTTCCCAGGTTGGCTGCTGGTGCACTCATTTGTATATAGTGTGAATAAGACTGGAGAGCTAACACAACCCTGAGGGGTTAACCTGCCTAACCAGCATAAAATTATTCACTGTGGGACATGTTTTTTTGGGTACAGGTATAATGATAGATTTCTTCCACAGGGTGGGGATGGTGTGTGAATCTACTGACTTTTGAAAGATAGGGCACCTTTCTGGTGATAACTCCCCTGAACATGTCTTTAAAAGAAGTGCGGAGATGTCGTCTGGCCCTTTGGCTTTCTTTGTGCGTATGTGTCTAAACAGTGATTGAACCTTATATGGCTGAACCACCAACCGTACAACTTTCCTAGCACAAGTTTTGACTAAATCAGTGTGGCCACAATTGTTCCAGTCAGTGTAAAAAAGATTAAAAAGAACATACATGATACAAAAAAACAAAACACTTTAAACACTCATTAATATGTTTTAAAAAACACAAGGGTCTCCAAGCCTGCTCCTGGTGAGTCATAGCACAGAAACTCCTAAATGACTTAAATGTAAAAGTAAATCAGGCATGTGCACAGACATTTTGAGGGGCAGTGGCTCAAGCCAAGAAAAAGGCTTGAGCCACCCCCGCCCCACCACCTTTTTAGTTTTATAATGACAACGGCGATTTAATTAGGTTTAATAACAGTAATCATAATTATAATTCTCTGTGGCTCAATTGGTAGAGCACAGCGTTGGCAATGCTTAGGTTGTGGGTTCAATCCCCACCGGGGCGTATACTGAAAATGTATACATTTACTACTGTAAGTCGCTTTGGATAAAAGTGTCTGCTAAATGGCGTATATTATATTATAACAGCAACAACAACACAATAATAATAATATTTATTTATTTGGTCCAGAGGGGAATTTCAGCCAAGGAGGGAAAAGGTGCAGCGGCTCGAGCCACTGTAGCCACTCCTCTGCACGTCATTGACGTAAATGTTAATGTTTTTGTTTTCACCTTAAAAATCAGCAACCAATTTAGACCTAAGAAACCAAGTGATCAGTAAACAGTGTAATCAAGTGATTTCGTTGATCATTCAAGAAGTGACTAACAGCAAAACCCAGCAGACCATGCAGCTCTCCGTGATCAGAGATGGGATTACAGAGCAGAAATTGACATATTTACTTTGGCAGCCTTTCGATTTCCGCGAATTTCTGAGAGTTCATGAGCTGAGCGAAATATATTTCTCGCATAGAGACTGGAGCACTGACCTTTAAAAGCCATTGCGAGTTAAAGCTAAAAATCGCACCAATGCGTTACCTTTATCACATACACTCCAGCCCTTTTCCCAAAGCATTCAGTGCCAACGCAGTATATATGAAAACTTTTGCTCTATTCACCATGCAAAAATTGCTTGTTTGTAATTTGACCCCTATCACACGGATCTAAAGGCATCACCGATGTTGATGCAAGCTGGGCCATTGACGTCAATAACTGGCATGTACATGCGGTTTTGTTTCACGAAGAGGATCCTCAAGCAACACTGATATATTGAAAGAAAAAAAGCTAAACAACCTATAAAGTGGCGTTGAAGTACATTTGAACATTGTGTACATACTTTTCTTTGTTTCACACAATTTGACACCGCTGCTGCGTAAACCTGTTTGATAAAAATGTTGACTGCCAGAGGGAAGTCACAACAAGACATTGCTGAGTACAGTAGAAGTATTCACAGCGCATCAACATGTGTAGCGGTCTGAATAACCTCACTGTACCACGGTGTTTACAACCGGCACGTGGTCCCTAGTTTGAATGGCCACTCAAGTGGGGAGGCTGTCATTCGACAAAAAAACTTCCGTATCCACATGAATTCCACTCCCTCTCTCTCTTCCTCGAAACAGAAATAGGGGCGGTCACTTAGCTTCTATATCGACACTATAAAAATGATGGGAATCTCGTGGAGAACGGTAGCAGAGCACCACGCGCAGTGTCCCATCTTCCCACGCTCCGCGAATGAGAAACTGCAGTAACAAGAGCGACTGTTGTTCGCTGGAGCGCTAGTCCAACAGATCCAGTCGGGATCTCTCCGCGCGCGACTTTATAATATGCTCAGTACCGCGGGCATGGAGTTTAAAGAATTAGGAGGCGAAGAGGACTCTGATGGGGAGACCGAAGATTTGGACAGCGTCAAGGCGCTGACCGAAAAACTGAAACTGCAGACCCGTCGGCCGTCGTATCTGGAGTGGAAGGAGAGGTTGCAAAGTCAGCCATGGAAAGACGAGCCAGCGAGCCCGGACGACACCTCTGTAGCCACAGAGAAGGATGCGAACCAGCTTGAAGTCGTAATGGATGAAGACTCAGACCCGACAGTCCGAAACGTCTGCGGCTTTGACACTCTCGACGACGCACTGGACTGGCTGAGGAAGGAACTAGTGAGTAGCTCTGCAACAGTTTGACTGTTGGCAAATATTGCGCGTGTTGCTGCTAAACTTATATCTAAAACATGTAAGACAGTGGGTCAACGACACACAACTTATAATAATGATAATTCAGAGCAACTGAACGTCAAATTAAAGCTTTGGTGAGCCCACACGCATAGCCTATTGCATGTCTCCGAAAAAAGTTATTTATTTCAAATACAATAAAATTATCCGACTTGATAGGGACTGTGTATCCATTTTTTATGTGGTTTATGTACCCATTTTGATGCATAGTGACAAACAAGCTGTCGTTTAGAGTCTATTTAAAGTAGGGCTGAGTGTTGCCATGCACCTCGCGACACAATAGGTATGACTTGTATCACGACACGATGGTAACGATATGATACGTATCATGATTCTATATCATTACTACGTGTAGCCTATGTCACAATACTAAATATATGGTGATGCAGTACATACAACAAAAATACAAAATAAGGACATGGAGGAAATTGTATTCAAACGTCAACCCATTTGGCCTCAATCCAATTCGGTATTTGTACCAGTGGATGGACAATGCAATACAATTAATTGGATAAAAAAATATATATATATTAAAAAACTGAAATGCTGAACAAAATACAAATATAAAAAGCTGAATGCAGAACAATGCCATATTAGAGATTAAAATCTTATATAGTTTGGAGCCATTATGACAGAGGTAAGACAGGTAAAGCAGCAGAGTTTATTCTTCATTTACAATTGTGTGTGTAAGGAACCGGTCCATGTGGTCAGGCTTTATTGCATTCCTGTGTGCCCTTACAATGGTCAGCTAAATGTTTTATTGTCCCAGAGACAAATACCATGGAGTGAAATTGCTGTCAAAAATATGTATATATGCAAAATTAATGATGAATAAAATACACCTTGGCAATATTACCTAGCTAGCTAGTCTCAAATGCTAGATAAACAGTTGCAGGTTGTGAACATTCTGGAAATGTACATGCGAGTGTATATCAACAGTATTGACAACAGTATATCAGCAAAGCAGAGGTTACCACACAGGTAAGCAAATAGCAGCCCAGCATAGGTACATGTATAAAATGCTGGACAGGCTTGTTGGCAATAATTATGGCTAACATGGCTGCAAGAGGGACCTCCGTGACATTGAAAGAGGGGCGACTATCGGGGGGCGTTAGGTGTGAGCTTCAGTGACCCAGACCGGTCAACTTGCTGATGTTTCACCAACAACACTGTCCAAGTTGATATCAGCATAGAACTCTGAGGGAAATACATCATCGCCAAAGGGCAACCATGGGAGGAAGCGCACACCCATGGACGACGACGTTCTTGTATTAATCCAAGGCGCCAGGCAAAACAGACCACCATAGTTGGCCTCAAATTTGAACCTGGGCAAGAACGGACAATTTATCAGTTAAACGATCATACTGTTTGACTCTCCAGTTGATTTTGACAGGGAGTTTATGACGGGTAGATTTGAAATGTTATATATTATATTTTTTGAATATATTCTATTTAACACCTAAACACCTCAAGTAAATTATTTTAACTTCTATTGATAGTTGGCGGGGGTACACTTTGTATTAAGGTCCCGTTCATTTTGCAATACGTTAATACATTATTTAAACATTCAATATATTATTCATGTATTAACCTTTTATTGTCCTGCCCTAGGCGGCACGGTGGTGCAGTGGATAGCACTGTCGCCTCACAGCAAGAAGGTCTCGGGTTCGAATCCAGGCCGGGGGCCTTTCTTGCGGAGTTTGCATGTTCTCCCGTGTCCGCGTGGGTTTCCTCCGGGTACTCGGTTTCTTCCCACAGTCCAAAGACATGCACGTTAGGCTAATTGGAGAGTCTAAATTGCCCGTAGGTATGAGTGTGTGAGTGAATGGTGTGTGTGCCCTGTGATGGATTGGCGACCTGTCCAGGGTGTATTCCTGCCTCTCGCCCGGAACGCATGCTGGGATAGGCTCCAGCACCCCCCCCGCGACCCTGACCAGGAATAAGCGGCTTAGACAATGGATGGATGGATGGATGGATGTCCTGCCCTAAAATAAACATCTCTCAGCCCTTACAAATGCCCCCAGGACATGCACCGAAAAAAAGTAAACTATTACTTTATAGATTTATTTGATGTTCCTTTATAGATGCATTTGATGTTCAATAATAATTACAATTCATTTATAAGGTGTGAGTTGAGTCAACTTTAGGACTGGCACTGCAAAACAATGAATTCATGTTTAAAACAGGTTTGCAGGTTTTAATTAATATAATCATTTGGATAATTAACATTATCCAAATGGCTTTGTTCCTGTAGATCAGGAGTGTCCAATCCTAAAAGGGCCAGTGTCGGTGTAGGCTTTTGTTCTAGCCCAGCGCTAAGACACCTGGTTCAACTAATCACGGTCTCGATTGAAGACCTTGATTTGTTGATTAGCTGAATCCGGTATTTTAGCGCTGGCCTAGAACAAATGCCCGCGCCCACTTTGGATAAGATTGGACACCCCCTGCCGTAGATGAAGCATTTATAATTTGATTGAATATTCGTACGGTGAAGTGTCACATTGGCCTTCTGCTACTCTGGCCCATTAGGCGTGTCCGAGTTCAGCTTTTATATGCCTGTGTTGTATTGTGCATGTGAAATTGCAGTGAGTGATGTGGGGGTGAGCTTTGTTCTGGCGCTTTGGTGCTTATATCCGCCCTGCCACAACCACAGACGAGAGGGAAAGAAAGAGAGAAAGATGCTGTTTGCTAGGTGTGGTGCAGGGCCCTGACCTGACACTCTAGTTCACAAGCAGCCACGGCCTGCCAATGTCTCACCGTGCTGAGAGGAACGGCCATATTGTATTTTTTAAATTAATTTGTCTGTACATGTCTCGGGGACATAGCAGAAAGCGTAGTTACAATGTTTAAACCAACAAGCATCAGATTTATTGCATTGCAAGTGTTTATAGCCAAAATCTCATTTCCAACACCGGTTCCCAATAAACTGCAGAAAAATAAGAGTATGTGCCAAAAAAAATGAACAAACAAACGAAAAGGAACGCCCAAAGGCGAAGAAAAAGTCCAGTGACTTCATACGGAACTGCCGTGTGAGTGTCCATGCTGGGGGAAGTGGCGATGGACCGATCCCTGTGTGGACAGAAATCAGTTTAGTTCCACCGTTTAGTGGCACACTGTACGACCTCTCTGCCGATTTGAATAAATGTCATGTCTGCATGGAATGGAGAGAAGAATCACTGTCATTGTCAAGCAGAAGTGCTTTTCACATACGCTTAAAGTGCTGTGTTATAATGGCAGCAGAATAATGAGATTATCCGGTGCTAAATAAGCGCAGAGATTAGCTTTTTTTTACTACGTACATGCGTAATCAGAAGGTTTTTTTTGTTGTTGTTTTTTTTTCCGGGAACAAATTATGCTGCTGGCCACAGTCGACACTGGCACGGTCAGGATTTGATACCCGCCCCCCCCCCTTCCCCCCATTAGTGCAGATTTGTATGGAGAGAGAAAGGCTGCAGGGTCCTGCAATCAGAGGGTTATATGTTTGAATCCCAAACTCAGACCCTGCATGTTCCCTTGAAGAAAATATTGAACAGCATCCAACAGTCCATCTGTGTCACTGTAGTGACATGTACATGTATACAAATTTAGGCAAATAAGCATTTTGGGGGGTGGGGGAAGGTTTGGAGCCCTATTTTTAAGTTAATTCAAAGGGATGGTGGGTTCTGATGGGAGGTAAGAGGGGTTGTTTTTAAGAAATAGATTTCTTTTCAGAAATAACATTTTCAAAAAGGAGTCACAAACTGTAAGAACACTGTATGTGTTTAGTTGTATCTTATGTGTTATGAATGTGTGTTCCGTGGGGTTTTTCCTCTCCGCTCTGTTTGATCAAATGGGGCATTTGGAGAATGTACAGGTGGTTTATTGGCTGGTTAAGTGATTGCTTGATTAATCGATTGTTGTTAATTAGTCATATTTGAAATAGTTTGAAATTTCAGTGCCTGCACAGTACACAGTAGGTTCATTTATATAAACTGTAATATCGACCAAAACAAATAAAAAACAGCACAATTAATTCCTTGTTAGTCTGTTAGAGAGCCACACCACTAAGCTAGCAATGACTAACGGGTCTGGAAATTGTCCAGGATGGGGTGCGGTGCATTTTGGGTGAAAATAGCCATGTACATTGGGTTTCAGTGAAAAAAGGATTAGCAGACCCGGGCGGTATCGCTATGCTATCGCAACACGGGTTCTGACTCCCAAGCTATTAAAAGGTGCACTGGAAGGAGAGACGGTCAGAGTTTAGATGCGGTGCTAACTCTCAGGCCTGCCTGACTCCTCTACAGCGAGAGATGCAGCTGCAGGACAACCGGCTGGCGCGGCAGCTGATCCGGCTGAGGGTGGAGATCCACCGGCTTAAGGTGGAGCAGGTGTGCCATCGTCACAAGGAGATGCTGGACGACGCCACGTATGAGCTGGAGGAGTGCGGGGAGGAGTCGGACCTGCTGTGCGACATCCCCATGAAGGCCGCCTTCGCCCTGTCCACCCCGCTCAAGCACCTGGGCCTCACCAAGATGAACATCAACTCACGCCGCTTCTCTCTGTGCTAAGGTCCCACCCCTCCAGCCTGTCACATGACACCCCGCCCCCTCACCACAAGTCCCCGCCGCTCTCAAGAGGCCCAACCCCCAACCTCTTATATGGCCCTGCCCCCTCCTAAAATTCTCAGCTCCCTCCAAATGAGGCCCCAACCCCCTGCTATGATGCTCTGCCCCTCTCCCCTGAGGCCCAGCCCCCTCCAGCAATGCTTCGCCCCCATACTCTGGAGACAGCCCTGCTCAGACACATGGGCCTCGTCTCAAGCCACTTCTCTCTCTGCTCTGACACCGCCCCCTTCGTCGTGAGGCCCTGCCCCCTTGCGCCATGCTTACGATCCCATAGTGAAGATGACATCATCCACACGTTGTTTTTAAATTCCACATTTTTATTATTATTTAAAATAAAGACGGATGCAGACTTGCACTTCTGTTCATACAGGGAGAACCCCCCCCGCTTACTGCTCAATGGTGCACTCCTATTGGAAGAGACACTCCCATCTTCTCTTCCCTCAGGTGCAGTGCAGCTGCATGCCTTGTAGGTGGCAGTCGTGAGCCCTTTGGGTGGAAGGTTTAACCACGGGGCTCATGTCTCGGGCGAACATCTCTGTGGGAAACTTTGTGCTTCTCACGAGGCCCCTGGCACGTGAGCGAGGGGTGACCCTGCGGACCCCATGGGCAGTCTGTCCCCCTTCTTTCTGCTTCGCTGTCATTACACGCCACACCCCGGGTCACGGGTTCGATGGCATCAGGCCCCTCTGGTTAAGCCAATGAGCGAGAGAGACCGAGAGAGAGAGCACCTCTGCTCTCTCTCACCCTCTGCCCTGAGCTTCAACTTGCCTCCTCTGTGCCCCCCGCTCGGTCCCGCCAAAGATACAGGAAACAGGAGCCGTTCTTCTTCCATGTTTATTATCGTTGTTCAGAGAGCAGAAATAGTCAGAGGCCTTAAGGAGTCGCCAGGGTGAAGCACACTAATTGTGGCCTTTGCATCTGGGCCTCTTGGGCTCGTTATGCACTTGATTGTATTGCCAAGATTGCCTCTTTTTCCCCTTTTCTCCCCCCTCTCTCGCACGCCCCCACCACCCGACACTTCCTTCTCTCATATCCCCTTTACGCAAGAGACTCTAAAGGGCAGAAGGGGATTAGTTGGAACGTCTTGTATGCTTTTAAAACAAACGGGGGGGGAAAAAACAACCTGTGCTCAGGTTGAGAGTGAGTGAGTGTGTGAGAGAGTGCAATGAAAGGGGGAGAGAGGGAGGAAGGAAAGGTGTGATTGTGTTTTGTACAGTTTGGTGTGAGTTATCGTTTGTCGGTGTGGGTCGGCCGCGTCTGTGCCAACGGAAAGTGCGTCAAACGGTAATACGATGAGGATAGGCCCCGAAATGATAAGAGGTAATGGTGCTGCAGGAGAAAGTAATGTTAATAGAGAAACCTTTCAACAAATAAATCAGTAGTTTTTTGTTGCCTCTAGCTTCATGTATACGAGTTGATGAATTTCCAACATGAAGTGAATGACATTTTTGCTTCTGTTGTCTTCTCTCTTTGTTGCTGTTGTTAATGCCATTTTGTTTGAGGTGACCAGGAGTCACAAAGAGGTGGATGTGAGCATGGATGTGGGTGCATATACTCATGTTTGTGTGTGTGTGTGTGTGTAAGCATCTTTGTGTAAGTGTGTGTGCTCATGTGTGTGCATATATGTGCATTTGTGCGAGTCTGTGTGTGTGTGTGTATTTGTGCATGAGTGTGTGTATGTCTGTCTGTGTGCACGAGTCTGTGTATGTGTTTGAGTGTGCATATATGTGTATTTGTGTAAGTGTATGTATGTTTGTGTCTCTGAGAGTATGTGTGTATGCATGTGTGTGTTTTTGTGTGTGCGTGCATGTGTGTTTGTGTGTGTGTGTGAGAGTGTGCGTGCCTGCATGTGTCTGCGTGGTTTTAGGCCATAGTTCAGGGAGTGTGTGAGAAGCAGTTTTGTGAAGCCAAACCACAGCTTGAGTCCACAAGGTCCTCACCCGTCGAGCCTGGAGTGCAGTGATGAGAATCATCCTGAGGACACCGACAATGATGCTGCGGGCCTCACAGCTGAAAACAGCCTTTCTTACTGTTAAAACCACTCTCTTCAATGTACAGAGTTTGTACAAAGACCTGCCTGTGAATGTAAGAATGCAAATATTTTATTAAAAGATTACCTTGTTCTGTATCTCTGCTCACTCATTGTCCTCTGTGATTCAGCGGGCCCTGGCACTATTAAAAGATGATTGAACAGGCTTTGATCTCAACGGCAAAGGCTTGTTCAGCCACAATAAGCCATTAAGCCATGCCCCTCGCTGGCATGGAGCCTGCAGCCTCAGCTAACGCGTGACATCACCACAGCAGGGCCACCTGATGCTGACATTGCAGCAGAAATTGTGAGAATGTTAAGTTGTCCACTGTAAAATCTGAAAAGGAAGAAGAGCACTGTGCCATCGTTGCAGAGTGTGTCACCTGTCACTCGCACGAGTTCGTTTATGTTTCAGGTTTATTTATTATCCCCAAAACCATGTTTCTTTAATGCAATGAAGAATTGTTGCAGTGACACATCAGGCAACAGGAACCTGGGTGTTTTCTGACACAGTTGAAAAGGTGCACCCCACCTCTCTCTCTCTCTCTCTCTCTCTCTCTCTCTCTCTCTCTCTCTCTCTCTCTCTCTCTCTCTCTCTCAGTCTATCTCTCTCTCACTTTCTCTCTCTCTGCATCTCTCACTTACTCTCTCTCTGTCTCTCTCTCTCCCTCTAGCCTTTCATTTGCTAAGGCAATGCAAGCCTGGATTTGTTCTGACGTGGTTTGCTGAGGGGAAAACACCTGGAGTCTCTCTTACACATGGTGTCTGTGTGTGTTACACAGTGTGCTCACGGATGGTGTGTGAGCGTGTGTCCGTGTTGCTGAAAGAGGTGGCACCAGCGAAAGAAACAGCAGGGTGCCACGGGTAACAGGTAATCACAGGTTAACCCTCACTCTGTTCCTGTAATTCCCACCCCTCAAATGGCCAGTCTGCCAGAAATCAGGCAGAAGTTTGGAGCAACACTAGTAAAGGCCCAGCTGCATACTAACAGCAAATGCTTGGTTGGTTCCGACTGCCATGAAAATGATTTATAACCATTGTACAGCATGAGAAACCCAATCAGAACATCTTCAATTTTTAGTTGAAAGTCAATACTTGATCACAAATCTCTTGGAAAAGTCAGATTGGGGCAACCAAAAGGGCGACCTTGAGTTCTACTGTGCTTCTCCAGAGTGCCACACAGAATCTCCATGTAGCTACAGTGGTATCAAAGGTTTCAGTGCCTTTATTTATTTCCTGGACAGTGATTCCAATTACAGTCCCTCTCATTGTTGAATGGACATTTCTGTTGCCTGCGGTACAGCAGCTATGATGTTGCAATACATGAGACAGTGGCCTCGGGAATGAACAGTCTCACTCTGGCTGGTTCTTACTGTATGACATCAGAGAATGACATTTGGCTTGAGGGAGGCTATTTCGATGTCTGTTGCTATGATAATTGAGGGAGTTCCAAAAGTGTCATTTCCGAAGTAGGCTACAGCAGGTGGTGGAACAACGTTCCGCAATCGGTCAGGACCGCGGAATCACTTGCGATCTTCCGCAAGAGACTCAAAACCCACCTTTTCAGACTCCACTACCACTGAATTCTGTGCATCTAGCTAACTGTCATCATCACTGTCTACTTGCTCAACACTATATACCCCTGCTTACTCCATTTAATAATACAAAATAAATAAATAAAATAAATAAATCACTAACCTTTTCCTTCCCAGTGTTACAGGTATGGTACGCAGCTGCCTGCAATGATGTCTATCGCTGTATTACTGCACTGATCTCTTGCGCGAACTATGATTGTTCCTACCATGTATTTATGCACATCTTTGAAGTCGCTCTGGATAAGAGCGTCTGCTAAATGCTTAAAATGTAATGTAAATGTAAAATGTGGGAGTGCGGCAATAAAGGATGGAAATAATGAATCGGTGTAAAGAAGTCACCCGTGACAACTTATACTTGTGGCATTCAACGTCATTATTTCTCGGTATCCTTTTTACGGTGACGTCAGTGCTGAACTTTTTAAGCAGCCTTGGAAGAAAAAAAACTTTAAAAAAACCTACCCATATCAAGAAACCCCCCAAAACTGGGACAGAAGCTGCAGTGAGCTAAGTTGGGACACAATGGGACAATCGGATAACCAAATGTCGTAATGCCATATGCGCTACAGTGCGAGATTAGACCACATCTAGGTCATGGAAACTCAGGTGACAGCCGGGTGAACACAGAGGTTACTTCATGTTTAATGAGAAAGAGAGAAAGAGAGAGTGGTAATCAGTATTGTTGTTTATCATTATTTTGCCCTGCTAACAGTATATTTAGGATAAACACACAGCGCTAATAAAGGAATCAACTGTTAACCAAATAAATGATTGGTTTATTATTTAGTTAAGATTAATTATTTACTTTATTGATGTATTACTAACTGGTTATTATTTATTTTAATGACTACTCAGGTACCGAGACTTCATAGAACTGCAAAGGATAAATTCATACCGTGGCGTGACTGGTAAAGGCACTTCTAAGTGCAGGTTGCCCACTGCAGTCTGGGTTCGAGCCCAGGCTGCACCAGCCCAATCTGGCCGAGAGTCCTGTTTGAGGGCGGCGATTGGCCGTCCACCCCAGAGGGAGGGGGAAGGGAAGCCGGCACATGCAAGCGGCTCTGTGTGTGTCGAAGTTACAGTCGACGACATGGTGGGTTTTGTCTCGGAGGAGGTGGTTCAGTTCGCCTTCATCACTGCCGATCCCAGAGTCGCAGGTGGTGAACTCGTAGTACGAGGGATAGGGACAGTTGACATAGACGGGGCTATAACTGGCCACCGAAATGGGAGAAAAAACTGTAAAAACCCGAAGCGCATTCATTGTTATTGATCGGCGTGAGATTGGGCCTGTTTTGAGGTCTGGTCTGAAATGGGAGAGCGCTGATCTGGAGCAGGAGCAGAGGCCACGGGCTTCACCTTTCCTGTTTAAGTTTCCATCTTACATATCAATGTCCTCCAGGCCTGTTTCCAGGCAATGTCTTGACCTCATTCGAGCAGCTCGAGGGCCCTGCATTTAGAATGTCCCTCCTGACACTGAGGGCTCACCTGTACAGGTGACCTAAAATGTTCTGTGCCTATACCTACACCTCACTGAGAGGCGTGACCTATGACCCTGAAACAGCCCTGATCGGGGCTCTACATAAAAGGGGGTTACATACAAATTCCATCACTCAGAGGTTCTCAAACTCAGTCCTGGGGGGTCCTTAGGTATGCTGGTTTTCATTCCCAACTGTAGGTGCAATTATCCAGGTGTAGCGAGCTGTTAAATGTTCTGAATATAAGACCCGGTATGGTTTACATTATGTAAACAAAATAGATATGCGTACTATGAGGTATGCCCCATACTCATTTAAGGACTTTCTAATCAGACATAAGTTCTCAAGCAACTAATGCTTTCATTTTCTGCAAGGTGCACAGCAGCAAGTAATCCCTTTAGAGAGGGGTTCATTAATAATTTGATCAATTGATGGATTGACAGGTGAAATCACAGCAGGATCCTACATGCTGAAAACGTGGACACCTTGTCACTGGAACGAAACCCCTTAGTGTAAAATGAGGATTTCAAAGACAGAGCAAATGAAAAGGAGCCAAAACTGCCAAACCATTAAAACCGGTTATCATTGCAAGGATCAAATAATGGAAGCATTTTATCAGTAACAAGGGTTGGGAACCCCTTACCTACCCTACACCCCATTTCTGCATCATTGAGTGACCCAAATTACTCAACGATGACAGAGACTGTTTGTCACCTCTGGTATTCCCTTTTGAGGTTTCTGAGATCTTTGGCATAGGAACTGAAACCAATACAAACAACAGCAAACTTAAGCAATGTAAAACATGTTACTGCTGGTTCAACTATTAATTCACCCATATGCCAGGTCACTGTTCTAAAAGAGTTCTCAATGTTCTCAATCAACTTACCTGGTTAAATAAATTATTATTATTATTATTATTATTATTATTATTATTAATATAATAATAATAATAATAATAATAATAATAATAATAATAATAATAATAATATGCATGTACCTCTGTGCATTTCTCAAGTTACAGCACAGAATACAGGCAATTCATTTAACTTTATATGCATTATGTGCAAGCCAACAGGATAATTTTGCAAATAATTGAACTAATGATCTAATAAAGAGCAGAGGTTGGAGTAAAAACCAGCATACACATGGCCCTCCATTGCATTTGAGACCACTTGTCTAGAGACTACCTAGCACTGCGCCAAGCCTGGTCTCGAACAACCCCAAGGGCCTCTGCTTCTACTGCATTACCTTACAAGGTATTCCATGTATTAACAACTCTCTGCGTGAAAAGTACTTCCTGCTACCAGTGTGAAATGTATCTTTAACTCATATCTAGTTATAAGCTTTTAAACAGAGGCAGAGCTACCTGAAATGGCAGTGGGTTTGAAAACGAAAGGTGGCTGCACCCTCTGTTTGTTAGTTCAGGGTGCTACGTTGAATAGAATACCTCAACGAAGATCAAACAGAAGCTACGTTTGCGTTGCTCTACATCAATAGTAACCACCATTGAGTGGTTGTTAGGTCCATCATAAGCACAATGCCACACTGCACCAAAACTAGTTCCACCAGATTTCTGTTTTGCAGCCAATTATAAAAAAAGGGGGCCTGCCAGAAACCAAAACAAATGGAAAATATTGTTTTTGTCACTGAGTGTAAAACATACCCCCCACATTGCGTTCTTTTTTTACATTTTTGGGGGGATTGACAGTGACAATGAGGTGGAACAAAACACCTGACCTGCAGTCCAAGATTAAACAAAAAGCGCTCACCTTTCAGAGTCCCGACAACCAGAACCCTGCGACAATCACCTCGGCAACCCTCTGCCATTCTGCTTCTACCTTTCACAGAGAGAGGGCAGGGCTCTGTCTTCTAAATCAACTTTTTTTGTAGAAAGAAGCCATCACCTTACAACGGAGGTGACCAGAATGCTTTCCTTTCTCCTGGAATCTCCACTCTCTGAAAGTTCAACAGACACACCTCTAAAGTAACACGCACACACACATACACACACATGCATACACACACCTTATACACACACACAAACACACATGCACAGACAGACAGGCATATGTGTAGATATACACACACACACACACACACACACACACACACACACACACACACACACACACACACACACACACACACACACACACACACACACATACACACATACACACAAAGTCTGAACCTCATAAATTATGACTAATGTTCTCTCCAATACCAGAATGAACACAAAGGCTCAGTTTAGGAGATTATCAGGATGACTGTGGTTTGATACATGTTCCACGCATTCACTCTGTTTCCATTTCTACAGTATTTTAATTATTAATAAGCTACACATTGACACACACATACAACATTTCTTGGTATATAAATAGAATATAATACCCATTTTTTCTGCACCAAGAATGAAATAGAAAAGTGGTTTTCTAGCATCATTTAAACTCACTGGTCCTATAGCACACATGCTCCTTCAGCACCTATTTTTGCTCACTTCCTGTGAATGCTAGGCCTCACTTCCTGCCAACACTCGCACAAGCTGCTCTCTGCCACCGCAGCATGGTAGCTGCGGTTCCCAACAATGAGATCATTGCCTGCGCTAAAGAACATACAAAGATGCGAAGAAAAAAATAACATATAAAAGAGAAGAACAAAGAGCAAAATGCTGCCGTAGACAAAGCCGAGTTCACTTTCCTCCGCCTTCCCTTTCGTCTGCTTGGATTTCCACTCTACCTTCAAATACATATTTAGGGCTGTGCTTAATCTATGTGCTTAACCCTTTCAATTATCTATTGGTTATTCATAGATTGAGAGGAGGGTTGGTCTGGAGTGCTGCTGACCAGAGTTTTTAACGGGTCCACACACTGTGCGAGAGAAAAAGAGAGAGGGAGAGAGGGAGAGACAGACAGACAGACAGACAGACAGTCTGCCAGCAAGAGCAAGAGACGGCGAAAGAGGACGGGAGAGACAGAACATGTATTTGTTCCTAGACGTACTGTCGTAAGAATGAATGATTCCTGGCCTTTATTTATGGGTAACTCCTGGTGCCTGAATCACAGATGTGTTCCAACACACAGGTGAGACACGCTTACTTCTCAGTGTTGAATACCGTGGATCCAGACGGCACAAAGGGGGGGTCAGCTAGGGCCTACGGGAAACAACGAGCCTCATCATGCCCACCCGAAACGTGACACATAAGTACAGTTCAGACTGTCGTCCGCCTGGCTGTCATCTGGGGTTTTTCCCAAACGCACATCCCTCCGCAAAAATGTTCACATTTTATTGTGTATGTATTATTTGCATGCAAAAAATGTTTCTGATGCTTTGCTGAAATTCCTTTAATGTTTTTTATTTGTACATGTATTATTGCCTATTGTCTGTGTGTATCTGGTGACATTTTTAGGCTGCAATTCAAATTGCCCAGCCATGGGTCATTAAAGTTTCTCTGAATATGACTCTTTGCATTGCAAAAAAAAAATGATACCGATGAAAAAACATAAAACGAACAATGTGCGACCTCATCAGGCTGAGTATGTTGCAAAGCATTAATTACATAAGCCTCAGAACAATTACAAGTATTGCCATAGTGACAACCGGCTGTCTTATGCCAAGTGAACTTCACTGCAAGCAAAGAGAAAAATTAAAAGCCTTCTTTTTCTTTTTAAGGAATACTACAGCTGTCTCTTCGTTTCGTCGGATGTGTTTCCGTGGCTGTCCACTCAAATCGCTCAAATTCATATCCACGGCATGACTTTAAATCTTGTGCGGGCATGTTCCAAAATGCTACAGCTAGGGTTGTTTTAAAAACATATTAAACCTTTAGTTTAGTTGATTTTTGATGAAGGCTTTGAAGAGGATTATATAGGAGTTGTCTGTGGATCATGTTTTGATAAGATGGGAACAGAAAATCATCACATATTACATTATGTCATGTTTATTTAACATACTTTATTATCCAGACCTACTTACAATGCAGAACAGAAATGAAATGAAAGGAAGCAGTTGGAGGTATGGCTTTATTGTTGTTTCATCTCCAACCTCCTCACACAGATCACTCTTTCCTTGGTTAGTTTCCTTTTTTCATATATATGTATGACAGGCACAAGTGAATACATTTAGCCTTCCTCACTGGTAGAATTTCCAAATGTTATTTAACACATTCTGCACACACAGAGAAACAAAAGGAAAACAAAGACACATTTGAGTTGGAAAATCATGGACAAGATGGCTGCCATTTGCCAAAACCACACACAGCACGTGTGATGACTAATTCGCTTGAGTAGTGGAACTTTATTTTTTTATGCCACTGAAAGACCCCAACCAGGTACACACACACACACACCTGTGATGCCTGTGTGTACTTTCCTCACGCCCCCATCCTGAGCTGAAACCTTGCAGTCAAATTCTCAACTATTCTAGCAACTATTCCAGCATTATTTGAAAAACAGATTTTGGCCCCACCACATTTCAAACAAGGAATTAGCATTTCTCACCCATTAAAAAAAAAGTGAGCTGACTTTTACGGTAATATGTTATGAAATGAAACAAAAGGAACATCCCCCCCATCAACAATTAGTCACATGTCCCTGCCCCCCACCCACATTTGAAATCAAAGCTCCACTGCTGATCTAGATGTGAAGGTGTTTTTACAGTTTTTATCTGTAGCACATGGGCATTCCACAATGCCTAAGGCAGCAGGTGAGACCTGTCAGTCACCACAGAGGACTAAGGAAAAAACAAGTACATTTGGAATGATTTATTTGATCAATACAGCTGGGATTAAACACCTTGCTCAAGAATATTTACAAGAGCAAAGTCCTGCTCCAGGATTTAATCTGGCAACCTTCTAGTTCTAGGCCACACTGCACCACTATGACCCACTGGAAGCACATCACCACAATATCACAGCAACACTGTATAAGATGTTATGCAAGTGATCACTGTGTATGGAAACAAAACAGGTGAATGCCCTGTCCGTGGGTTTACGAAGGGCGTACACCTTCATAGGTTTATCACACACACACACGCGCGCACACACATACGCACATGCACATGTGCGCATACACACACACACATATGCACACACACACACACACTCACTCACAAATGCACATGTGGTTCTGTGTGGCTCAGTAGGTAGAGCATGGCACTGACAATGCTTAGGTTGTGGGTTCGATTCCCATTGGGGACCACATATATTAAAAAATGTATTCATTCACTACTGTAAGTCGCTAAAAGCATCTGCTAAATGGCTAAATATATAGATGTGCACACACACACACACACACACACACACACACACACACACACACACACACACACACACACACACACACACACACACACACACACACACACACACACACACACACACACACAAACACACGCACACACACACACACACACACACACACACACACACAGGTACAAACTCAGTGTGACAGAAATAAAAAAGAGACGGAAGAAGATGCCCTGTCCCATTTGTGAGGGAATGTAACGTTCTCCGCTCCACAGCTGTGCAGGTAGCACCTGTGAGAGTTGGTGTGCGCCTGCAGCACAGAGACGAGCCCCCTCCAACGACAGGAAGCTCCGGCACCTCTCTCTGTCGTTGTGGTGTGTGCGTGTGTGCATGTGGATGCGCGCGCGCGAGTGAGGTGTCACACATGTGAGGCTAGGAGGGGTTGATGCTCGTCCGCCTCATCTGGCAGGAAATATTGGCACACAAACCCAAGGCCCAAGCACCACGCGAGTATTGTCGCTTCTTTTTTTAACTCTTTTTTTGAGAAAAGGGACCTGTTATTAAGGGATTTTGTCAAAGTTTTTTTGCTTGTTTTGTTGTTGGTCTTCGGTCTTCAAATAACGATTTTAGGGACAAGCAATTCTAGTCATGGATGGGCATGTAGCAACCGTGGATCACTAGAATCGCCGACGTTTTTCTGGGCAGAGTCACATTTTCTCAGGTAGGTGAAGAATATGTTTCCATCGGGTCCATGGGCTGTGCTCACTGCAGGACATTTAGTGGTTAATGTGCTAGACTCACAACCTGAGTGTGAGCTGGGACACCGCTGGTATAACACAACGAATGTTCCGTACAAACACTGATAGAGTGCCTTCAGTCCCTATTGGACTGATGCAATGTAAACTCTGTTTGAGTTAAATGAAGTCTGTTCCGCAAAAACTGTGAATTTGTTCCGCAAACCTTAACCTGAAAAGGCTTTAACCTGAACTCTCTCTGTAGAAGTCTCTTATCATTAAGAAGAAATGTAGATGTGGCCCAAGATAAGGTTGTCGATGGGGTAAATAATTATGTGCAGTAAATTCTCAAAGAACCACCCTCAAGACCCTGGCAACCTGGTCTATTGGGGTTGCGTGATTTAAAACAGCAATAACACGATGTTAAAACAACGAGGATACAAGAGTATAAGAATCTAATATCATAATCAATGTGAATTCATTTGCTTAGTTGTCTGGTGATGACATTATATTTCACAACTGGGTCCGGTGTTTTTGCCTCCATGCTGTCGCAGTGGCATTAGTTAGTGAAAATTGTGATTGTTCTAGTTTGAACTAAAAACTAAAAACCACTGTTCAAAAATCATTTTGTTATTGTTTTTATTTTTATACCCAAAATGTATATTTTGTACTAATTGGACACTTGTATTCTGAAATTCCATAAATGTTGCATCTGATATATTGCACATTGTGGTCAAACCTCTTGAAAGGCACCAACATTGTTCACTAATAAATCATTAATGCCAGATTGAACCATGCACTGTCATAATTACAGTAAGAGATTAAATAGAGCTTTTAATGAAAAATACATTCTCTGAGAAATGTCTGTATATATGTGGCAGTTTAAAATAGGGGAGGTCCCTGATTGTCTGTATAAAATTCACCCAGAGAAGATGGCTCTCACAAAGAGATAGATAGATCATTAGCAGGGTTTATGTTTTCCCAAAAACAACTCTGGTGGCCTTCCAAAGGAGTGAGAGAGGGATCCAATCCCTTAGCCTGGCTCCTGCATACTGTGTACCAGACCTGGGTCAAATATATATTTGAAATTCTTTAACTTTTCAGATGCTGGTAAAATTTGAAAACAATCCCGCCGACCCCTGAGTATTTTCAACGTTGCTAACCAAAACTTGCAATCGTTTGAAAGTAGAACTCTGTTCCGAATGTTGGTGGAAATAGATGTTTCTTTTAACTTTGTCAGGGATCTGCAGGCATTCCACTAGTGATCTGAAGGGTTTATTATCTACAATAATTATTTGACCCAGGTCTGTCGTGTACTGTTACACTGCATCAACACTGTCCAGTGTTAAATTAACTCTGGGTGAGTACATTTTATTTGTATAGAGACCATTTTATTAACGCTTTGAACTCTGTTTGAGTTTAATTAACACTGAACATGTTACTGTGCATTGGACAATGCTTATATAATCCAATAGGACACACACAGTTCAAGCACTGCTTAAAAACAATCACACAGTTCATAGGCCGTTTAATCACTGTCGACCAAATTGATGATGCTGACATTAGGGGGCCGGATGTGAGAAGACATATTCATATACAGTATATACATATAATAAGTGTATAATAGATAAAATAAATGTTTTTTATTAAATTTTTAGTTTGCCTCACTTAGCTAACATCATGATAGTTTATTGAGATAGTTTGCTGGATGAATTTATTTTTAGATGGCTAAAAAGGGTTTGATGATTTAGGTTTAGATGAGGGGGAGGGGGGGGGTAATGAAAAGTTTAAATCACAGTTTAGATCTGACCACTCACACATGAGAAAAGATCTCAGCTCTGTGGAGGAGAGAACAATGAACAATGTTACCTGATTCCACAGCCGATGTGTGAGAAAAACCAGCATCAAGATTCAACCCAATGAACTCAAAGGCACTGCAACGGACGACGCCAGACCGATACAGGCCTGGAGTCAGTCGATATTCTGGAACCTAAACACATACTGTTCATCTTCACAAACACATACTGTTCATCTTCACAAACACATACTGTTCATCTTCACAAACACATACTGTTCATCTTCACAAACACATACTGTTCATCTTCACAAACACATACTGTTCATCTTCACAAACACATACTGTTCATCTTCACAAACACATACTGTTCATCTTCACAAACACATCCTGTTCATCTTCACAAAACATACTGTTCATCTTCACAAACACATACTGTTCATCTTCACAAACACATACTGTTCATCTTCACAAACACATACTGTTCATCTTCACAAATACATACTGTTCATCTTCACAAACACATACTGTTCATCTTCACAAACACATACTGTTCATCTTCACAAACACATACTGTTCATCTTCACAAACACATACTGTTCATCTTCACAAACACATACTGTTCATCTTCACAAACACATACTGTTCATCTTCACAAACACATACTGTTCATCTTCACAAACACATACTGTTCATCTTCACAAACACATACTGTTCATCTTCACAAACACATACTGTTCATCTTCACAAACACATACTGTTCATCTTCACAAATACATACTGTTCATCTTCACAAACACATACTGTTCATCTTCACAAACACATACTGTTCATCTTCACAAACACATCCTGTCAATCTTCACAAACACATACTGTTCATCTTCACAAAAACGTACTGTTCATCTTCACAAACACATACTGTTCATCTTCACAAATACATACTGTTCATCTTCGCAAACACATACTGTTCATCTTCACAAACACATACTGTTCATCTTCACAAACACATACTGTTCATCTTCACAAACACATACTGTTCATCTTCACAAACACATACTGTTCATCTTCACAAACACATACTGTTCATCTTCACAAACACATCCTGTCAATCTTCACAAACACATACTGTTCATCTTCACAAACACATACTGTTCATCTTCACAAATACATACTGTTCATCTTCGCAAACACATACTGTTCATCTTCACAAACACATACTGTTCATCTTCACAAATACATACTGTTCATCTTCGCAAACACATACTGTTCATCTTCACAAACACATACTGTTCATCTTCACAAACACATACTGTTCATCTTCACAAACACATACTGTTCTTCATCTTCACAAACACATACTCTTCATCTTCCCACACACACTCTTCAACTTTACAAACACGGTTTAGAGAGTTGATTTTAGAGAGATGATCGCTGAGCTCGGCAAACTGTTTTTGTGAAAGAAAAAAAAGGAAAAACACAAGCATTTAATTGTGAGTCAAAAGGACAAATCCCAATCGGATCTCAATCAACAGATCACAAAGTGAATAATCCACAAAATGTCAATATCACTCTCCTAAATATGATAATTATATCAGTTAATTACATCATACATGTATATATATATATATCATTATCATAACTAGGAGAGTGACATGATACGATAAAATGGATGTTGATTGAGTCCAGGACAGTTTCAGTCTCCATAGCTCTATAGCAGGGGTCTTCAACTCCAGGCCTCGAGGTCCGCAGGGTCTGCAGGTTTTTGCTCCAACCACGCACTGCACCACCTGATTTCACTAATTAGCTCACTTCCTGGACCAAGGAGGTAAAGTAATTATTCGAAATCAGGTGGTGCAGTATGTGGTTGGAGCAAATACCTGCAGACACTGCGGACCTCGAGGCCTGGAGTTGAAGACCCCTGCTCTATAGTGTTACAAACATTTTGTTTGGGATTATTTTCTTTCTTCTGTCTGTGTCTGATTTAGACATGACTGATGTCCCCTCTTGTGGTGTGCCTGGTTTCCTGCCCCCCCCCAGGCCACTGCGGTGCTCTGACCCTGCAGATTTTCTCATGGCTCCTCCTCTCCCTGACACAGCAGTCGTGATTAGCTCACTGACCCCATTGCGTGATCCCTGTTGTGAAAACTTAAAATAAGTTAACTTTATTTGAATTAACGTCGAGAGAGCTGTCACACTGAGAGCCGCACAGCATGGCCTGGGTTTGATCAAAATTTAAGTCCTTAACTTTGACGTACAAATAAATACAAGTAAATTCCAGTAAAATTTGAATATCGAAATTAACAGATCACTTCCTGGGTCAAAACACCCAGCAGATTTATAGTTTTGTAGAAGGTTTCCTGTTCCATATAAATCATTAGCACAATGAGTTAATTTATCAATAAATCGGTGACGATAAGGAAGGGACATCATGGAGGACAACCTGCTACAACATGAAAGTAGCATTTTGGAAAAAAATTAGGCCGTAGTAATTCAGTAACGACTCCAATAAAAAACGTCCTCCATTCCCGATGCGTTTCTATCTCTGAAGTCCCATTGCACAGTTGTTATGCTTCCTCCTTTTGTAACATTGTTATTAACAACTGACAAACAGCCAGTAACACAGTTACAACAGACCGGTTGCAACGGACAGGCATAACTTCCACAAGCAGTCGCATCAATTATTACAAATTAAGTTGTTATACAAAAATAAGTCAAATGTTCCCAACCCTGTTTGTTGCAGCAGCACACCACAAATACATATAATAAACATAAAGTAAATATATTTGTGGTGTGCTGTGCAGAAATATTTATTGCATCGCTGGTTGTTTTTATACCCCATCCCTGAGATGAGAGAGAGATCTGTGTATTCCCTCCTTGGTGCTTGGTGTTTCACCACAGTCATTTCATCTCTGATATCTGAGATGTATTGTTCTACGTGGCCAGATTCCTCTTGGGATTGTTCTAATTTCGGTTGCTGATCTGGGAAAAATGTGTTTGGAAATCCATTGGGGGCAAGCTGCGGTTTTGACAGCTTAACGCATAATCCACGCGATTAATTCTCTTTGTTTTTAGAAAAACATAAAGACTAGTGAGTTTGTTGTTTTATTCCAAGTACATAATTAGTGCTGGAGTTGGAGGACAGAAGAGATGTTGTGAGACGGAAAGAGATCAGCGCGTGACACATTTCTATGACATGATTTGGTGATTTATTATTTTGCAATTGGCTCAGCTTTTCTTTATTAATGAATTCATTTATATTTACCATGTTCTGTGCTATGCTCTTCTTTGTGCTTTAAAGTATTGAAATATTTATTTTTGAATTACATTGGGAATGTTAAGTTATACTAATGCTGTTTGAAACTGTATTTATTCGAATAAAGAGTTAAACGTGGCCTTTGCAAGCATGTGCTGATTGTACATCCTGTTAGTCTTCCCTGTTCCAGGTGAACAGTTTTCACAAATCAGCTTGACAAATATAATGTTTTCTGCGCCTTAAATGTCCTCAGCGGGGGCTCCGTTGTGTGCATTTTGTTATACACCAACAACAGGTTCTGCCCATCGGCCTTATTTTCCTGCTACTTCCTAATTAAAAGAAGTAATTCACTGAGGCATTTAAATAATGTATTGCTATCAACACCTTATTTGTTTGGAAATATAATTTGGAAATATAATATAGTCTTGAGATATCTATTTAATTGGGAGGGTGGTGGTTGTGGCACAGAACCTTTCAAAATGATTCAATGAAACCATTTTAATGTCATGTTGGTTTAGAAAACAAACCCTGCCATGAGTTTGACTCTGTTTGCCATTTCTTCTGTTTGATTAGAATTTGACGTTACCTGTATGAATGTATAAGGAAATGATTGCTTTCCAGACTTTACTGGCATGACGTGCTAAAAACTCCATAATAATATCCATAATTCATAACGCTGTTTTAATACAGCTCATGTTATGGACAGTTTTTGGGTTACTCAGTAAATGCATAAAAAACCCAAGTCATTTGCATCATTATCTCATAATCTATACATAGAGTAATATAATTTCTAAATATTAGTTCTGTGAGCCTTGTGAGCCATATGCATTTTTAAAATGTCCGTTAAAATGGAGGGTTTTACACATGGTTTTTTTTGTTTCTTAAGTAACCATATTCAGCAGTCTCTGAAATGAACAGACAAAAACATATATGTTTAGAAAATAAAACAAACGCAAAAAAAGGAACAGAAGCAAAAGATAAGAACTTGCTGATATTCCTGGGTTGAACAGGAAGCCGCGTTTGTGGTTAGATTGAACGGTGATCCGGTTTGAACATCTTTGTCTCCACTCAGGGAGGATGGGGTGCAGCTGCAGCTCGGATTACTATGATGAGGACTGGATCGAGAACCTGGATGAAGTCTGTGAGCACTGTAACTGCCAACTGCCTCCCCAGACCGTCAACCAGGTGAGGCGGGGGATAGGGCCGCCGTCCTGCGGGGGGACTCCCCCAGGCAAATGCGGGGGGTTTCGGTAGAGCCCTTAGCCTTTTGAGGAGCGAGCTTTTTGGCAGTTCTAGTTCTAATTTACAGTGTTCTATTTTGGAATTGTAGGATGGATTCTTTGAGGACGCCATTAGCAGCCCTTTATGATGTCATCAATTAGAATCAACTAGAATGTTACGGCATGTTCTATAATAAACGTCACAGTGCAACTAGTCTAGTATTTATTTATTCATTACTTTATTTGTAAGGCGACAAGCACAGAGATCATTGACAGCCACTAAAGCAGTGCCCGATGCACTGTACATGTGTATATAGCCGAAGCTCATTTCCAACACCAATCCCTTGATGGGCATTGGTAGTTCAATCAATCAATAAAATAATAAAATTACATTGTTACAGTTTAAAATCAGTGCATATAATGACCGAAAACAACAACAGCGACAACCATACATGACACGACAAAAACAAACAAACAAAAAGCTCAAATACATATAATGATAAGTTGGCGTCATGATTACAATTTTGGCTAAGTTTTAGCCAGGACTTGATTGCTGTGGAAAACATTGAGAAACATTGGATTTGTTTTTAACTGCCAAGTAGAGAATTCCAGTGTCGTGCCTTTAATTGAAAATGCAGTCCTGCAATGTCTGATTATACAGTTTCCTTTCCTTTATGCTTCGGGTGTTAGTGGCAGTATATTGAAATCTAGCTATGACTGTATTGAAAATGGGTGTAACTAGATGGTGGAGACATTTACATGTTAGCATGAGGTTGGAGTAATTCATGAAATTGTCAAATTGAGCAGATTGCACTTTTTTAGGATATTGCAGTGATAGAATCTTAGTGGTTTCCTGGCCAGGACTTTGATAGCTTGGTTATAGAGGGATGTTAGTGGTTTGATGGCAGAGGCTGATGCCTGGGACCAAGAGGTTATGCAGTATGAGAGATGAGAGAAAATCATGGCGTGCATAAAAGTCAGAGCTGTGTGCAGGGCTGGACTGGGACAAAAAATAGGCCCTGCCATTTGGCTCAGACCGGCCCATCACAATCGGTCGGACACCGCCCATCACTACGACATCCTTGCAGTCTGTTCAATATGCATATGAAAAAAAGCATGTGATTGGGCCGGCCCAGTGTCAGTATAGAAAATGAACCAATGGGGCGCTGTCCATTTTTTGTTGGCCGTTAGATGACAAAAAAATAATAATTATATATTTTTTAATTAAAAATAATAATTATACCGGCCCTACCGGCCCAAAACTAGACCGGCCCACCGGGAATCGGCCCGGTAGACTATATAGCCAGTCCAGCCCTGGCTGTGTGGAATGGTAAGCGTGTGTCTGATTTTCCTATAGGTTTGAAGATCGGCCCTAACAGTTCTACCTAATTTTTTTATGCGTTTGTCAAACCTTAGCTGAGAGTCCAAGGTACTTAAAATCCTGTACTGCTCAAAGGGTTGAAAACAGACACCTGGAACCACATTGGCTAACTGGGCAATGACCCTAGATGATTTGGGCAGGTGTTTGAGAAAAATATTCTGACCCCACAAGCCCGAAATTTTTTAGGTTACAGGATTAAAAAACAAACAAACAAAAACAACAACCACACATTTAACATTGTAAAACAATTATATTTTCCCACTGTCCAATTGTAAAAAACCTTTGTTTAAAATATGACTTTTGCATTTTCTATAATTTTACTTTTTTATTTATAAATAACATATACTTTTTTTATACCATTATTTAATGTCTTTTTTTTTTTCATTTAGTTTCTCGCATTTAAACACAAAATTTGTTTAAATCTAAAGGGGGGTTGTTTGTTCCTCTTTACCTGACTGTCGTTCAAGCACAAGTAAATGTCTGAAATATGTGCGGGGGGTAGGAACATCCTCAACAAACGTTTTCATTTATGAACATGCATGCTACATATAAAAATGATTCTACGCACAGTTTAGGATTATATGATTGAAAAATAAGGACACAGGACAGACAGCACTGTCACTTCAGTGCAACTAGAGGAAAGGATCTGACCTTGACCTTGGATGTGACCTTGACCCTACTGGTTTAGTGGAATGTAATCGGCCTGCGTAATCTATGTTGGGACAATCTGACAACCTTTTTGAATTTATGAATTGAAGTTGCTCTCTGATTCAACTGATGTCGCTCACTCTACTGTACCACTCGGCTTCTTTTCCGTCGTTCTGAAGCGAGTTTGTCGTGCTTCTAACTCAATGTGTCTTTCGGCCTGGTTTGGGCTGCAGGCTTCAGACAGCAGACGTTTGTATTTGATCCATGCTTCAGATTTTTTAAATAAAGCAGAGTGGCATGTGAGGCCTACTAAAGTCAGGCTTAGTGGTGGCTGTCCAAACATGCAGTGTGTCAGTGGTCAGGGAAATTGTCAGGGAACTGGGGAACTGCCATTGTACCCTTGAGCCAGGTACTTAACCTGAATTTATTCAGTACATATCCTGCCGTATAAATGGACTGTATGTAAAATAAATGCAAACTGTAAACTCTGGATAAGAGTGTTTGCTAAATGCCTGTAATGTAATACAGTTTATCAGACATCAATTAGAGCTAAAACTAAACAACATTTTATTTAACAATAAGCATTAGAATCAGTCTTAGTGCTAATACAATATTTACTGGCATTATCTAAAACATACCACTATTACTATTACCAATACTATTATTATAACACTCAAAATGATCAGTCTCTTGCCAAAACATGATTGACATGCTTCAGACATTTTAAAATCTCAAACCTTCAAAACCATTGATTTATATAACATGATATTAATGAACATCAATAATGCAATTGCTAACCATGCGCACTTTTGAGGTATAAGAACCGATAAGCATTCTCAGAGGATACGGTGTCATTTCCAAAAACAGCGGAACGTTTGCGCGTTTGCAGTTTTTCACCGCAGACGGTAATCTAGAACTCTTCTGCGAAACACCCCTGCAACATTGAAATCAAATTCTCCCATCAGAATGCACCCATCAGAATGCACTAGTCCAGAGTATTAAATAACCCTTGTGTGTGGATGACACACAGCATAGGCACACACACACAATCCAAACATACATTTCATTCCAGGTATTTTGAAGCTATAACTTTAAATCATGTCAGGTAGCTGTACACAAGACTCACAGTTCACTCTTTCTTTGCTTTGAGGGGGAAAACAATAATGGTTGTTTTTTAGTAGAGATTGTGGGTAGGATGGAATGAAGCCAATTGGAATCACACGGCTGAAGGGGAATTAAATAAAAAGGTGACAAGTTTGAACTTTGAGCGGTGGTTTTAAAGATCACAGAAAAATGAGAATTTGTGTATGAGGGTTCCTACAAAGCTCTATAAAGAGGGACTAACCCAGCCACCGGACACAGCAAACATTCACACCTACTAACACATTATAAATATAATATATAAATTAAATGTCCAATAGTTCCAATAATTCTTCAGTTCATACTTTTGAGCTTCTTTTCACAATCTATATTTCTTGGCACAGAGCAGAAAAGATAACACAGCAGGCACGTGCTCAGTCAGTCCAGCACCTTAATGCCTTGAACTTATTTCTTGTTTTTTGTTTTTTTAAACTGGCAATTACGTAAGCACAGAGCTGGAATAAATGGCTTTTCAAGGGAGTGTGGTTTCCTTTTGGAGATGTTAAAAATATGCATTTATCTGGTGGGGGGAAATGACCTGTCGTCTGGGATATAGATTGTTCTGGAAGGTACAATTTCACATTGTTTGTTTTCTAACTTCCAAGAACCCCCTCCCCACCCACGTATGTGAAATGTGAAATGATACTATTAATAGATAGTTCATGCTAAGATTAAATGGAACAACAGTAAGTGGCTAAACATACGGAATATGTACCTGCAGGAGACTGTGAATTCTGAAATGGGATGCTTTGAAAATGTTTTTTCCAATAAAATGGGAAGTAGATACAGCACTGAGCAAAGAGATGAACTGAAGTGTCCTTCCTCAAAAATAAAGCTCACCTGTCAATTTCCTCAAACCTGGTCCGAAAGGGCCGCAGCGTATGGCCGTTTAAAAAAAATGCATTATTAAAGTCAGTGTGAAATTTGAACCCAAGGAACCAGGTGAGTTAATCTTGTAATCAACTGCTTTAATTGGTCGATTAAGAGCTGAGTAACAACGAAAACCAGAAATGCCCTAACAAACCTCCAGGACCAGGATTGATGATCCCTGCCCTAGATATTATTTCATGTTTTATTTTCGCAAATTCGGTGTATCGTGGAATAACATGATATCCCACATAGGCATGCCAGTTCTTTTCGTAAAATAAGTGTCTTTATTTGTGATGTATCCAGGGTTGACAGCTTTTCAGTGCTTTCTGAAAACCCATGTCCCATGTGATTTGTCTCAATATATAAAAAATATGGCTAACAAGTAAATGTGGTTTATCATGTTTATTCTGTTACAGCCCTCTGTGGTGATGTAATCTGTTGTTCCTTTACCTGAGTTGGTCGGCATGCCAGAGGAGGAAATGGGCTTTTGTGCGTGAAATTTGGCTGGATAGCAGCTTCTCACAGCAGTGTTCTGTGAACTTCCTCCTATTAATTTAACACCCATTTAAAGTGCTTTCAGAAAGAGAACAACATGTGTGTGAGAACGATCTTTGTCGATACCTTTGTCCATGCAAATCATAACACAAACAAAGACCTTGTATGGCATTTTAAAGACTGCAGGCTTCTCCTTCCATGAAACCTTAGTGATATGAAAAAACGAAACAAACAAAAAAACCAAGTGAAAACACGGAACACACAGTGGGGGAAAGTGCTTCCTACTGAACTATTTTAACCCAATTTAATGCATTGGATAATTGGAGATACTGTATACTATATGAGTATGAGTATAATACATGTATGTACACTGTTTAAATATGACTTATCTCGGAATCTACGCTACACCGCTGTGAACGTGTATCTACAGAATTTAATCCGCATCAAAAACACAATGAACCAAATTAATACTTTTCATCAAACTGTATCTCAGAGCTTATTATTTTATATCACTAATATTATGGGTAGAAGGTTAAATTCTCAGGTGAGGCACCATCGTTTTACACTTACCGAGCAAGGTACTGTGGCATCACAGGGGGACGTGTGGTGGAGGAGTGCTGCATTCCCCTGCTGATCGGTGGCCACTTCACAAAATGGCCGCCGCACACTACAAGCCCCACAATGCAACACAACTCCAGGTGTAGGTGCTTGGGCCACCTAATCAAGGCCAGGATAAGAAGCCGACATGCAGGACAAAGAAAGAGAGAGAGGAGCCGAGCACATGGCTGGAAGGAGCTGGAAGAAACAAACCACACCAAGGAAAGTAAACCTTTTGAATTGAGAATTGTTTTCTAAGAAGAGGATTATTGCTGGGATGACTTGTAACATTTTTGATTGAGGCATTTTTTGAATGTTTGGATTTTGGATTATTGTTTGGAGGAAAGTACCCATTGATGCCCTGAGGAGAAATAAACCTGGACTTTAAGTTTGAACTATCAGTGTTTTGCCTGTTTTTGTGTGTTGTTGCACTGCCCCACACCGACCTGCCCTGGTCAAACCTCTCATGACGTCACAGATGGTGGAGAATGCGAGCACTGGGGCCTAAGTGCGGATGAGTGGACTCAACTTTTTTGCAGTACGCAACACAGAAGAGGACAGGACACAAGTAGTCAGGTTAGGTTTTTTTTTTGTTTGTTTAAAAAATAAAAATAATAAGAAGCACTAGGAAAGCACTGCCACAGCAAAATGGCTAAACAGCAGGGAAGCCCTAGTCTCGATGAGATGCCCTTCACCCCAATGAGCATAACATGGGAGGACTTCGAAGCCTGCCCCTTAGAGTTCCTAGGAGAGCTATTGTGCCTTGCTGCAACCTTCCAGCCAAAAGGTGGGGAATGCCCCAACCCAGGGCTCCCGGGAGCACCCAAACCCTGCCGGGATGTGGAAGCGGACCTGAGATGGCTGAGGTCCCCAGAGGTGTACCATTGGCTGCAGATGGACAGGGAGCTGTACCTGGATCAGCGGGACATTGAGTCAATCCTGGACTTCATGGATGAAGACGAGGCTACCCAGAGGGAGGCACTGCTGCAGGTGAAATGGACCTACCTTACTCGCCTCATGGAGATGGCTGCTCCAGTTGTCCTTCTCCATGGGCCATTGAGCCAGAAGAGGACGGACGACACCCTCCCACTAGTCAACGCTCCCCAGCCCCAGCTGCAGCCATGCCAGGCTACCGACCCCAAGAAAAAGAAAAATAAGAAGAATAAGAAGACTGCCAGCCCGGTAGAGAAGCAGACCGAGGTGACCCCCATTGCCGCTCCCAAAGCGATGGATAGGAAAGCGCACAGTGATGAAGTTGCTGCTGAGTCCATGGGGGAGGCCGTCGCAGCCTCACAAGAAGGGGCCGTGGAGGCCGTCGCAGCCTCACAGGAAGGGGCCGTAGAGGTGGTCGCAGCCTCACAGGAAGGGGCCATAGAGGTGGTCGCAGCCTCACCGGAAGGGGCCGTAGAGGTGGTCGCAGCCTCACAGGAAGGGGCCGTAGAGGTGGTCGCAGCCTCACAGGAAGGGGCCGTGGAGGTGGTGACAGCCGCAGTGACTGAGGAACCAGTGCCGGCTGAAGTACTGGAGACACCGGCCGCGGAAGAGGCACCACCTGCAGATGAGGTCACCCTAACAGAAAAGGCAGAAGGTGATGTTGCAGCGTTAGCCGTGGTGGCTGAGGCAGTCCAGGAGATTGTCCAGGAGACGGTGAGTACCGAGGTCCTGGCACCCACAGACGAGACTGCAACCACAGAACCGGCAGGGGAAGAAGCTGAACCTGAGCCCGAACCTGAACCTGAGCCCGAACCTGAGCCCGAACCTGAACCAGAACCAGAACCAGAGCCAGAACCAGAGACGGGCAGTCAAGCAGAAGAGCCTGTCCCAGCAGGTGAGCCCACTGCAGACCTGGCGCCAGAGCCCATTCTGGAGCCTGAAATGAAGGCTGGGGAGGAAGCCCCAGAACCTGCCCAGGAGGAAGTTCCTCACCTTGTCATGGAGGAGCCTGCACCAATCAGTCTCGCAGCCACAAGAAGCACGGAGGAATTGAAAAGTGCCTTGGAGCCTGTCCCGGGAAGCAGTGCCCATCGTCAAACCCGAGCCCGCGGAAGCTGAGTTTGAGGCGGAGGCAGAAGCTGAATTGGAACCAGTGGAGCCTATGGTAGTGGTTGGCATAGATGGCGACAACCTGGAGGGCCCAGCCAATGTCGCCTCACTGCGCGGCCCAGTGGGTCTGCTGGTGGCCCCCATGTTGCCTTGTCCCGTGAGGCCAGATGAGGCCCGCATGTTGCCTTGTTCCGTGGGGCAAGCGGAAGGCACCATGCTGCCCTGGCTGGACACCCGTCCGGGGGTTTTCTCACCCCACACCAGTGTGGGTCTTCCAGTGGCTGTGCCCTCATTGTGGTCCAAGGGATCAACCGTCTTCCTTCCCCAGCTAGGGGAGCCATGGTGAGTGTGTGCCTCACGTTCAGCATAACTGTGCCCTTTGTATTACAGAACTTTTGCATCATCTCCTGATCTGTTGGGAGAGCCGAGTGTTCGATCCGGGGGGCCTCGTTCACCCTGCCGAGGGCGGCAGGCACGGGGAGAGGGATGTGTGGCATCACAGGGGGACGTGTGGTGGAGGAGTGCTGCATTCCCCTGCTGATCGGTGGCCACTTCACAAAATGGCCGCCGTTGTACACACTACAAGCCCCACAATGCAACACAACTCCAGGTGTAGGTGCTTGGGCCACCTAATCAAGGCCAGGATAAGAAGCCGACATGCAGGACAAAGAAAGAGAGAGAGAGGAGCCGAGCACATGGCTGGAAGGAGCTGGAAGAAACAAACCACACCAAGGAAAGTAAACCTTTTGAATTGAGAATTGTTTTCTAAGAAGAGGATTATTGCTGGGATGACTTGTAACATTTTTGATTGAGGCATTTTTTGAATGTTTGGATTTTGGATTATTGTTTGGAGGAAAGTACCCATTGATGCCCTGAGGAGAAATAAACCTGGACTTTAAGTTTGAACTATCAGTGTTTTGCCTGTTTTTGTGTGTTGTTGCACTGCCCCACACCGACCTGCCCTGGTCAAACCTCTCATGACGTCACAGTACTTAACCTGAAGTGCTTCAGTAAATATTCAGCTGTATAAATGGACTGTAAATAAATGTAAACTTATGAATAAACAATGAATAAAACCAGTACTACTATTGCTACTGCCATTACTCATTGCTCCAGTTTTTTTTTTTTTGTTTTGCTTTCTCTTCCTGTTTTGTAGGTGTGGTGTGCATCTGTCTGTGATTGTGTATGTTGTATTGTTGCTGTACTGATCTCTTGCTCTAGCTGTGATTATTCTTTCCATTTTAAATGCACTTATTGTAAGTCGCTCGGGTTAAGGGCGTCTGCTAAATGCCTAAAATGTAAAATGTATGAACTGGGTATAAACTGCTGCAGCCGGTGCTGTTGTGTGAAAGTGACTGTCTCTGATGCTTCTCTTAATAATAATACTCACAAGATAATAGTAACAATAATAATAATAATAATAATAATAATCACAACCCAATTGTTGTTGCAGTATACTGAGAACCTCGTCCCATTCTCCTCCCAACAAACTCCTCCCAACTCCCCACTTCCTGGTAAGTCCATGTGTGTGTGTGTGTGTGTGTGTGCACTGTATGTCTATGCCTGTGTGTGTGTATGTGTAGATGTGCACTGTATGTCTGTGTGTGTGTGTGTGTGTGTGTGTGTCTACTTGCATGTCTCTGTGTGCTTATTGTGTGTGTGAGTCTGTATTTATTTGTGTGTGTGTGTACTGTATGTGAGCGTGCGTGCGTGCGTGCGTGCGTGCGTGCGTGCGTGCGTGCGTGTGAAATTCAGCACTCATATGTGACTCAGTCCAGCCCTGCTGTCTGTTCTTCTATTCTCTGCTGGAATTTGGGACAGAAGCCCCCAGTGACCCCCACCCCTCCCAGTCCTGAAAAAAGATTCATCCTTTGCACAACCCCCTGTTTAGGTGTTCATTCTGAAATCCAGACCACTGTTTGAGTCATCCCATACATCACTGTCTGAAGAAGGGGATTGCTAGTAAAGTCTGTAGGCTGTGGCTTTCTAAGACAGGGACTGGGTACTCCACAAGAGTGAATAGCCATCTTTGAACATGTTTGATATAAATGTCTACTGTATGTCACAAGACCCACCTTTGTTGTTAATTGATTTGCTTATGAATGGAAATATTTTATATTTGTGTACACTGTGTGTGTGTGTCTGTTTGTGTTTGTGTGTGGCCCCTTCCACAGCTAATCTGGTTGTAGGGATATACAGCTATCAGCCCAACCACAGTGAGGATCTGGGCTTTGAGCAAGGGGACACGCTGAGGATCATAAACACGTGAGAAAACACGGCCATGAATCCATACACACACACACAGACACACACATGCATTACATTACAAGCATTTAGCCGACGCTCTTACCCAACTTACACGGTTGACATTTCTTTACATACAATCCATTTAAACATCTGGATATTTACTGAAGCAATTCAGGTTAAGTACCTTGCTCAAGGCTACAACGGCAGTGCCCCACCTCTGAGAATCGAACCTGCAAGCCTGATTCTCTAACCATTATACTACACTGCCGCCATACACATACACACGCACACATACACACACACGCCCTCATTGTGCTGGTGTTTGTCTCTCTCAGAGATGATCCTGAATGGTACCTGGCAGAGTCCCTGGCCACAGGGCAGAGGGGCTACATCCCCTTCAACTTCGTGGCCAAGATAGACAGCATGGAGAAAGAGACGTGAGTCATACGAGGATTCCAAACTTGTGTGTGTGCCTGTGTGTGTTTGGTATAGGTTTCGGGATAGGGTCGTGTGTGTGTGTGTATGCATATGCGCTGCCTCTGAGGTGCTGTCGGTGTTGGCAGTAGGTAAAGGCAATTTCAGTGTTGTCAGTTGATAAAGGTACTGTTTGATGTTTGGCTGGTCTCTATCCCACAGGTGGTTTTTTAAGGACCTCTCCCGAAACGATGCCATGAGGGTGCTCCTGGCTCCGGGAAACACACAAGGCTCGTTCCTGATACGAGAGAGTGAAACCACCAAGGGTACGCCTTCCCAGAATGCTCTTCTGCTTTCTTGTTTCCTTATTCTGGCCCACTCCTCCCCCCAATGTCAGGAAGTGCGATTAAGAGTCGAGCATGACCAGCAGACACACACACCGAAAGAAACCTTTCTCACCTTTCAGAGGACCTTGAGAGAACTACGCGTACGGATGTGTTTCCGTGGCTTCTTTTAAAATAAGAAAAGAGAGTTGCACACTTGTTTCAGCAAGCAGAAAGGAGAGTGTACGAGTATTTCTCTTATTTCAATGTTAATTTTCTGGTTGTGAGCACCTCTTTCAAATGTGGGTGTGCTTCCTCTTCTTTTGTTTACATATTTCTTTAAAAAAAAACTTTTTAGGCTTGAATATCTTAAATGTGTGTTTTTGCTTGTTGTGATTCTTTAACTTGGCTGCACAACAAATTGCCCTGCAGGGGATTGATTGATTGATTGAGTTGTTGATTTGTTCATTGGTTGACTGTTGATTGTTGATTGATTGGTTGGTTGGTCACCACATCTACAGACTGAGGTCTTCTGCATAGCAGAGTCTAAGAGATAAGACCATAAGGATGCTTGCTGATGGGAACAGGCCATTCAGCCCATCTACACTGCATCATAACCTGCAGCATAAGATGTCTAAAGGGCGATTTGATTGAGGTTTATAAACTCATAAAAAGGGATTAACAAAGCAAACTACATCAGGTTTTTTAGGTTGAGGGTTGATTTCTGTCAGGGGATCAAGGGGTCATAGGGGAGAAATTAGTTAAATTAGATCAATTCTGCATGGAAATCAGGAAGTATTTCTCTTAACACAGAGAGTTGTCAATGTGTGGAATGGCTCGCCAGGTCATGTAGTAGAGAGCTTTGGGGTCTTTAAGCCCAGGCTTGATGCAGTGCTGAATACTCTCTAGACTGTAGGTGAATGAAAAAGCCTAGTGGGGCTGAATGGCCTGATCTTGTCATTAGGTATTATACTCTTATGTCCGGTGTCACAACCTGTTTTGCACCTGCGTCACACAACCTGAACGTCGGCCACACCCTCACACCTGGGTGCCGTGTTCCCGCAGGTTCTTATTCCCTGTCTGTGAGAGACCTGGACCAGAACACCGGCGAAACCGTCAAGCACTACAAGATCCGTAACCTGGACAACGGCGGCTTCTACATCACGCCCCGGATCTCCTTCGCCTCTCTGTCCGAACTTGTGAAGCATTACTCCCGTAAGCTGCTCTCCGCCTCCGTCCCCACCCTGGCCATGCCGTTTCACAAGCCCCGCCCCTGCCCCATGGCCCGCCTTGTCCTATTCCCGACCCTTTCTCTGGGCCCCACCCTTCCAGCCCTACCCCTGCCCCACACCCTCCTCCCAGTGTGAAGGCATGCTCAATGCGTTTGTGGCAAGGCCGAGCCCGAGAAACCTCTTTACACGAAGGCACTCGTCCAATTCTCCTGTGAAGCACGGCCATGCGTGCAATTCAAAAAGAGCAGCGACAGAAAAGCACCTCCCAGGAATAAAAGCCCATCAATGGAAAATGACCATAAACCCTGTGACCCCGAGTTAGACAGCGAGTGTTCCACTGACACGTCACTTTACATTACTTTACATCATTTAGCAGACGCTTTTAACCAAAGCGACTTGCAGAAAGTGCATTAAGCTTGAGTAGATAAACAACCTCCTGACACTACAATCTTCAAGCACATCATTCCTGCAAGCAAGCAGCACAAACAACACTCCAACACAAGTGGTAAAGGAAATCAAGTGCAACAAGTAGGTCTTTTAAAAAAATATAGGGATGGGTGAGTTAAGGTTTTCGGCCTCCCGCGTGATCCAGTGGTTATAACGTTCGACACTGGCCACGGAGACCGGGGTTCAATTCCCCGTCCCGCCAGAGTCGGCTCTGGCCGGGAGTGCCACCAGGGGGCGGCAATTGGCTGTCCGCCCCACAAGCCTCGTTTCCCAAGGAGGGAAGCCTACAGAACGTTCGCTGCGCATAAGAGTGGCCCTGTAGTACCGGGTTACGGTCGACGGCCTGGTGAGTGCCGTCTCGAAGGAGACGTTACTTCACCTTCGTCACTACCGGTCGCAGGACTACGGCAGCGAACTCACATTACTAGGGTGGAATTGACATAAAAATAGCGGGTCTAATTGGCTACTAAATTGGGAAGAAATGGGAGAAAATCAGAAACAAACTCTTTATTCTTTCGAGCCTGAGTGACAGACTGTATGACAGGGTTACTCAAATCATGGTCCTCGTGGGCTGAGCACTGCTGTTTTTCCACACTCCCTTTATCTGAGCCGAATTTGGATCTGTGGGCCAGATTTGAGTAATCCTGCTGTATGAGATCATTTTCACAAAACAACCAAAGGCTACACATTAATAAAAACATTACAAAATATGTAACATTCTTCAACACAAAGACACCATTAGCTTGGCTGCAAAAGAATGCTTTCCGTGCTTCTACTTTTGTGCCCAATTTTTAGCAGGAAGATGATCTCAGTGTAAGCAGATATTGAAAAGTCTGGGATTCCTGTGTGACTCGTAATATCCCACAGGCAAGCTGAAGCACTGTGCCCCTTACAGTATATTACCAATACAGAGGACAACATCTTGTGCAATAATGTGTTTTCTTATATAATTTCTGGTAAGCTTTTGGTTAGTGCCCTACACTTCTAAACAGCCAAAGGAGAAACCTTCAGCAGATTGCTGGAGTTCTTCAGTGGGTTTTGATATGTGCATGTGGTAAAACTAGAGCATCAACGCTCCACGCTCCATCGCCTGAAGAGGATGTGGGACATGGTTGTAGAACAACAGAAAAAATGATAAAAGCTTTATTCTTTACGCTTTCTCATCTCAGCCCAACTTGCTCTCACCTGTCCTCTTATTGGTACTTAACGTCAGTCTTGTTTTTTTATGTTCCCTGATTGGTTATTGCTCACAATTTTACACGTATTCTGTCCTCTGATTGGTCCTTCCCATATGTCTCATGGATTTTCTGTCTCCTTATTAGTCTTTTCCCCTCCATCTCATTTTTAGACTATCCCCTGATTAGTCCTTTCCCACTGTTTCCTATTGTAGTCTGTCCTTTTATTGGTCCTTTCCCGTTGTCACCTGGTTATTCTGTCCTCTGTTTGGTCCTTTCCCTCAATCTACTGATTATTTTTTATGTCCCCTGATTGGCTATTGCTGTCTGTCACCTGGTTGTTCTGTCTCCTGATTGGTCCGTCCCCTATGTCTCATGTTTTTTTCTGTCAGCTGATTGGTCCTTTTCCCCTATCTCCCTTTTGGTCTGTCCTCTGATTGGTCCTTTCTTGCTGTCACCTGGTTGTTCTGTCCCCTGATTGGCCCTGACCCTCTGTGTCCTGGTTGCTCCTGCAGGGGAGGCTGATGGCCTGTGCACGACGCTCAATAAGCCCTGCCAGACCCGTGTGCCCCAGAAGCCCTGGTGGCAGGACGAGTGGGAGATCCCCCGGGAGTCCCTGAAGCTGGAGCGCAAGCTGGGGGCAGGGCAGTTTGGGGAGGTGTGGATGGGTGAGTCTCAAGGGCCAAGGCAGTTCAGGGAGGGAGGGGTCTGAATGAGGGAATTCAGGTGGTTTACGATGTGCATGAACAATAAACTGGTGAGCTAAACCTGTGGAAATATTTACAGTTTTAAAGGGCCTGAAAAAAAACACACCCACATCTATTTACACAGATTCCCACAATGCAAAGTAACCTGTTGGACCAATGCGCCACCATGTTTTCCATTTCTCTCTCTCTCTCTCTCTCTCTCTCTCTCCCTCTTAGTCTCTTCCAATTCTATTAAATTCAAATGAACTTTATTGGCACGACAAGTGGCAGGTACTGTATTGCCAAAGCAAGCAAAAGTCATCTCTCTCTTTCTCGCTCACTCACCCTCTCTCACGCACGCACTCTCTCTGTCACTCTCTCTCTCTCTCATCAGCGGATCGGCTTTGTTAAGCCCACTTGCGCAAGCTCTCCATTTCCGAGCGCAGCCATGAGTGCAGGGCCTGTCCGAGCGGAGACTCTGTCCGAGCGGAGACTCTCTCCGCGCGGCGCTGATGTCACACTTGTAATGGGAATAAACACAATGAGCCCTTTCAGCACCTTCTAATCCCACTCTGACAAAGCAAAGGAGCCCAGATTTTCCTCCAGATATCTGGGTTTGTGCCTTTCGCTGTTGGTAAACAGTCCTCCAGCTCCTCACGGACAAAGAAAGTGACCTCTAAGCCCTTCTCCACACTGATTTAAAAGCTTATATATGTCAGATGGAAGCGCTTGCCGTAAGTGCGATTTAAAACTGTCAAAGAGATACCCAGTCTGACGCAACAGCACTTGGAGAAGTATAGCTGGGCACCTAATCCCAGTTGTGTTGTGACATAGCGCAATATAATCCATAGCTGCATATGCACAATCAGCCATTGTTATTATTATAAAACATTTTTTTAAACAATTTCAAATCTGCAGAATCGTATGCTTTGATGATAATAATGCAAATGAAATAATATTTGCTGATGGTACCTGATACCCACAATGTAACAGTCAAAGGTCAAAGATCAGGTCTAATTCTGCTTCTGCTTCTGTGGGCTGCTGCTTGCTCATTGTCCATCCCTGCCGCGAGCACAATGCGAGCCTGTATCGGCCCTAAAAATAGTCGCCCTCGCTGCCAGGAGATAAGGCGGACTTACCACCACGTCAATGCCTGTGTTATATTTACTACTTCCTGCAGCTCCCAGTCCTGGCAACCCATTCGCCTTTCCCCTCCAATTAGCCCAAGCCAAATAGGGGATTTCCAATGCCTCCCCACGTCAGAGGTGTCCTGTCGAATTGTTTACCTAGTATTTTTCACACAAATGAGAATGAGAGAAACCTTTCCTCATATATACACACATATACACACACATACAAATATATATATATATATGTATATGTATATATAGTGGGTATGAGTATAAGTATTCACCACCTTTGGCATTTTTCATATTTTATTTTCTCGCTTCATGGAATCAAAATGGATTCAATAGGAATTTCTTGCCACCGATCAACACAAAATACTCTATAATGCCAAATGAAAAGAGCAAGCTCTAAAGCTCTAAAGCTTTTTCTTAATGAATTACAAATCTGTTCAACCTCACGTTTTCATTTCAGCTGTGTACATGGCAGAGAAAAAAAGGATTTGTGTTAATATTTGTTTTAAAAGTTCTGTGATGGATAACAATACAATGCCTTGTTTGTTTGGCCGGATAATACTCAAATGAAGGTGTACAGAATTTTCAGCAATGGCAATAATATAAAAAAGTTATGTGGGAATTAACATTTTAGTGATAAATAAAAGCAACAGATGGCGTCACCTTAAATTGACAATATACTGAAGAGTGGTATTAGTTGATTTTGACCATTGACCTTTCCTCTATGTCACATTCAGTTTTTTTTTCAACTATATATATTTTGTATCGGCCTACTACACAGATAGGCATTGCTGAGGCCTTGAATTGCACATGTTTCCATTATCAAATGTAATTATTTCTATATCTGTAAGTTTGGGTTGAGCACAGTCAGGCCTGAGGTTCAGCCTCACTTGCCTCTGGTGTTGAGGTCAGGACCTAGGTAGCTGCCGCATGCCAGGCCATGGAGGTCTGAGCTAACCGGTGTAACCGAATGCGCCTGGCTGCCGTCGCTAACCGTCGCTGATGGTGGTTTTTCCCTCCCGCGCTGCAGGCGTTTACAACAACCACACCAAGGTGGCCATCAAGAACCTGAAGGTGGGCACCATGTCCACCAGCGCCTTCCTGGACGAGGCCAACCTGATGAAGAACCTGCAGCACCCGCGCCTGGTGCGGCTGTACGCCGTGGTGACGCAGGAGCCCATCTACATCATCACCGAGTACATGTCAAACGGTGAGCCTTACCTGTGCGCCTGTGTGCGCCTGAGCTTACCCGGGGCACTGTGAACCCCCTCACACGCGTCCGGCACACACCTCTGCATGCCTGGGCACACGTGGTCAGTGAGTGGCACGCCATGAGCTCCCTCACGCACATACCGCTCACACCTGTGCACGCCTTTATCACACCTCTGGGGGATCCGGTGATTTTGGTGTTGACTTTTCGTGACTGAACACAGAAGGAGGGCTCAGGACCAAGATGAGACTCTATTGTGTTTACCTGTGTTAATGGGATCATTACCTGTGCTAATGGCATTATTGCCTGTGCTAATGGGATCATTACCTGCGCTAATGGAATTATTGCCTGTTTTAATGGGATCATTACCTGCGCTAATGGCATTATTGCCTGTTTTAATGGGATCATTACCTGTGCTAATGGCATTATCAACTGCTCTAATAGCATCATTACCTGTGCTAATGGAATCGTTAGCTGTATTAATGGCATCATTACCTGAGCATATCATTAACTGGGCTAATGTCCAACTCGGTGTCCATCTACAGAAGTACAGAGGTCCTGGAGCACCTTTGAGCAGTAGAGTAGCACACTCACCTGTGCAGCTCAGGTTTGGGATTAAACACACACAGAATCTGCTCCCATATCTGCCTGTGCTCCCTGCAGCTGCAGGCTATGCAGAGGGGCTTTTGGTCTCTGGAGCCAGACGGCCCACAGAATGACTACAGCTCAGGTACAGCCTGAGTCACTGACTTCACCTTTACAAAGACACCTGGGCCAGTCTGAAGGGGAAATTAACATGCTTCCCTAATGAGATCATGGCCTATGTTCAGGTTACAGCATGTAAATGTGAAGTTGAGAGCGGATAACAAAGCGATTGTGGGCTTGGAAGGAGAAGCGCAGATTCAGCAGTAACACAAATAAATCTACCCAGGTTATCTGAGTGAAAAATCACAGATGTACCTTGAAAAACACATTCCAGAGACGTTTCCTGTGATCACAACAGCCAAAATGTCTCACCGTTGCTGTGCTGTTTTGAATGCTTTTCCTGACCAAGCGTGCAAACATAAAAAAATGTACAGTTTGTCCACCCCCCCCCGGTTTTTCCAAACCTGTTCCCGCACGAAATTCCACCACTGGGAGAAAATTCCACCACTGGGAGAAAAAATGAAGTTATATTTGAACTTTCCTTTGATGGCTGGCGCTTGGCTAAGACGCCTTTGCGGGAAAAGAGCATTCCGTCAACTTTGACTTTCGCGTTTCGCAGGAAGCCTTCTGAGTCTATGCCCAGAGGAAGTCCCCACCCGCCCTGGGGAGGTGCAAAAGAAGAGGGTGTTATTCACTGTCTCATTGTTTACTGAGGGGGACACGTCGAGCCCTCAGAGAACGTGAAATGGCTCCTCTCCAGGATCTTCATGAGGCCACGGCGCCAGGCCTTGGGGGGGCGTGGAGATAGGAGGTGTGCAGACAGAACGTCGCGGCCGACTCTCCCCAAAAACGACCCAGCAGCCGTCTGCAAAAACAAAACAAAAACGCGATTAAACCCAGAGCAATTCATATTGCTAATGTTGGAGGTGGAGGTGGGGGGGCTAGGGGGTCTAGGCCTGGGTTCGCTGGGTTGCGTTCTGTCACAATGCATTGGTTAAAAGCGCAATACAAATCCAATCCTGGCCGTGCCAGTGCCGACTGTGGCCAGAAGTCATTATTATTTATTAATAAAGCAAGTATTGGTAGTCTGTAACATTGAATCATTTATGAATGATTTATTTATTACCAAATGTTTACTAAAAATGAATTTATGAAAAGTAACAGTTCTGTCTGAAACCTCGCATTGGATTTGCCCTCACTGTGTGGTACTTTGTTCCAGGAAGTTTGGTGGATTTTCTCAAGACGAACAAAGGAGCCAGCTTAACCATAAACACCCTCATAGACATGGCTTCTCAGGTAAGTTCCCGGCTCTGTTTAGATTCTTTCTGTCCCTGTCTGTCTGATAATTGTTCTATCAGTCATTTTAATTGTCTTTCTGTCTGCCTGTCAATCAGTGTCCATCAGTCATTCAGTCTGTATTTCTGCCAGTCATTGTGCCTGCCTTTCTGTGTCTGTCTGTTAGTCTCATTCTCTCAGTCAGTCAGTCAGTGTGCCTGTCTGTCTGTGAATCAGCCTCCTGCTGCCAGTGTGTCTGTCTTTGTCACTCAGTCAGTCACTGTGCCATTGTACATGTCTTTCTGTCTATCTGTCTCTTTCTGCCCCCCCCTCTCCCTCCCCTTTTCTTTCTCCTCTTTCTCTTTCTCTTTCAGGCCCTCTCTTTCTGTGTCTCTGTCTCTGCAGTGGCAGCAGATCTGTTGTGACTCATCCTGTGATGAGAGGATGGAAGTGTTGCTCACTGACAGGAAGTGGCCCTCCACTGCAGGGGAACAATGCACTCACTCTACATCTAATGTGGCTTACAGTCTGATCTCAGATCTCACACACCGTGGCAACAATGGAGACCTGTCAGAGAGAGAGAGAGAGAGAGAGAGAGAGAGAGAGAGCAAGCAAGAGAGAGAGGCAGGAGAGAGGGAGAGAGGGAGAGGGATAGAATAATAAAGAGAAAGAGAGAGGGGCAGGGAGAGGAGCGGAGACAGAAAGGTAGGGGAGAGGGGGAGGAAGATAGGGAAAGAGAGAGGTAGGGGAGTGGGGGGTGGGTAGAGGGAAAGGGAGAAAGAGAGAGAATGGGGTGCAGTGGATGTTGAATAAAAACGTCTAGACGTGCAAAGTTAAAAAACAAACATAGCCGTGGTTGCCATAACAACGTGCCCACATGACAACCTCACGGGGGCACAAGGTATGCAGCTGTGATCGTTAAGTACTTGTGTGGCCAAAGTTTTAAAGGTATTTCTTTAAATGAAAGAGAGAGATCAACTGAATTTGGTGATCAATGGTAACGGAACATCACAATTTGACATCATGACATTGACATGGACCTAATTTTCTCTCAGCGATGACTGACGACAATGACCAAATCATTTCAAAGACCAAATCACTCACATCTCACAGATTTCACCTAATGAAGTTACAAGTGTGCAACTCCCTCTCTTTCTCCCTCTCCCTCTCCCCCCCTCCCTCCCTCCTCCCCTCCTCTCTCTCTTCCCCTCCTTCCCCACACAATGTGCTTCTGCAAGGAGCATATTTAATTAAATTAACTTTAAAAGGTCAGAATGAGGGCAAGGCAATAAGTCAAGGACAGGTTTCATATTACAGTTTTTCACAATTGTTTACACACGTTTTCTGAATCTTTGGCTCATTTTCTCAAAACTCTAAACACAAAACACAAAACCTCATCTCATCTCATCTCATTGTCTAAGCCGCTTTAGACTCTCCAATTAGGCTAACGTGCATGTTTTTGGACTGTGGGAGGAAACCGGAGTACCCGGAGGAAACCCACGCGGACACGGGGAGAACATGCAAACTCCACACAGAAAGGCCCCCGGCCTGGATTCGAACCCGAGACCTTCTTGCTGTGAGGCGACAGTGCTATCCACTGCACCACCGTGCCGCCCAAAACACAAAACCACAAACACAAAATGCTAAACTCTACAAATCTCTAGCAAAAGCAAACACTGCATTCAAAACTGTTTTATCTCTTTCCAAAATGTTCTTTTTGCATCAAAATGACACACACGCCATCATATGAATAGATCTTTCTACCAACCAACAACACACTGATGTGTTCAACACAAAACATGAATATCTTATCAGTAGGTTTATGCCTTTTGCATTTTCAATGTTACACTGTAGCCGGTTGTAAAAGGTTGTCAGTAATGTATATCTACTCAGATATATCTAAATAAACACGCATAAATGAAATACAGTAACAAAAACATTTATATTTTTTCCCAAAATGCAGTATTTTGGAACACTTGTGTTTTGTATGTAACACTTTACATACCCAACAGGAGAAAACCAGGAGAAAACATTCAGTAAGCTAAATGGTTTTCTGAAAAAAAATGAAAAATGAAAGTGGCTCATTTTTTCTAAACACAAAAACACTCAAACAAATGCAAAATGTAAGAAAAGAAATAGACCTAGAGCAGTCAATATGGTGAAGCACTGTAATGTGTCCATATATGATAGTAAATTCACAGTATAGTACTCACTTACACATATTCATAGCGCTGTTCTTTAACTATCTCTGAGTTTCGCTCAAATGGCACCCTGTAGACCTGTTTCATCCGGATTTGGTTGTGCTGTAATACACGGTCCAATGTAGACAAGCCCACTTGGTGAATGTTATTGAATATTGTGTTGTCTGCAATTATGTGGTTCTGGATTTCTTGTAGTCTAATGGTATTGTTTGCCACCACCATGTTCACAATAGCGGTCTCCTGTTCTGGTGTGAACGGCCGGTGTATTCCACCATGGCCTGGTCATCTCTCAATTCTGCAGAAGATCCAAAAATATGATATGAAATTACATTACTGTAACATTGGCCAACAATCACTGAGTAACATAGGCCTACTGATATGTCAGACTGCAGTATACTACAGTATACATATATAAAGAGCAGTAGCATAGTGTAGATAGTAGGTAACTTACCGGTTCTCATTTATGAATGTACGGATGATAGATGCAACCGTGTAGCAGCTCAGGTTGGGCTGAACTCTGCCCAGCCTCCCTCATACTCAATCCATGGTTGAGCACATGGTCAACCAATGTGGCCCTGATCTCATCTGAGACAACTGTCCTTCCTCGTCCTCGTCCTCGTCCTCATCCTCCTCTCACTCTTACTCTCACTCTCACTCTCACTTCTTGACCTCTAGCTCTTGCTTCACCATTGACGTTCATTTCCCTCCAAAAGAGAGCTCACCTGTGGCCTTTTTATAGTGCTAAAGGTCTGGGCCCGTATTCACAAAGCATTTTAAGGGTAAAAGTTGGTCATAACTCCGCAATTTAGGAGAAACTTGGAAAAATTATGGGCGTGTCACTCATAAATGTAGGACTCCTAAATTTTGGGGATAAGAGTATTTCACAAAGGGTTTGAGAGCTAAAAACAGCTCCTAAGTCCAGGAGAAGTTAGAAGCAGGCAAGAAGACTTCTAAGTCGCTAAAGACCTACTCACGGCGATCCGAAAATCTGCTGTTGTCGCAATCGCGTCAACACTGGAGATATTGAATGATACAGAGCTCATAAAAAGGTACCGCCTCAATCGCGAGGCTATTATATATATAATATTATATATATTATATATAGATACCCGCTGATTGTTTACGAGATGCAGACATGTAACCAATTGACTAGTCAGTATTCTTGGTTTCATGTTAAATCAGTGACACGTAGCCTACATTTGTATTTTAGAATCTTTATTAGAATATAATAGGGTGCATCGGATCATTTGTCGGATCAGCAAAAAAAAATTATAACGGGACCAAAGGCGCGTTTCCACCAAAAATTGCCAGGAACTATTCTCAAGGAATTGAATGAATGATAATTTCAGTTTTTCAATTTTATTTCACTAAATCTTTATTCGAAAATTTCACTAAATACATTTTTAGATTCAGTACGCCTTAGGCGATTTAACTAGGGTGGTCTTATGCCTGAATTAATGTAATAAAAAATTAAAAGATCGCTAATGTTTAAATTCTATTTAATTTGGTCGCGTTTCTAAAAACATGCCTCCCAGAAAGGCATTTAGTATGAAAAACAAAGCAAACCAAAACATACATGGTTGTCTATCTCTTCGCTGTAACTCTGCATCGAGATTTAGGGAATTGTTACTTTAAACGTGACAGCGGCAGAAAAACTGCATTTCTCTATGATGGTTCAATTTAGCTATTAATCTGTCCCATCCCCTATATCAGCCAATCGCTGTGGGCATTCTGAGTAAGCTCGTTCATGAGAAACAACGTCATCCCTAGCAACGACGTCAACCCCGCCCTCACTCTTAGCTTGAAAATTCGAGGAATTCCTTAGTATGAGTTTGTCTTTGCAGCTTTGTGAATAGGTTTTAAGGTGGGACTCCTAACTAAAAGGTTTTAGTGCAATTTAGAAATACTCCTAGTGGTAAGATAAAATGCTTTGTGAATACGGGCCCTGATTTCTAAGTGAACAACTAAGCAACTAGTGTTTAAACCTGTGAGTGGGTGTTGCTAATTGGTAAATAAAGCTTGGCATTTCGATTGGCGTTGCTTTCCAAAGGAACACAAGAGATTTACATTTTGAATGTTGTGCCTAATGTGGAGAACTGTGTGTAGTGTTTTGCAAAAAGTGTGATTTAGAATTGAAAACTGAGTGTAAAGCAGAAATTGTGCTTGCAATTTTGCAGACTTGGTTTAGGGATTTGGTACATGAGCTTCAGGTTTCAGTGATTGCGTTTCAAGTTCCAGTTTTAGTGTGGAAGCAATTGAGAAAAACTGTAATATATGCAGGGGATAGACAGAATAATGGAAACCTCAAATGAAAGTAACTAAATTGCAATTAAAAAGGTTTTTCTGCATGTGTTTTGTATTACAGTTTTTCTCAATTGTTTACACATGTTTTCTGAAAGCATACCTCATATTCTCAGAACTCTACACACAAATCCAAAACTCCACAAATCTCCTGCAAAATGAAACTATGCATTCAAAACAATGTTATGTTTTCTCAAAATGGTATTTTGTGTTCAAATGACACACACACACCATCATATGAATAGACATTTCTAAGAACCAATTGAACGCTGATGTGCAGGCAATGTTCTCCCTGGCCAAGCAGCGGGGGAAGTATCGCCTAGCATGGCGAATCCAGCCCTGAAAAGTTTGTATAGCTATATCTGCACATGCAAATGTAGAGAATTGTGTGTTGTGCTATGAAAAAAGTGTGGTTTAGAACTGCAATCTGAGTGTAAAGCAGGAAATGTTCTTGTATTTGAGCAGAATTAGTTCAGCGAGTTGGTACATGAGTTACAGGTTGTGGTCATTGTGTCTCAAGTACCAGTGTTAATGTGTAAACAATTGAGAAAAACTGTAATGTAGTTGAGCTGTATTTCAGGTTCAGGAAATGTCATCTAAGCTTTGACAATGGAAGCCTCATTACTTATATAATTATTAAACAATAGAGGTGTATGTCTGGCTTCTAAATTCCGTTACGTTGTCCGCACGGCAGTAAGCTCAGTGAAACCCCAGAGTAACAGACTGCTAATTAGACAGGACGCACAAACGGGCCCTGGCAGGGTGCTGTCAAATTCTACTTGGCGGAGCTCCTCGTGCTGCTGTCACTACGACGTCATTCGGCGTAAACAACAAGCCGCCGACATTTTGGCTCTGCCAGTAATTCTCGCCGCAGTGAAGCACAGGGGGTATCAGGAAATGAAAGGCTGAACCCAGATAGGTTTCAACCTAACCCCCCACCCCCCTTCGCCCTAGGTGTGATGACTTTGCCCACTCCTCCCCCAGTCCCTTACCTGTCTACCTGGCCTTCCCACTGACTCAATTGGAGCTTTTGTGCCTAAGGGGAACAGATGAGATACATTTTTGAAAAAGATTAAAGGGTTAAATTGCAGTGGTTTTTCTGCGAAGGAATGTCTCACATTCGCGTTGGCATTTGCATTTGAGCATTCTGTTCTAACGCAGTCAGCACAGGGGGAACTTTATTGCGAGTGTGTGTTCTCCTCTGTATTGTGCTTTCACTTTGCTGTGGTGCGTTTGATAATCACAATAACACTGAGTGCCTTCCTCTTGGTGGCATTCAATCATTACAGCCTGGTCAGGCTTCCCATGACTAACTTGCATCAGAGCGTACACACACACAGTATGGGTGTACAGTGAGAGACAGAATATTTTTTTAAATCCCAGAAAATCACATTATATGAATTTTAAACATTTATTTGTGTTTTATTGAGGAAAATAAGTATTTCACCCCCTAGCAAAACAGCAAGAATTCTGGCTCCCACAGACCGGTTATGTGACCAGGAGGCACACAGATTAGTCCTCTTACTTAATTAGTACTCCTAATTAAGTACTCGTTACCTGTATAAAAGACAACTGTCCACAGAATCAATCAATGAATCAGATTCCAACCTCTCCACAATGGGCAAGACCAAAGAATTGTCTAAGGACATCAGGGACAAAATTGTAGACCTGCACAAGACTGGAATGGGCTACAAGACCATTGGCAAGCAGCTTGGTGAGAAGGAGTCAACTGTTGGTGCGATAATTAGAAAATGGAAGAAACACCAATTGACCATCAATCTCCCCTCGGTCTGGGGCTCCACGCAAGATCTCACCTCGTGGAGTGAACCTGATCATGAGAAAGGTGAGGAACAACCCAGAACTACACGGCTGGAGCTTGTTGATGATCTCAAGGCAGCTGGGACCACAGTCACCAAGATGACCATTGGTAACACACTACGCCGTAATGGATTGAAATCCTGTAGTGCCCGCAAGGTCCCCCTGCTCAAGAAGGCACATGTACAGGCCCGTCTGAAGTTTGCCAATGAGCACCTGGATGATTCAGAGGAGGCTTGGGAGAAAGTGCTGTGGTCAGATGAGACTAAAATCGAGCTCTTTGGCATCAACTCGACTCGCCGTGTTTGGAGGAAGAAAAAAGCTGCCTTGGACCCCAAGAACACCATCCCCACCATCAAGCATGGCGGTGGAAACATTATGCTTTGGGGCTGTTTCTCTGCTAAGGGGACAGGACGACTTCACCGGATCGAGGGGAGGATGAATGGGGCCATGCACCGGGAAATCTTGGGTGAGAACCTCCTTCCCTCAGCCAGGACACTGAAAATTGATTTCTAAGGATTTGGAGAGGATCTGCAAAGAGGAGTGGGCCAAAATCCCTCCTGGGATCTGCGCAAACTTGGTGACCAACTACAAGAAACGTCTGACCGCTGTGCTTGCCAACAAGGGTTTCTCCACCAAGTACTGAGTCATGTTTTGCTAGGGGTGAAATACTTATTTTCCTCAATAAAACACAAATAAATGTTTAAAATTCATATAATGTAATTTTCTGGGATTTTTTTAATATTCTGTCTCTCACTGTTAAGATGAACCTACCATGAAAATTATAGACCGTTCCTTTCTTTGTAAGGGGGCAAACTCACAAAATCAGCAGGGGGTGAAATACTTATTTTCCCCACTGTATATGTAGTTCTGTGTGTATGTGTGTGGGTGTCTGTGTATGTCTGTGTGTGTGTGTATGAGAGTGTGAGTGTCAGTGTATTTGGGTGCATGTGTGCATGTAGTTGTGTGTGTGAGAGTGTGAATATGTGTGTGAGAGCATGTGTGTGTGAGAGTGTGAGAGGTGTGAGTGTGTGTGTGTGTGTGTGCATGTAGGTGTGCATGTAGGTGTGCATGTGAGAGTGTGAGTGTGTGTGTGTGAGGGTGTATGTGTGAGAGTGTGAGTGAATGTGTGTGTGGGTGCGTGTGTAGTGGAAGTGAGATGCAGGGGTGCGGGGTGTGTGGATGAGGGGAGGGGCCTGAGATTGGGGTGATAGTGTTGAGGTGCTCTCTCTGTAACTGCCAGTGTATCAAACACTTGCACAACAGCAGAGGACAGAAGGGGTCATATCTCCTCCACCTACCACATGATGTGGGGGCAAAGCCCTGTCACTGGTGTGTGCGCGCACATGCAGCTCTGAAGAGTATGCACTGCATGTACAAACAAGAAATGAGCAGCCACTGCTTAACTGCTGTTACTACATGCCTGGCCTTTCCACTCTACAGCGCCCTCTGTAGAGATACACCGGTAACTGCAGGAGCCGCTGACAAAATGAGCGAGCGAGTGAGTGAGTGAATGAGTAAGTGAGCGTGAATGAGTGAGTGAGAGAGTGAGCGAGTGAGTAAGTGAGTGTGAGTGAGTGAGTGAGTGGGTAAGTGAGTGAGTGAGTGAGTGAGTGAGTGATTGAGAGTGAGAGTAAATTTGAGTGAGTGAGTGAATAAGTGAATAAGTGAGTGTGTGAATGAGTGAGTGAGAAACTAACATTTGTATGCCTGCATCCTCCATCAGAAACAAAAAAGAGAAGTTAGCTGCATTTTCGTTAAACACCATGGCCGAATGCACACGATTTCAGTTTGATTTTGAGCCATCCGTGGCTTCATCACTGTGGAATCCCAATGACCTCAACTTCCCGAAGGTACTGAAATCGATTAAGTTGGGGATGTGCTGCTAAAAAACCATGAGGCAGAATAATGACCTGGTTTACATCACATGTGGTCATGCTGCAAACTCACACAGAAACAATGACGAAAACTGTAGAGGAGGAGGAGGGGGATGATGATTACTCATTATTCGTGTGTGTCTGTGTGTGTGTGTGTGTGTGTGTGTGTGTGTGAAACTAAGATCAGGGCAGTAATGTCACACAGTTTCTCAATGGACACAAAATAACTTGTGCCCATAGATTCTACATTCTACAGGTCCAACAACCCCCCACCCCCGTAAACTGGGCCAATGCCAGAGCCAGGTGCCCCCCTCCCCACCATGAAAGCTCTTTCCAGGAGCCACTCTCACTCTGACTCACTCGCTGTGAAGAGAAAGCCTGCCTTCTGTCCGGAACTGAATCACTCTGCTTTTTGAACGGGCTGGCGTTCATCACCACGCATCAGCTGATAAGTCAGATTTTCTGATTTGGGGGACGGGACAGGACGGGACAGATAAGTTAGGGCATGCTCGCTTGAACCCCCCACCCCCATTTCCTCTTTTTTGAGAAGGAGCCAGCGCTGGAGTGTTCCTGAGAGACGTATTAAAATACAGTCACCCCACACAGGTCTGCTCTCTGTCAGAGATGTACGTTTATGAGCCGCTGAAGGCACCGATTTTCGCGAATGAATTTCCCTCTGTGAAGGAAACAGTGGGCTGTGTCAGTACGTATCTGTTTCACTTACAATATGACTCCATTCATGAAAGCGATGAGTCTACTTTTTTGTCAGCATTTCAGACCCAATACAGACGCAATGTGGCAAAATATTTTAAAAGGCATGCCTCCAAACCCAGCTTTGGCCCGAGCTTCAGATTTTGACATTTTGGGCAGAAGGTGCGGCCAGGCATGGCGTGCCGTCCCAGATAAGAATAAGGTCCTCCAGAACAACACACGAGAGTGTCTTTGGATTTGGGAGCGGCCCAGCTGGACAGAGATGTCCCGGAAACGAGGGTGACCGTAGTCATAAATCCAGGAGTACGAGTCTGGAGAGAGCTCACGAAAACTGGGAGGGGGTGTGGGGCAGAGAGGTGACCTCTGGAAGTGGGGCCCTCCCAATCCAGTTCCGACACTGAGGAACATATGTCACTCTTTTTCTCCCTCCTCTTACTCTCTCTCTCTCTTTCTCTCTCTCACTCACACACACACAATCTCTCTCACACACACATATACCCTCTCTCTCACAAAAACAAATACGCACACACACTACTCTTAACTCCTCTGGCCGTTGCTCCCCCTGTAGGTGGCTGAGGGTATGGCGTTTATCGAACAGAAGAACTACATCCACCGGGACCTGAGGGCAGCCAACATCCTGGTTGGCGAAGACCTCATCTGCAAGATCGCTGACTTCGGCCTAGCGCGGCTCATCGAGGACAACGAGTACACAGCCAGAGAAGGTATCAGTGTGTGCTGAAGCCCCGCTGTGTTGAAGCAGATTCAGCCGTTTTAGACAACGCCTTCAACTTCACCTCTATGATCAACAGGGTTCATTTAACTCCATGGGGTTCACACGGACCTGTTCATCCTGGAAAGTGGTGGGAAGTGATCAAACATCCCACTTTCCTTCAAAAGTCATGGAATACTGCTATATTCTATATGTACAGTACCTTGCAAACATACTTAGACCCTTGGGAAGTTTTCAAATGTTGCTGGATTACAAATGATACGTTTACATTTTTTTCCATTTAATATTTTTTATTCAAAACTCACATGCTCAACCTGAATTTTTATAAACAAGTAATTAGTTAGGTCAGCAAATAGAGAAGAAAGAAGAAAAAAAAACTAAAATATGCTGCAAGTATTCAGACCCCTCGCATTAATATTGGGTGGAGGCACCTTATAATGCAATAACAGCTTGATGTAATATATGCCATTTAGCAGACACTTTCATCCAAAGCGACATAGAGTAATGAATGCATACATTTTTCAGCATATGTGGTCGCAATGGGAATCAAGCCCACAACCTAAGTGTTGTCAGCATCATGCTCTACCTACTGAGCCATACAAAACCACAAAAAGAAAAAGAAAATATGTATTTTTGGGTACGTTTCTACCAACTTTGCACACTGGTTGGAGATGATTTTGACCCATTCTTCAGAGCAGAATTGCTCCAGCTCCCTCAAGTTGCTTGGACATTGCTTATGGACAGCAATTTTCAAGTTGTGCCACAGATTCTCGATGGGGTTCAGGTCTTTGACTCGGCCACTCAAGGACATTCACCTTTATATTCTTGAGCCGCTCCAATCTAGTTTTGGCCCTGTACTTTGGATCGTTATCCTGCTGAAAGGTGAATTTTTGCCCCAGCTTCAGTTTTTTGGGAGACTGAAATAGGTTTTCTTGCAGTATCTGCCTGTACTTTGCTCTGTCCATTTTTCCTTCTATTCTGGCAAGTTTCCCAGTCCCTGCTGGGGGGGCATCCTCATAACACGATACTGCCATCACCATGCTTCACTGTAGGGATGGTGTTATGTGGCGTATAGGAAGTGTTAGGTTTGTGCCATACATAACGCTTTGCAATTTGGCCAAAAAGATCTATTTTAGTCTCATCTGACCACAAAACCTTTTCCCACATCTTAGCTGGATCTCTTGCGCACTCTCTAGCAAGCTCCAGGTGGGCTTTGAGATGTTTTGTTTTAAGGAATGGCTTTTTCTTACCACCCTGCCATATGGGCCAGTATTATGCAGTGCTCTTGATATTGTTGACTGATGCACTATTACTCCATTCTCAGCCACTGAACTCTATAGTTCTTTAAGAGTCATTGTTGGCCTCACAGTGGCTTCCCTCACAAGTCCCCTCCTTGTTTGGCCCCTGAGTTTGGAGGGACAGCCTTTTCTATGCAGGGTCTGGGTGGTATGATGCAGCTTCTATTTCTTGATTATTGAGTCAGCAGTGATCACTGGGATATCTAAACCCTTAGATATTTTGGTGTATCATTCTCCTAATCTGTGCCTTTTGATAACCATAATCCTGGCTTCCTGAGAAAGCTCTTTGGTCTTCATTTTTGTCTCTTTCCTTCAAATTCACTACCCGACCAATGAACCTCACAAAGACAGGTGTTTTGAAATCATGAAATCATGAGAATCACTGTTATGACACACAGACAGAGGCCAATAAAGTTATTGTGTGGCTCGATAAGGTACTGTTTTGCACCTGCATTAAGTTACAGCTGCCAGAGAGCAGGGTTTGAATACTTTTGTAATCAACATTTTTACATTTTTATTTCATTTGAAGTATTTTTATACTTCTTTCACTTATTTCTTTGTAGAAATTGTGAAATGTAGGTTGTATTTATAACAGATATTAGTTCTTAAATGAAAGTGTTATAAATGAAAGCTTGAAAGCAACAAATTGTGAAAATTGTGCAAGGGTCTGAGAAATTTGCAAGGCACTGTATATATGTTTATTTTAGTTTGAGTTTAGTTGCACCAAACATTTAAAAAGAATATATAGCCTTACATAGAAAGTATAGTACAGGAGATGGAAGAAGCCCTATATAACAATAACATATATAATATATAATATATATAATTAAATAATAATCTGTTTTATTTTTTGTTTTACAGCAATCTGTCGTGCTAGCTTGATAATGTCATGTTATATTCAATCAAGTCCACTAGTGTCAGTATTCTGATAATGGCTAATACATTTCCTGGCTTGCTTGTGCATTTAACCCATTTCAGGCAAGTGGTAATGTGTCTCAGTACATACTTCCCCCTCTAATTCCATTTTCAAAGAAACATAATTTCATAGGCATTTGACTCTGGCACCTAAAAAAATAATTATTCAAAATATTTGACTTAAAAAAATATGTACCCCTAAGATGTCATTGAGTATAGGCCTTACTGTGAGTTGTAATTCAACAACAGGAACAAGGCTTCTTTAGTTATTTTCTTCATGGTCTCACGCTTCTCTGACTCTGCTGTCAAGTGCAGAAGAATCTGACTGACTGTAACAATGGGTAAGAATGGGGTGCAGGTACGCCACCACAAAAGAAGAGTGATGGAAAATAATGTATTTTTAGAATTGCTTTTCATAAAGCGGCCTTTGTCAACAAGCAAGAACGTGGAAAGGGGTGTTGGTTTGCTGGAGAACAGGCATTTTCTGGAGGTGGTGACAAAAGACTATTTGCTTCATTGCTGGGAGGGAATTCAATGTGACCCCCTTCCCAAGGGTTCACCCAGGATATCTGTAACAGGATTCCGTGAGACACTTACAACAGACGACACTCAAAGACAAATTAGTCCACAGTCCCCAGAGAGGAAACAGGAAGTGAGGTCGTTGCTGCTCTCCCAATGCACAGCCGTGTGACCCAGTTCCCGCTCTTATTCATGAGTCTGTATGTAGCGCTACACGTTGAAGTGGCTCTGACTCGAGTTACAGCTCTGTATGAACTGCAGGCCTGTATGGGGGCTGCGTGCACAATGTGGGTCCCAGGTGGGCTGAAGTTACAGGAAGTTACTGCTGCAATGTTTCTCCCTGCAGTCAGCTCCTAACCACATACAAGCATGCAGGCACACACACACACACACACACACACACACACACACATCACACACACACACACACTCACACACGTACGCATGCACACACACACACACACACGCACACTTGCGCACTTACACACACACGTATGCGCATACATACACACATGCACGTGTATATACACACACTCTCACACAGACACACAGACAAATAAAGACAGAGGAGGATTCGCAAATAAGGTCTGATCTCTTAGACATTTGACACCTGCTTTCAAAGGGGATGTCTAATCTAGTAGCTCTATGTCTGTGGAAATGACAAAAGATCCGTGGTGGTTCTAGAGCCCTGAAGATTTACTTTGTTGGAGGACGGCGATTTTAGTTTTTGATGTTCTCTTCTAGCTCCATCTAGTGGTAATTTTGTCTACTACACAAGACCAGACACAAAATCGGGAAAAGACCATAAGGTTACAATAAGATTACAACTCTATACACACGGTCCTTGTCACATACATATCCTTAATAACATTATAACTGATATATATGCATAATATATATATGAATATATAATATAAATGAATCACTGTTTATGAATGTATGTTTTCAGAGAAAATTTGTTTAAAGTAGATTTTTTTCCCGAAAGAATAGATTATATTATTATTAAACAATCCGGGTGGGAATTTTATCAATGGATCATTCATGGATCACTTGTTCATGATCGCTTGTCCATGTCTGCATCAGGTTCCACTGGTATTAATTACACTTTTTCCCTCCCTCTCTCTCTCTTTCTCTTCCCCTTTCTCTTTTTCAGGGGCCAAATTCCCCATTAAATGGACAGCCCCCGAGGCCATAAACTATGGCACCTTCTCCATTAAGTCAGACGTCTGGTCCTTTGGCATCCTCCTGACTGAGATAGTGACATACGGCCGCATCCCTTACCCAGGTATTTCCCACTTACCACCACACCTACTGTATGTGCCAGGCGTGTGTGTTACCCCCACATACGTAGCACGTGAACACCAGGCTTTCGGCACACATATTTGGCACAGGGCGGCAGTGTAGTATAATGGTTAAGGAACTGGGCTTGCATGTGAGAGGATTTTTTTTTAACTAATTGCTCAATTGAAAAAAAATCCTCATCAAACATTATTATGGTCATGCTTCAATTCATTAATTGAATTTCAATTAATCTCCTGAATTGACTGAATTGAAATTGAATTGTGCCCAACTCCGGCAAGCCCAGAGGCTCATTTTCATCTAAATGATCTAATTTTCATCGGTTGGGTTCCACCAGGGATGACCAACCCGGAGGTGATCCAGAACTTGGAGCGAGGGTACCGCATGCCCCAGCCCGACAACTGCCCGGACGAGCTGTACACCATCATGAACAAGTGCTGGCAGGAGGGCCCTGAAATCCGGCCCACCTTTGACTACCTGCGCAGCGTGCTGGAGGACTTCTTCACTGCCACTGAGCAGCAGTACCAGACCCAGCCCAACTGAGAGCGCACGCACGGACCAGCAACACCGCATGGACAGACATACTGACCACATGCTGATTTACACACAAACACACACAGACAAAAGAAAATACACACACTCACTTTCTCACATACACACTCACTCTCTCATGCACACTCTGTGCTCTCTTTTCCATTCTTCCAGCTTGTTTAAATGATGTGATCGCTTCAAATGTAAAGGGTTCATTGTGTCTGACTTTCTTATTGTGTAAAAGAGGAGGGCATTTCCACAGTGGTCATGTGACACAGGGAGTGATGTGCAGATGGGCAGCGCTGGTGGGGCCCTGCTCTCAGGCCCTCTGTGTGTGAGTTAAAGACTACTCCAGTACCACCTCAGTTTTATAAACGGGTAATACTGTGTATACACAAAACACTGCTGTTCGCTTGTTTCAGGGTGTTTTAGTTTCATTTGCAGTGGTTTATATAAAAGTCTTAGAAAGTGTTCTGCGGCTAAAATGAAGCATGCTGAAAAAGCCAACAGTAGCACGTGTGAGCTAAATGCTCCTTGAACTTGTCTCACACTCACAAGCTCTTCTGAATGCACCCATTATCCTTCACAATCCAGAAACTTATATTATCGTAGCGATTATGATGTGTTGTGTTTTGATGAACAAAGGGTACCTATTTTGTGCTAGTTAGGATCGTAGTGTCACTATATTCAAATGTTGTTTTATTTTGTTCATTACATTATATTTTGTATTATATATACTTTTTTGTTTAAAATGTATGTGTACTGTCAACTGAATATGAAAATAAAAGTCACATACAATGTATTGTGTGTTTGTGTGGTGACTGCACACCATTTGAGTCACATGAAGAGGGCCATTTATAAGTGACTATTCTGGTCACTTGAGCGTCACACCTGTTCCAGGTGTTTTTAACTGGGAGCGTCCGGATCATTGGGGATACACTGGATGAGCGGCAGTGTTAGCATAATGGCTAAGGAAATGGGCTTGTAACGCAAAGTCCCAGGCGAGGCACTGCTGTTGTACCCTTGAGCAAAGTACTTAACCTGAATTGCTTCAGTAAAATATCCAGCTGTATAAATGGATTGTATGTAAATAAATGTAAACTGTGTAAGTCGCTCTGGATAAGAGCGTCTGCTAAATGCCTAAAATGTAAAATGTAATGAGCAGACACTTAATGACTGGGTGTGGTGTCTCCTTACATTTTGCCCTGACAAGCCACATCTCTCAGGAGCAGAAAAGAGTGTGTGTGTATATGTGCATATGTGTGTGTGCGCATGTGTATGTGTGTACGCGTGAATGTGTGTGTGTGTGTAAATGCATATGTACATGTGTATACCTGTGTGTGTCTGTGTGTGTGTGTGCAAAAAAACTATGGAGAGCTCTGGTGCTACTTCGCCAAACTAGGAAGGTACTGCGTGGAATAGGAAACAGCAGCGATAAATATAAAGAATTCCAGCTGCACTTGAAGTATAATGGAAGAAAGTAATCATTTATTGTCTAAAACCAACGTGTTTCAGAATATGGTCTTCGTCAAGACACCCACATGTGTGTGCGTGTGTGTGTGTAACAGGTTCGGGAAACTGGGCAGAGAGTGGCAGACCCAAAAGATAGAAAAAATTGCTGGTGAGGAGAGGAGAGAGGACAAGGAGACAAAATAGTGTAAACGGGGCAGGTCTACTACAGGTTTCAAACCACAACCCTCGCCATCCGCATTATGCCCCAAGGGATACTATTGGCTCCCCGAGCTAAAGACCAAGGTGCATAGCTGAGGGAGCTGACTGTGCAAGTGACATCACTTCCTGTAGTGGGTGTGGCAGGCCCAGAGAAAGAGTGGATCGTGGATGTGATTGCAAAAGAGTGGAGAGTGGTTGTGGCAGGCTTAGAAGGCAAAGAAGGACATTGGTGTGGCCCTGGCAAGTAGTGCCCACCCTTGATATTTTCTCTCTGCAACACACCTGTCCCAGGTATAGCTTCTCACTTCAAGCTTCAAGAAAAGGATCTCACTGACTCCCATGTAAATACATGCATCAAGTGAAAAGGTTTTCAGGTATACCATTGTGATCTGGATATGAAAATTATTTTAAGTTTGTTTTTATTTTGCTTTATCTTTTTAACATGATTTAAAAAACGCTGGAAAACTTCAAATAAAACTAGTGACTCGTTGCGAATTTGAAACTCAAGATAACTACCAATGCTTTAGGCTATAATTACACCCTGGTTGCTGATGGGACTCAATACCCAGGTGCATAAACACATTAATGTTTCCCATAAAATCACCACACGTGTAAGTGTGTTGCAATCAAACCATTTTATGTAGCCTATTGTATTCAACGTTTCCTTAAATGCACCATTCACCTTCATATTTCTGTTTAAATATTTAGGTAAGCTTAAGCATCCACTGTTCTTAGCGCATTCGGGCACAAAACATGATGGCAAATATACGAGCACGTCTGATCCGAGCAACAAAATAATGGTTATTGTATTAATTAAATAAGTACATCTGAGCCAATATGTCGAGCGCCTCAAGTCACGGATAACAGTTTCCAACTCTTCTTGCCTCCACAACTGACGAACAAAATTCCGCATCTCATCAGTAGAAGATAGGTGGAAACAATTTGCAACGCCCTCTCTGGGTTAAACGCTGCTCTTTGATTGGTAAAAATGACGTCAATCCAAAATTCCGATTGTAGTTACACACTGCCGGGAGTCCGTGACTGTATTTTGAGGTAAAATGGCGCTCACTACTCAAGGAACAAAGAAGAAAGTTTGCTATTATTATGATGGTAAGATTCGCGCTAAAAATGTTGTTCTTTAAAAGATGCACGTGCGGAGCGTATGGTGAAATGCTTTTGTTGGGGGAAAACGTCCAAACACCTCATGATGACTTATTTAAAATCCAACAAGCAAGATGTAGCCTAGCTGTATAGCTTAACATTACAAATCCATGCAGCATCCTCTGGCTAGCGTACTAACCAAGCCGGGTGGCAGTAGCTACATTGCAAGCTAGTAAAATAATGATTGAACTCGGAAATTCAATGAGATCGCTAGCTACCTAAAGGCACATTATCCGTTTATTTTTTCGCAGTAGTTAACGTATTTATGAACATGTTGTTTAGTAGCTATAATCCATCATAATGGCATGATTACACACGGTAGTTGGTAGTATAGCGAATAGTTGGCTAGCTAGCTTTCGTGCTGTGATCAGTTGACAGCTAATTGCTAGCTAACTTGCCGGCTGATTGTATGTATTGTAAGGTAATACGCAAGCTAATTGTACACTACATTACTCTGTGTGATGCTTTCGTTTAGCATTTTACTCACTGTGTGAAACCGACATCACTTTCTGTACTAGCCGATAAGTTTGCATGCAACTAGCTGGCGTTAAAATTAACGCATAGTTTCAAGTGTTTGGCACACATTAGACGGATAGCTAGCCAATCCATGCAAATCGATCAAATACATGGCGTCACTTCACACGACGCTGCTTTGGGGCTAGCTGACTAAATAGCACAAGTTATCTAACTGGCTTTGTGCAATGCTTACTTGCAAGTGGGCTAGGTAGCTACGATGGCTAACATGAATCGTGGGTATCTAAAAAGCATCGCCACACCGGTCAGGTGGTTGCTTGTTGTGTGTCTGGTCGCGGCTCTGTAAAGTAAGGCCCCACCATCATCATCATCATCATCATCATCATCTCTTGCTAGTTAGATAGCTATACTGCAACTGTAGTTAACCAGACAGCATGGACTCAACACTTATGGCATAGGCTCATTACCAGCAGACATGCCTAGCAAGATAACACTTGGTTGCCATTCGTCGAGCGAAACTACGAACTCGACGTCGGCTATCTAGTACTAGGCAGTACATTCACTATTCTATTACCATTTAGTGTAGAATAAAGACGCAACTATCAAGGCAGCAGGTTAGTTAGTGTGGCCACGCAACAGATATGGAATCGTGTGCTGCAGCTGCGATACTACTAGCCTGGTGTCCTTACATCACGCCTAGGGTCCCCGTTCCGAGTTCGCTGTACTTATAATTCCCCATACACCTGTACGCCGTGTGCAGGCCAAATGTCCACTGTTATCCCACCGAACGCCTTTCGAAATCGAGACATTGCCAACTAGGGACATCAATCAACCATGGAATGCGAAACAACCATTTCTCACGAGTGTACGTTTCTATATCGGTGCATCCCAGCATTTTGAATATATGTCGGAACAGCAATATTCCATACTATTTGCATTAAGATCCGATGATAGCCTTGCAAATACCTTTTGTTATAAAGCATATAGTGTGCACATCTGTTTTCTTTATTGCAGTCATTTTCCAGACTGTTTACTAAATGCGTTGCATGTAGGTTTCGTGGACGTAAGAACGTGCCTAAGCGAAAAGGGGGGGCTATGTAAGCTGTAAACCGTGAAGGATTTGAACCTTTTTCTATCCAACAGTAAGGGAATCTTTTCGGTGCGATTTCGAAAAGTTGATTAAAGTGCTCTGCAGAAGAGCCATCCACAGGCATTTTGTTTGGATGTGTTGTTTTGTGCATTTTCTCAGGGCTTGCTTTGGTGCCCATTGATGAGAAAGAAACCGTGTAAAACCGTGGCATCTGTTTTGTGTGTGTTAATTAACACGTATTTGGATGCTGATCCAAATAATTCGTGGTGTCATGGTCGAATGGTGATTTAATGTCTGGCCTTGGTTTTTTTCGTCTCCATTTACTTGTCTGATGGTTTAATTCAGAACAGTCAGAATTCCGGTACACAAACATTCTATTGAAAAGCTGCTCAAACGCTGGTTTCTAGTGTAGTGAGACTTCCCGATGTCTGGTAACGCGGACCGTGTAAGACAGTCCCGCAGGACTGCGCATCATTGGTTGTTGGGTTGTCCAGGGAGATTTAAATCGCCAGGTTTATAGCCGTCTTGTGGTACGAATTCTCTGGTGAGCTGGTCTGCACTTTGCCTACGCTAACTGCGCATGAAGTGTACTCCTGTAACGCAGTGACTGCGCAGCTCAGCCGGCGCGCTTCAGAGGAGAGTGCTGCGTTCTTCCGCACTCTCGAGAATTGACTTCTTCGTCTGCGCTCTGGAGATTTCCGCCACGAGACGGGCCTATGAATACAATTGTCTGTTCCAAATAGGGAGAAACTGCTCATGGATTAACATTTGTTTGAAAAAAAAAAAAAAGCTGTCAAAAATATTAACAAAGCATAGTGCCAAGCAATTCTCCATAAGACCTGCTTAATTGCATCATACAACACTTATCACAGAGCCTGACAATGCTATTGTCTATAAAAACAACAAGTCAGCTTTTGCATGGTGCCATGCAATTATTCTTAAATTTCACCATTGTAACAAACAAATTAATTTGGGACTAGGCCAAACTAAATCAGAGTGAATTTAAGGATTGTATGGTCAGATTGTGGGTGTAACTCCTAGCTTCATACAGGTTAGCAGGTGCTCTGCTCCTGTTGGGTAGATGTTAGTCTCATTTACATATTGTCTTTTGATTGGTTTAGCACTAATTTGTCATCACTTCCCCCTCTCCATTCTAAGGTGATGTTGGGAATTATTACTATGGCCAGGGCCACCCCATGAAGCCCCACCGAATCCGCATGACCCACAACCTCCTGCTCAACTATGGGCTATACAGGAAGATGGAGATATACGTAAGTATTGCTTCAGCACAGCACATTTTCTGCCTTTACGTTATTATGTTGGTCTATTTCAGTGGGCAGAGAGCTGTCAGCAGGGAGAACACGCCCTCATTTCATCGGGAGTTTTGTGTTTCTGAATAACGCAATGCAGTTAACAAGTTGCAAAATGTGCTAACTACTGATTTATCCAATTCAATATAGGCACATTAAATGCTTTTCTAGATGACTGCAGGGGGGAATTTTGAAGTGTTTACATTTACAAACTGGGTGAAATTTCACGAGAGGCAATTCAAGTCATATTAATGATCCATGCAGACCTCATGCACCTTTCTGAATGATTTTCTTGCCTCTACCCCTTTTGAATGGGTTTGAATTTATTATTCTATGATAATGGTGGGTGCTCACCTTTTGATGTGCTCTGATTGGCTAATCACTACCTGTCAATCATCTGATTGCTACTGGTTAATTTATATTGTGCAGTGCACTGCAGCACCATTTTTGGCCATTTTTACCATTTTCTATGTTGGAACATTGTGTACCAGTGAGCACAATCCATTATGAATTCCCCTTACAAAGCTTCAGCCACCCATTGTGTTTTGACTGTTGTGGAGAGAGTCACTAGTTGTGGTCACTCACATATTAACCCTCCCGTCCCACAGCGCCCCCACAAGGCCAACGCTGAGGAGATGACCAAGTACCACAGTGACGACTACATCAAATTCCTGCGCTCCATTCGCCCAGACAACATGTCTGAGTACAGTAAACAGATGCAGAGATGTGAGTGTATAATCAAGTGCTAGTACATGGTACTGTAGCAGACGGATGTTGGTCCATGGTACTGTAGCACTGTGTATGGAGGTTTTTGTTACAGAAAATCTCTTGATCAATTAAGGTTGTTGAAAACGTGTTTAAGTTCTACCATAACGTTTTCCTTAAGCTTATTTCAATACAAGGTGGGTTTAACTCATTGCCATGAGTTACAATTCAGAGGTTGCAATTATGGTTGAAACGAAAACCAGCTGACAGAGTGAGTCCCCAGGACTGAGTTTGGGAAACAATGCTGTAGCAGGCGGATGTTGGTACACCTGAATAAAGCTCTTAGTTTGTCAAGCGAGAGATAAAGCTCAAGATGAAGTGATAAAAGGATGAAAGGATAAAAGCGGGGGAGTGTTTTAGAGTAATAAATTTTAAAAAAATTTAATAAATGTATTTTAGATTTTCCCCTCCCTTTTTCCTCCTAATTTGGTCCAATTTTACCCTCTATTTCTGAAATTCACTCTCCCCCATGAGCCTGCCGCCCATCTCTACGGGACAAGCTAATACTTTAAATGATCTGCCTCCTCCGAGACAGAGCTCGCCCACCTGTCATTACACAGACGCGTGCTTCTCGGCGAGCTCATGCCGGCTCTCCCTCGCCCCTCCCCCTGGGGCGGACAGCCAATCCCCACCCCGGCCAGAGCCAGGCTGGCACAGCCGGGGATCGAACCTTAGCCGCAGTGGGCAATTTGCACTCCGGGCGAGTGCTTTTACCATTACACCACCCAAGGCCCCATAAATCTCTATCTATGCCATGCCCTTTACAACAATTATTTCTATATTTAATTATTTTTAGAATTAGCAATGAATCTGTGAGTTATAATTAATAATAGTTTAACTCCACTGTTATTATGAAAGATACAGCTGTGTAATCCTCCACGTATGTTTTTAAATGTCGTTTATGCACTTGGGTACAATTTTACTAAAGGTTTTAGCACGTGCAAAATGTTTCTGTCTTGACCGATGAAATTGGTAGAAATATGTTTTGCTGGAGCGAACACTAAAACCTTCAGTAAATCTGACCTGTAATGTGTTTCTGTGAGCCGGCATGTGGGAGATTTTGATCTATCGGCTGTTTCTGTGCAGTTAACGTGGGTGAAGACTGTCCAGTGTTTGACGGCTTGTTTGAGTTCTGCCAGCTTTCAACCGGAGGCTCTGTAGGTAAGTGTGTGCGTGCCTGCGTGTAAAGGGTTAAGTATGCCAACATACTTGCACATATGTGTCTCCTCTGTCATTTTGGACCTGCATTAAAAAGGGTAGGGTTCCAGGGTGGGGGTTTGCTGAAGTACATAATCACGTTCACCTTCAACTGCAATTAAAATATGAATGAATATGCTATTCCATTTACTACAACAAGCTCATTTTGTCTGTGTTATATACAGTGGGGAGAACAAGTATTTGATACACTGCCAATTTTGCAGGTTTTCCCACTTACAAAGAATGTAGAGGTCTGTAATTTTTATCATAGGTACACTTCAACTGTGAGAGACAGAATCTAAAACAAAAATCCAGAAAATCACATTGTATGATTTTTAAGTAATTAATTTGCATTTTATTGCATGAAATAAGTATTTGATACATCAGAAAAACAGAACTTAATATTTGGTACAGAAACCTTTGATGGCAATTACAGAGATCAGACGTTTCCTGTAGTTCTTGACCAGGTTTGCACACACTGCAGCAGGGATTTTGGCCCACTCCTCCATACAGATCTTCTCCAGATCCTTCTGGTTTTCGGGGCTGTCGCTGGGCAACACGGACTTTCAGCTCCCTCCAAAGATTTTCTATTGGGTTCAGGTCTGGAGACTGGCTAGGCCACTCCAGGACCTTGAGATGCTTCTTACGGAGCCACTCCTTAGTTGCCCTGGCTGTGTGTTTCGGGTCGTTGTCATGCTGGAAGACCCAGCCACGACCCATCTTCAATGCTCTTATTGAGGGAAGGAGGTTGTTGGCCAAGATCTCGCGATACATGGCCCCATCCATCCTCCCCTCAATACGGTGCATTTGTCCTGTCCCCTTTGCAGAAAAGCATCCCCAAAGAATGATGTTTCCACCTCCATGCTTCACGGTTGGGATGGTGTTCTTGGGGTTGTACTCATCCTTCTTCTTCCTCCAAACACGGCGAGTGGAGTTTATACCAAAAAGCTCTATTTTGGTCTCATCAGACCACATGACCTTCTCCCATTCCTCCTCTGGATCATCCAGATGGTCATTAGCAAACCTCAGACGGGCCTGGACATGCGCTGGCTTGAGCAGGGGGACCTTGCGTGCGCTGCAGGATTTTAGTCCATGACGGCGTAGTGTGTTACTAATGGTTTTCTTTGAGACTGTGGTCCCAGCTCTCTTCAGGTCATTGACCAGGTCCTGCCGTGTAGTTCTGGGCTGATCCCTCACCTTTCTCATGATCATTGATGCCCCACGAGGTGAGATCTTGCATGGAGCCCCAGACCGAGGGGAGATTGACCGTCATCTTAAACTTCTTCCATTTTCTAATAATTGCGCCAACAGTTGTTGCCTTCTCACCAAGCTGCTTGCCTATTGTCCTGTAGCCCATCCCAGCCTTGTGCAGGTCTACAATTTTGTCCCTGATGTCCTTAGACAGCTCTTTGGTCTTGCCCATTGTGGAGAGGTTGGAGTCTGATTGATTGAGTGTGTGGAGAGGTGTCTTTTATACAGGTAACGAGTTCAAACAGGTGCAGTTAATACAGGTAATGAGTGGAGAATAGGAGGGCTTCTTAAAGAAAAACTAACAGGTCTGTGAGAGCCGGAATTCTTACTGGTTGGTAGGTGATCAAATACTTATTTCATGCAATAAAATGCAAATTAATTATTTAAAAATCGTACAATGTGATTTTCTGGATTTTTGTTTTAGATTCCGTCTCTCACAGTTGAAGTGTACCTATGATAAAAATTACAGACCTCTACATGCTTTGTAAGTGGGAAAACCTGCAAAATCGGCAGTGTATCAAATACTTGTTCTCCCCACTGTATAAGAACATAAGAATACATAATGATGAGAACGAGCCGTTCGGCCCATCTAGGCTCATCATGTCCTAATCTAAAGAGTATCTAGTACTACATCTAGCCTGGACTTGAATAGCCCAAGCGTTTCTGCCTCTACTACCCGACCTGGCAAGCTGTTCCAGGCATTGACAACTCTGTAACGAAAAACGTCCTAATATCTGTGCGGAATTTGCCTTTAACTAATTTCCACCTGTGGCCTCTTGTTCTGCTGACCCCACTTATCTTAAAAAATCTTTGGTATTTTACTTTGTAAATCCCTTTTAGGAATTTAAAAACCTCAATCAAATCCCCCCTAAGTCTCCGTTTGCTAAGTTTAAATAGATTGAGTGCCTTAAGTCTTATCATCATAACTTTGACCTTTCATACCAGGTATCAGTTTAGTTGCCCTTCTTTGGACTTTTTCAAGAGCTTCTATATCTTTCTTGTAGTGCGGTGCCCAGAACTGCACACAGTATTCTAAGTGAGGTCTGACAAAGGCATTATATAACATTAATATAACCTCCTTTGATTTATACTCAATACTTTTTGCTATGTATCCCAGCATCCTGTTGGCTTTTTTCACTGCTGTAGCACACTGCTTTGATGCAGATAGACTCTGATCAACTACAAGTTGGCAAACTGTTTGCCAAACCCCCAAGTTTAGTATCATCTGCAAATGTAACTATTTTGCTACTAACGTCCATATCAAGATCATTTATGTAAATAAGGAAGAGCAGAGGTCCCAGCACTGATCCCTGTGGGACACCACTGCCCACAGCACCAAGGTCAGATTCGGCCCCACCTACTGTTACTCTTTGTATTCGCCCTTGCAGCCAATTATGAACCTACTCTGAAACTACTCCTGCAATTCCTACTGAATTCATTTTAGCAATAAGCCTCTCATGTGGTACCTTGTCAAATGCTTTCTGGAAGTCCAAATATATAATATCATAAGCCTGGTTCAGGTCAACACACTTTGTAGCCTCTTCGAAAAAGTCCAGGAGGTTTGTTAGGCATGGCCTCCCTTTGAGAAATCCATGTTTGCTCTCCCTTAAAATACTATTATTTTTCAAGAATGATTCCAACTTATCCCTAATAATACATTCCAGCATTTTACATGCGATGCAAGTTAAACTGACAGGCCTATAGTTCCCTGGGTCAGTACGGTCCCCCTTCTTATATATTGGAATTATACTACCCTTCTTGCAGTCATCTGGTATTTCTCCAGTGATTATGGATTGAATGAAAGTATCTGTCAATGGTTTATATATATATATATATATATACAGTGGGTTCGGAAAGTATTCAGACCCCCTTACATTTTTCACTCTTTGTCATATTGCAGCCATTTGCTAAAATCAATTAATTTCATTTTTCCTCGTTCATGCACACACAGCACCCAATATTGTCAGAAAAACACAGACTTGTAGAAATTTTTGCAGATTTATTACAAAATAAACACTGAAATATCACATGGCCATAAGTATTCAGACCCTTTGCTGTGACACTTGTATATTTAACTCAGGTGCTGTCCAATTCTTCTGATCATCCTTGAGATGGGCCTACACCTTCATTGGAGTCCAGCTGTGCTTAATTATATTGATTGGACTTGATTTGGAACGGCACACACCTGTCTATGTAAGGTCCCACAGTTGACAGTGCATGTCAGAGTAAAAACCAAGCCATGAAGTCCTAGGAACTCTCCATAGACCTCCGAGATAGAATTGTGTTGAGGCATAGATCTGGGGAAGGGTATAAAAACATTGCTAAAGCATTGAAAGCACCCAGGAGAACAGTGGGCTCCATCATTGTGAAATGGAATAAGTTTGAAACCACCACAACTCTTCTTAGAGCTGGCCGTCTGGCCAAACTAAGTAACCGGGCAAGAAGGGACATGGTCAGGAGGTGACCAAGAACCCAAATGGCCACTCTAAGAGAGCTTCAGAGTTCCTCTGCAGCGATGGGAGAACCTGGTAGAAGGACAAACATCTCTGCAGCACTCCCATCAATCAGACCTTTATGGTAGTGGCTAGACGGAAGCTACTTCTGAGTGAAAGGCATATGACAGCCCACCTGGAGTTTGCCAAATGGTACTTAAAGGACTCTAAGAGCATCAGGAAAAAGATTATCCGGTCTGATGAGACACAAATTGAAATTTTTGGCCTGAATGCCAAGTGCTACCATAAAGGTCTGATTGATGGGAGTGCTGCAGAGATGTTTGTCCTTCTACCAGGTTCTCCCATCGCTGCAGAGGAACTCTGAAGCTCTCTTAGAGTGGCCATTGGGTTCTTGGTCACCTTCCTGACCATGTCCCTTCTTGCCCGGTTACTTAGTTTGGCCAGACGGCCAGCTCTAAGAAGAGTTGTGGTGGTTTCAAACTTATTCCATTTCACAATGATGGAGCCCACTGTTCTCCTGGGTGCTTTCAATGCTTTAGCAATGTTTTTATACCCTTCCCCAGATCTATGCCTCAACACAATTCTATCTCGGAGGTCTATGGAGAGTTCCTAGGACTTCATGGCTTGGTTTTTACTCTGACATGCACTGTCAACTGTGGGACCTTACATAGACAGGTGTGCCTTTCCAAATCAAGTCCAATCAATATAATTAAGCACAGCTGAACTCCAATGAAGGTGTAGGCCCATCTCAAGGATGATCAGAAGAATTGGACAGCACCTGAGTTAAATATACAAGTGTCACAGCAAAGGGTCTGAATACTTATGGCCATGTGATATTTCAGTGTTTATTTTGTAATAAATCTGCAAAAATTTCTACAAGTCTGTGTTTTTCTGACAATATTGGGTGCTGTGTGTGCATGAACGAGGAAAAAAATGAAATTAATTGATTTTAGCAAATGGCTGCAATATGACAAAGAGTGAAAAATTTAAGGGGGTCTGAATACTTTCCGAACCCACTGTATATAATTTCCCCAAGTTCTTTGAGTACTCTGGGATATATGCCATCCGGGCCTGCTGCCTTATTTGTCTTATGTTTTTGTAGTTTTTGTAGTACTTCTACGTCCCTTATCTCAGTCCTCCAAAACATTCTGTACCTTGTCTATACATTTAGGAATATTTATAACCTCTTCTCTAGTAAAGCTCTCAACAAGCAAGTAACTGTTTAGTGTGTTAGCAATATCCTTATTATAAACCAAAGTTCCTTCCTTATTCTTAAGTATGTATGTATGTATGTATATATATATGTATGTATGTATGTATATAGTGCGTGCGTGCGTGCATGTGTGCATGCATCTGTGTGTGTACGTAGTGCATGTATATGCAGACCTGCCAACGTGCACACAAGATGTACACCAGGCATCCATTTTGAGGTTGAAATACGTGGGCATCACTTTAAACTAGGTGAAAATGGGGCTTTGGTAACAATGTAATTACGAGGCCAACTTGTTCTATTTGGACCCGAGGCAGTCAAAGGCAACGAGAGCATACACGCACCCACGCACTCCTGATTGTTCTAATATCTGGATTATGTGGGTTCCTAGTGACGCTCTGACTCGTGATGTTGTTTCTCTGTCTCCGTCTCTCCCCTCCCCCTCTTGTCTTTCCAGCCGGGGCAGTGAAGCTCAATAAGCAGCAGACGGACATTGCCATCAACTGGGCCGGAGGACTCCATCACGCCAAGAAGTCCGAGGCGTCCGGGTTCTGCTACGTCAACGACATCGTCCTGGCCATCCTGGAGCTTCTGAAGTACGCTGCTGCTCACTCAACGCCTGTGGCTCACTAAGGACCAGGGCCTCTTAGCCCGGGACTGACCGTAACACGCTGAGCCAAAGGTCATATCCGTGTCAAAGGTCGTGACTGTGTCTGCTTATTGAGAAAGGCAAATAGAGGTCACACAATATAGATCCTGAGACCATTGTTTGGGCTGCTGTCGTCGTTAGAGGGATTAGACAAAGATAAGACTTGGCTTTCAAATAATCAATGCCAGTCACGTGGTCAGACTAACGGTCACTAATATCGGCAGCACCGATACGCTTGTAGATATTGACTTTTCAGAACTTTCGGGAAAAAGTACATTCGATCAGTGTTGCCGTTTCAGTTTTCCCGGTACGCGGCTGCTCAAAGGATGTAAATTTGATCCCAGTCTGCACACTAACGTGCTTCTAGTACGACCTTGCGCAGCTCAAAACCGCTATGCGATGGGAGGGTTATTTATGTCCCTGGTCTAGCTGAAGACTGACCGTGACTGTGCCTTGTCCCTTTCCGCGCAGGTACCACCAAAGAGTGCTGTACATCGACATCGACATTCACCACGGCGATGGCGTGGAGGAGGCCTTCTACACCACCGACCGGGTCATGACCGTGTCCTTCCACAAGTACGGAGAGTACTTTCCTGGCACTGGGGATCTCAGGGTGAGTCTGTGATGTCATCATTGAGGGACGCTCCACCAGAATTGTGCGCGAGTGGGTGGGATGAGGGGCGGGGCTTTATGCTCTTTCCCAGTCCATTCAGCTCCGCCTCCTCCGACTCAATTCTCAATATTTTGATCATTTCACTGAAGCGTAGCCTATCGTGGTATCGCCAGGGTCATTCTGTTTCAGCATATGTAAGGGAGAAATGCAATTAATGGTTGATTATTTTCCTGTTTTTCCTGTAACATTAGTGGGGGGAGGGGGAATAGATTAAAAGCAGAAGTCTGGTGCATTACAGCGAAAGGAAGAAGAACAGAAACTTGCGTTCCCCTTCACATTGCGATTTAATGTGTTCCCCTTGACGCGTTTTTTTTCAGTGATCGTCTTCCTCACCCTGGCCCAATCGTAGTTGTGCTTTCTGTGTTTCTGAGCGGAAAAAATGCAAAGGCAAATTTGGGCCCTCCCGATTGGTTCTCACCTGCTCTTTGACGGCTCTGTAGCTCCGCCCCTCTGTTCTTGATTGAGCACTGACAGGAGTGTGTGCATGTCTTGTTCAGGGTTGTGACTCTGATCGGGCCTCTGTGTGTCTCTCTCAGGATATTGGCGCAGGGAAGGGGAAGTACTATGCTGTGAACTACCCACTGCGGGACGGGATTGATGACGAGTCCTATGAAGCCATATTCAAGCCTGTAAGTCTCTCTCAGGCCTCAGGGCAGAAACCTGTACTTCTCTCTCAGGGCTTAGAGCAGGCAATATCAGCAGTTTGTCTGGCAGTGTAGTGTAATGATTAGGGAGTTGGGCTTGTAACTCTGAGGTTGCAGGTTCAATCCCCAGGTGGGGCACTGCTGTTGTACCCTTGAGCAAGGTACTTAACCTGAATTGCTTCAGTAAAATATCCAGCTGTATAAATGGATGGTATGTAAAGAAATGTAAACTGTGTAAGTTGCTCTGGATAATGCCTAAAATGTAAATGTCTGTTTCTAACAGCATGTTTATCACTGAGCAAATCTCTGAGCCGAGCCCAATTAAGAGGTGTGTGTGTGTGTGTGTTTGTGTAATGGCTGTGTGTGTAATGCTGTGTGTGTTTGTGTGTGTTTGTTTCAGATCATGGCAAAGGTGATGGAGATGTACCAGCCCAGTGCAGTGGTGCTCCAGTGTGGTGCTGACTCCCTGTCCGGAGATCGCCTCGGGTGCTTCAACCTCACCATCAAAGGTACGGCCGCTACGCTGTGTGTGTGTGTGTCCAGGCCATGCTAAGTGCGTAGTGTAATGTTTGTGTGTTACAGGCCATGCTAAGCGCGTAGTGTAATGTTTGTGTGTTACAGGCCATGCTAAGTGCGTAGTGTAATGTTTGTGTGTTACAGGCCATGCTAAGCGTGTATAGTAATGGGTGTGTGTGTTATAGGCCATGCTAAGTGCGTATAGTAATGGGTGTGTGCTACAGGCCATGCAAAGTGCGTAGTGTAATGGTTCTGTGTGTTACAGGCCATGCAAAGTGCGTAGAGTAATGGTTGTGTGTGTTACAGGCCATGCAAAGTGCGTAGAGTAATGGTTGTGTGTGTTACAGGCCATGCAAAGTGCGTAGAGTAATGGTTGTGTGTGTTACAGGCCATGCAAAGTGCGTAGAGTAATGGTTGTGTGTGTTACAGGCCATGCAAAGTGCAGGTAGAGTAATGGTTGTGTGTGTTACAGGCCAGTAATGGTTGGTGTGTGTGTTACAGGCCATGCTAAGTGCGTATAGTAATGGGTGTGTGTGTTACAGGCCATGCAAAGTGCAGGTCATGCTAAGTGTAGAGTAATGGTTGTTTGTGTTACAGGCCATGTTAAGTGCGTATAGTAATGGTTCTGTGTGTTACAGGTCATGCAAAGGGCGTAGAGTAATGGTTGTGTGTGTTACAGGCCATGCAAAGGGCGTAGAGTAATGGTTGTGTGTGTTACAGGCCATGCTAAGTGCGTATAGTAATGGGTGTGTGTGTTACAGGCCATGCAAAGTGGGTAGAGTAATGGTTGTTTGTGTTACAGGCCATGCAAAGTGCGTAGTGTAATGGTTCTGTGTGTTACAGGCCATGCAAAGTGAGTAGAGTAATGGTTCTGTGTGTTACAGGCCATGCAAAGTGAGTAGAGTAATGGTTGTGTGTGTTACAGGTCATGCAAAGTGCGTAGAGTAATGGTTGTGTGTGTTACAGGCCATGCAAAGTGCGTAGAGTAATGGTTCTGTGTGTTACAGGCCATGCAAAGTGAGTAGAGTAATGGTTCTGTGTGTTACAGGCCATGCAAAGTGCGTAGAGTAATGGTTCTGTGTGTTACAGGTCATGCTAAGTGCGTAGAGTAATGGTTGTGTGTGTTACAGGTCATGCTAAGTGCGTATAGTAATGGTTGTGTGTGTTACAGGCCATGCTAAGTGCGTATAGTAATGGTTGTTTGTGTTACAGGTCATGCTAAGTGCGTATAGTAATGGTTGTGTGTGTTACAGGCCATGCTAAGTGCGTATAGTAATGGTTGTTTGTGTTACAGGTCATGCTAAGTGCGTATAGTAATGGTTGTGTGTGTTACAGGCCATGCTAAGTGCGTATAGTAATGGGTGTGTGTTACAGGCCATGCAAAGTGCGTAGAGTAATGGTTCTGTGTGTTACAGGCCATGCAAAGTGCGTAGAGTAATGGTTCTGTGTGTTACAGGTCATGCAAAGTGCGTAGAGTAATGGTTCTGTGTGTTACAGGTCATGCAAAGTGCGTAGAGTACATGAAGAGCTTTAACCTGCCGCTGCTGATGCTGGGTGGGGGAGGTTACACCATCCGTAATGTGGCTCGCTGCTGGACCTACGAGACCGCCGTCGCCCTGGACAGCTCCATCCCTAACGGTGCGTGTGACTGTGTGGGTCTGTCGGTCTATCCGTCTGTCTAGATCTTGGGACACCTGTAATATGCGTCTGGCAGCTTTCCTTAGACGTGATGCTAAGCCACCTGTGGCTCACGCAGTTGAGCGCTGTAAAACAGGAAGTGTGCGACGCAGGACTTCCTGCTTCACTGACCGCTGCTTCCCTCTCACCGCCCCTCAGAGCTCCCGTACAACGACTACTTTGAGTACTTTGGCCCCGACTTCAAATTGCACATCAGCCCCTCCAACATGACCAACCAGAACACAAACGACTACCTGGAGAAGATCAAGTAAGTGTGTGGGCCGCGGGCCTGGCTCGGTACGGGGTTCGAGAGGGGCACCAGAGGCAGTGCCAGGAGGTTGTTATAACGGCAATCTGCCCAGTGCTGTAGCTCTGTCCTCCTCTCAGGGTTTGTTGGTCTCTGCAGGATGACGGGGTGTGCAGGCTTTCTCAGCCATGGTCATGTATGATAGGATAGTTTGCCGTTGCCATGGCAGGTTACATGCATTCACTACTGTAAGTCGCTTTGGATAAAAGTGTCTGCTAAATGGCGTATATTAAAATAGATTGATTGGCGGTGGAAGGCATGGCCCCCCCGTTGAAAGCGTGCGCTTTGGTTGTGCTGTCGTTATTGACGTGTGGGTAACCCCCTTCTGCCCCGCAGGCAGCGGCTGTTTGAGAACCTGCGCATGCTGCCCCACGCCCCCGGGGTTCAGATGCAGGCCATCCCCGAGGACGCCGTGCAGGACGACAGCGGAGACGAGGAGGAGGAGGACTCTGACAAGCGCATCTCCAGTAAGATGCCTTTTGAGCCGTTTGGTGTGTGGGTGTGGCCATCTGCATGCGCTTGTGCAAGGGTTCTTTGCATTTCCGCTGCGAATGGGTTCTCATGCGCCATTGGAGATGTTTTTTGTGTTTTGTGTGTGCGTGTGTGTGTGTGTGTGTGTGTGTGTGTGTGTGTGTGTGTGTGTGTGTGTGTGTGTGTGTGTGTGTGTGTGTGTGTGTGTGTGTGTGTGTGTGTGTGTGTGTGTGTGTGTGTGTGTGTGTGTGTGTGTGTGTGTGTGTGTGTGTGTAAGGGTTGTGACCAGATTTGAGTGTTTGAAATGAAGCGTGGGTGTGCGTGTGTGTAAGGTTTGTGTCCAGATTTGTGTGTGTGTGGTTTGAGATGATGTGTGTGTGTGTGTGGCCCACAGTCCGCGCCCACGATAAGAGGATAGCGTGTGACGAGGAATTCTCGGACTCCGAGGACGAGGGCCAGGGCGGCGGCGGCCGCAGGAACGCAACAAACTACAAGAAGGCCAAGCGAGCCAAGACCGAGGAGGAGAAGGATGGAGAGGAGAAGAAAGGTGACCCCAAACCCATAACACCATCCCGCCGGTCCTGTTATGGTCGTAGCACGGTCGCTTAAGGTTCATGTGTGTGGAAATGGGGCTCAATGTTTGGAACGGGACGGTCCCTGAAAATATTTTCATCTGGGAAATTCATGGGAAAAAAGCCATGGATAGTAGTCGTCTATCCCGTCGCACTGTCCCTGAAAAGTCCCGGAAAATGTCCCAAATCTGAAAAAGAAAAAAAGTCTATTTTTATTATCTTATTTCTCATACAGCAAACAAAATACATCTTTCTTCCCAACTCACTAGCACGCTGTCATAGGCTGTCAGATCTAGCAGCACAAGGTATTGATATTGATATTTGATATCTGATATTGCGAACAATTGCTGGCCATCTCGTGTCCCTGTGCATTAAGACCAAACAAACTCTGACATTAACAAACTCACTGCCAAGATTTAAACATTTTTGGTTTTTAAGTGAAGGGAAGTAGAAATGCGATCTGAATTGTGTGTTTTCTCTTCCGTTTTAATAGAAGTAAAAGAAGAAGAGAAAGCCCCAGCAGAGGAGAAAATGGACACAAAGGGGTGAGTAAAGAGGTTGCAGGTTCCAATCGTGGGCTGTGGCACTGCTTCTGTACCATTGAGCAAGGTCCTGAACCTGAATGACCTCAGTAGACATCCAGCTGTGTAAACGGAGAGTGTGTAAAAGTGTGAGCTGTGTTAAGTCGCTCTGCGTAAGAGCATCCGCTAGGCGCTAATGTATAAAACAACAGGGCGCCACAGGAAGAAAGGTGGGAATGTATGAAAAGTGCTTCATAAATCTATAAATCAAAATATTGCAGACCTGCGTTCTGCGTACCAGGCACACATTTTGAGGTCAAGGTACGTGGATATCGGCTACACAAAAATGAGGCTTCAGTTGAAACGTAGCTATGATAAGGAACGTGTTGTATTTGGACCCGAGCCAATAAATCTTAACTTGTGCGAGCTAGCATTTCTCACACATTTTCTCACGCGACTCACGAGGTGAGCTTTCCAGGTTTTACGGGGAAAAAACACGGAAGGTCTTTAATTGAACGAAAGGGATCCCCTTTTTCTTTTGACCGTGTGCGAATGGCTTTTATTCTGCTTTCGTCTGTTGGGCACATGGCCGGGCTCCACTTGTTTCGTTAGATTTGCGGTGGCCTTGCACAGCACTTTGAGCCTTTGTGTTATTTTATTGTTAGTTATGGGTAGGTGGTTGCAGGGTCCAGGCCTGACGCTGTACTACTGCTGACGGTGTGCAGAAGTCTCAGGGCGTTTATTCCTCTGCTCGCGTTCGCGGCGACGTGAGGGGTTTTGGCGACGACAGCTGATCAGCTGTTTAAGCGCAGCCGTTACCGTGCATTAGAGGAGACGAAACGGAGGCTGCCGGGCAGCTCATCCTGTTATGCCGCTGTTGTTGTGCGTGGAGGAGCCCCACGGTCTGGATTCTGGTCTCATATCGAGTCTGGACAGCGCCAGTGCCGACTGTGGCTAGCAGCCCTGCGTGCCGATGCACAATTGGCAGTAGTGTCGCCTAGGGAGGGAGACATTGTCGGCTTACCCATGTCTTGTCAGACGCTAGCGACCCCTGCTGGTCAAGCAGGCAACCACAGTCTGCCGAAATATAGCTGCACACAGTGTCTTCCACTGACTCGTGTGTGCAAGCTTAACTTGTAGACTGCAGTGCGAAGAGAAGCGGCTGACGTCGTGTGTTTCGGAGAAGAGCGTGTGCTTTTCTACTCTCTCCCGGATTAATAGTGGAGGTTGCAGCGAGCGCAGCTTAAAGACGATTGGACATTCCAAATTGTCAGAAAAGGGGGAAAGCATTACAAAATAAAATTAAAAGGGACGGTGTGCCATGGCCCTGGATCCTGTGTGGTTGCCAGGGCAACAGAGTGTGGCTCCGCCACCAGCGTTTAGTGTGAAAGTTTGAATAATACACCCAAATCCAGAGGGACTTGGGAGATCTGGCCAGGCCAAGGCTGGCTGGAATCGTAATTAAACTTTCTGCTCTCCGGTGGGACCGGAGTGTTACAGCAGAATATTCCAGTGTGATTACAGCAAGCAGGAAAATGACCTCCGCCTGCTGTTGCATCATGCCGAATTAGTGCATCCATCGTGGATTCAAGTGTTGGCCTAGCATGTAACTCAGTAGTGTCACATAGGCGGCAGTGTAATGGTTAGGGAGCTGGGCTTGTAATGCAAAGGTTGCAGGTTCGATTCCCTGGTGGGGGCACTGCCGTCGTACCCTTGTGCATGGTACTTAGCCTGAATTGCTTCAGTAAATGTCCAGCTCTGTAAATGGATTGTGTGTAAAGAAATGAAAACTAAGTCACTCTGGGTAAGAGCGTCTGCTAAATGCCTGCTATGTAATGTGATTGAGGCTTGTTGTGTTTGTGTTTTTTCACACAGGGCTAAAGAGGAGTTGAAAACACCGTGAGCAGAGTTCTCCCAGCCCTGCAGTTGCATGATTTCTACAGTAGTCAGCTCCTCCCCCCTTACAGTGCTGCAGCCAATCGCAGCACGGTGATGGAATTCTTTTTCTAAAACACATTTTAACCATTGGCCCTCTAAAAGTGCTAGTTAACATTTTCGCAGCTCCCACCGACAAATTAGTTAGAATAAATTTTTTGTTGGATATCAGTTGCATTTGGATTCAACCCCCCCCACACACACACTTCCCACATTGAGCAATGTGGGTTTTTAAAAAAACAAAAGTTTTTGTGCTACCACCAGACGTCAGGAGAACACTTTTGTGATGTCACGAGAAGATGTTTTCTTACAACGCTCTGAACATGCAGCACAAGGGGCCACAGAAGGCTCTTCCCTAATTTATTTTATTATTTTTTTCTAAGTTATGTCTTTGGATTTCTATTTGGATTTAAATAGTAATGTAAATCATGGATGTTTTGCCGTTTATGGTTGGAACGTCTCCTGCTCGTCGTCCCTCTGTGTCCGCCAATGCCGGAGATTCCAGGCTCTGTCCTCACTGCGTTCCTTAAGTGGTTCTACTTTCAGATTTAAAGTGTCTTTTTTTTTTATATTACGGTATATGTATATGGTCATAGATTTTAACCATCCCCCTAACCAGGCATGCGGGGTTGAATAGGCTTCAAGCCAATCGTCTTGGTTTTGAGCGGATTCACCAGCGCGGCTGTTTATTTACCTCTGAATACGGGAATACCTCCAGGAATCTAGGACTTCTGACACTCTATGGCAGTTTGGAGTTTGAAAGTTCAGCGGGTGTGAAATGCCAGTTTATAACAGTATTTGGTGAAGGAAAAAAAAAAAAGTAATAAAAAGATCAAGATTGTTTTGTCCTTTTGGCTATGTTTGGAGTCCGTTCTTTGGCGTTGTTCATTCAGAGCTCTGCTGCCAACGGCCGATTGGGGATCAGTTTGTTCAAACTGCAATTCTAACCCCGAATATTATGTGAAAGGAAAATAAGTTACACTGATCCAGAGTCAGTGTTGTGTGTGAGGAGGAGGAGGAGCAGAAGAGCAGCACTGGCCAACCGTCAATCCTCTGTCCCACCCACCATGATGAAATGGACGTATGTGTGTCTGAGTGAGTATGTGTGTGTCTGACATTGGTCACAGAATTATTTGAAATACTTTAGCCCATAAGTACAACTTTAATAAGTACAATTTCTCCAGGTTGCTGATAATTTTAAAAGAACGTTCCATTGAAAATTCCCTGGGATCTGCAGGATCTGTTTTCAAATTTTACTGGCATTTAAAGCGTTAAAGTATTTCAAATACACATGTGCGTCCATGAGTTTGTGTCTGTGTGTCCTAGTGTTGTCATACAACGTGGGAACCCAGAAACCTCCCAAGAGAAACCCTGAGGGAAATTTGCACCCCCTTCACTGTCTTATACCATCCCACACACACACACCATCCATAAACACGCGCACACACACCATCCCACACACACACACACCCCATTCCACAAATGCACACACATACCATCCCACAAACGCACACACACACCATCCCACAAACGTGCACACACACAACGGTTATTAGTACATGGCTGGAGGTGTCTGCTCTTGCAGTCCCAAGTTTATATGCCTATACAAGTCTATATGCCCTTCTTCCAGAAGGCCTGGTTATTGAGTGCAGAATATGGGCTTAATTTGTACTGAAGAAACCCAGTTTGAGCCATCACTGACCCAACTGTGGTGCACCTGGGCTTACCTGTGTTCATGGCAGGTGTAAGTGTTAATTAATTTTGTGATTACCTGCAGGATAAAAAAAAAAAAAGGTATGCCTGCTTTATTTTTATTTCACTTTTTTCCTTTTTCCTCTTTTGTTTTGTATTTACAACTGGAGCAAGGTTATTTCCACCCGAAGAGTACTGTGGAAATATAACTTTGTGTGGACGGACACACGGCGTTCCCTGGAGATGCTGGCGTTCACTCTTCTGTGTGCTTGCAGATGCGTGGATATTTAGAGGGATATGTAACTTTGTTTTTTAATTCTTATACTTTTTAAAAAATTGTTTGTATTAAGGACATAAACATTTGTACTCTGCAATGTTTGAGTCTGTATTTTAAATAAAGTATGTGATTTAAATATTGCGACCGTTTTATTTATTTCATGGTTGATTTTAATGGTGGGTTAATCCTCATGCCCAGAGTTCATTTCTAGTCATTTAGAAGCCATTTTGATGGAGTGTTACCGCAGCTTGACCTCATAGTTTCTGCCTTCACAGTTCATGCTCCTCAAGTGTTATCAAGGGTTAGTGCTACAAGAGATGTTTGTAGTCTTGATTTAATAAACACTTGTCCTTGACTTTAAAACACACACACTTTTTCATACATTCTGGTAGGTGCTAAACTAGCCAAACTAGTTTTTTGTGGAGAAAACCTTAACGCCTGAATTTAATTGTCAGAAATTGAGAAGAAATATTCACTGAAGGCCAAAGTTTTAAATCAAAGAAATTGCAGGCCAACCAAAGATCGTTGAGAATTAGCTGGTTATGGGATTAAATGTTTAATCAAATAACCACATAACATCTCATAACATGAACAGCCCCGTTCAACATAAATCTTCAGCAAATTAAACCAAATGTGGTCACAAAATATAAAATGGTGGAAATGGGCACAAACCGAGTGGGGGGGGGGGGGGTAGCAGTAAATCTTGACAGGAATGAATACTGTCCACTTTGATATGAGGCTTGTAAAATGAAGTAAACATTGGTATAAAGCGAGACGTTCATCCTGAGATGATTCACCTGACTGAAGCCCTTGAGTTGCTATGACAATTTTCACTGCTTAATGTAGCTGATGCAAAAAACTGTTCTTTATATCTGCTTCCTTTATCAGTCATCCTTTTAAGATGGAAGCAAAAAATTAAGACAATGTGGCTAGAAGGCAGTACTATTCAAACTGCACCAAAATTGGTGTGCAGCTTGAATAGTACAACACAAAGGGGAAGTAAAAGCAAAACAGAAAATGGGGAAATAATTAAATGGGTAGAGAAACCTGGTCAACCACTCATTGTGTTGTCCTCAACAAAACTGATGGGGCCAATTGTAACAAACAAAAACCTGCAAATATTCACAAACCAATCATATGGGTACCCTGGAGCTGTGTACTACAGTAATGTCAACCTGTTATTCATACTGCAATGAAGAAAAGCTATCTTGCTATATTAATCAAAATCAAATTGCCTGCTTGTGGTGAGGAAAAGTGGTCTCATCACTGCTCTCTAGTGGAGACGGTTGTGCTGCCTCTTCTAACATCACTTGGTTTGAGTGAAAGGCTAGAGAGATTATATGGATGCTGATCTGTATAGTTCATATACTCTGCTATAACCCATGGCAAATATATAGATAAAGGTGTTTATGTTAATCATACATTTTCATGATTTTCTTAAAATATATTTTTTAAGTTTAGGTTAATAAAAAATATGTTTAAAGGCCCCTCATTACCTTCTTACTTAGTTGTTACTTTAACAGACATGTCTGTTACCTTATTTTTATACCCCAGTGAAAGGGGAAGCCATGGGAGGCCACGATACAGTTCCCATAGATTGAGATAAGCTTAAAGAAGTGGCATGTTAATGCAGATTTGTTTTTATTGGATTCTATTTAAAACAATTATTAGAGGATTATTATAAGAATTATGTTTTTTTGGGGAAAAAAACATTTTATTTATCAATTGGTATATGTATAAAATAATATATCATTTTCCCATTTTTTTGAGCATACAATATAGCTCATTACCTGCATTGTTTATTTTACACAGCCTTCTTTGCTCATCTTTATCAAGGGTGTGAATCGTTTTGGAGGAATCATACTGTACCTCAACATATATTGCCGAAGAAAATATACCTCATTGACCTTCAAATACATGAGAATATGGATTCAGAGAGTGACGGTGTGTGCCATGGTACATAGAATATAGAAGTAGCCCATAGAATACCGGGAGTACTACAGAAATATCACCAGTGTGTCCTCGAAATCACCACACTCAGTTCTGATCACATGCCGCATATCACATGCTGAGCCTGGGATCGGGCGTAGCACACAATTCTGGGCCCTATACATATGCAGTCTTGTGGGCCCCCGTCCCCTCTTGATCCATGACTCTCACGCATCTTTAGATTTTTTTTTTATTGAATCAACAGCTATACACATGAATCTGTAGTGGTTATTAGGGTAATCGCTAATGAACTGCTTATACCACATTTAAACAAATAATTAGTAAGATTAGTAAGATTCTCTGGCCATAGTCCTGGGTCCTCTGGCAAATACCCTTCTGCATTCCCCTCACTTTTTTCGACTTCCTCCTCTGTCTTCTCCTCATCCTTCTCACTACCCTCAGAGCAACCTTCATTTTCCTTGCTCTCTTCACCTCCATCATCCTCACTAGTCCTACTGCTACTCTCTGCCTCTTCTTCCTGCTCACTCTCTGCCTCGATCACATCTTCTTCCTGCTCACTCTCTGCTACAAGGACAGGCCCCTCTACAAGCATGAAGCATACAGGATTGATATTAGCCTCTTAACCTGCTTATAATATACAATGAAACAAGCTACAGGCTAGATTCTGCTTAATTTACCAGCTAACTAGCTAACTATCATAATGTAGCTAGCTACGTTAGCTTGTCTTGTTATAGAACTGGATCAAATGAGTCTTCAAAAACAAAGTTTCAATGCATTTCACCATCACCAGTAGTATGTTTGCCCGCATTTGCGATTGCTTTCAGCCAGTAGCGAGAGTGAAACTGAAATGAGATTAATTGTGATTTTAAAAAAATGAACACGTTATCCATTTGAAATTAATCGCATGCGTTAACGTGTTAACGTTGACAGCCCTAGTTCAATCGAAACAATGTACCGATATTAGCTTAAACCACTCTTAAACAGTGTTAGCAAGTTGCTTACCTTTCTTTTGAAAGAAATTAGTGAGCAGTTGTTTTCCCTCAGTTTGCCTTTTTTCTCTTTCTTTTATTTTTTGATACCCCGACTTCACTTTCTTCTGGAAAGACATGATTGACTGAAACTTGCGGGCTCCAGCATCAGCACCAGTCAGCGTGATTAGCCGTGTTTGGCAATGAATCTTAGTATAGGTATGTTACAAAAATTTGAGATGAAATTTGCATATTGTTTTTCAATGATCTTGAAACAAAAGCTGTGATTCAATAACATAAATGGCCATAACTTTCTTAAAAATAAAGATAATTGCATGACATTTTCAGTAATTACAGATTGAAGCATTCTAAAAAAGATATGATATATCTTAATTTGAATTATCTGAAATTACATTACATAATCAATTAATCACATAATTACATGTTGCGCACACGCTGCGACACGGCAAAAACCACGGCAGGCAGTGAGCATTTGGGCAAAGATATCTCACATTCCGGGTCAAAAATATTGCATTTCGCATCGACAGATTTCAATGAAATTTCACCAGAAACAAGATAAAATGTTAAATTAACATCCTGGATACCTTTTATTTAGTCCTTTTAACATACCTACTTAGTGCAGGGGGGCGGACTAAACCATTTGCGCTTTTCGAGACGGGAGGGGGCCCAGAGAGTCTCCAATATTTTTATGGATACAAAGTTCAGTCTCTCAACCAATTTATTCAGCCAATATAATTTAGTAATGACACTAATTACTTAGAAATTTTAAATTGCAGACAAATGTTTTTTTTTCATTCCAGGCTTTTCAAGGGCCCTCCCCAACTTGGGGCCCTAGGTAGTCAGTTCCCCTTTTCCCCCCGCTACGACGCCCCTGCTGGGATATTGTGCTTGCATAAGTATTCAAACCCCTCATATTTGGTGGAAGCACCTTTTGCTGCAATAACAGCTTTATGTATTTTTGTGCAAAGTTTCTACCGACTTTGCAGACTGGTTGGAGGTGATTTTCACCCATTCTTCCTGGCAGAATTGCTCCAGCTCTCTCAAGTTGCCTACATCATTATGTAATGATGTAATTACTTTCGCTTATGTGCAACAATTTTCAAGTTGTGTCAGAACATTGATTCTCGATGGGATTCAGGTCAAGACTTTGACTGAGCCACTCAAGGACATTCACCTTTTTATTCTTTTTATTCTTTTCAGTTTTTTCCCCAATTTGGTTATATACTGTATATAATTATTCCCTCTATTTATTTCAATCCACCCTCCCCCACGAGTCCGCTGCCCGTTCTCCGGTTTAAGCCAATTTTCCCGAGGCCAGCCGATCTGCCTCCTCCGAGACGGAACCCGCCCACCTACTCTTTTACAGGGACGCCCTTCCACTTCTCAACATTCTTGTGCCGGCTCACCCTCCCCCCTCACCCCAGGGGCGGACAGCCAAATGCCGCCCCCGATCGGGGCCAACGGCCAGGGTCGGTCTCGCAGATGGGTTTCGAACCATGTCTGTGATAGGCAGCTCACACTTGTACTCTACGCTATCCCTGACCTTTTTATTCTTGAGCCACTCCAATGTAGCTTTGACCATGTGCTGTGGAACATTGTTCTGCTGAAAGGTGATTTTTTTTCCCCAGCTTCAGTTTTTTGGGAGACTGAAATAGGTTTTCTTGCAGTATCTGTCTGTACTTTCCTCCATACATTATTACTTCTATTCTGGCAAGTTCCCCAGTCCCTGCTAGAGAGAAGCATCCCCATAGCATGATACTGCCACCACCATGTGTCACTGTAGGGATGGTGTTACATGGGGCATAGGCAGTGTTAGGTTTGCACCATTGGATCATTCATGCACTCTAGAAAACTCCAGGTGGGCTTTGATGTGTTTTGTTTTAAGTAATGTCTTTTTTTCTTGCCACCCTGCCATATATTGTATTGTATTATGCAGTATTATGCAGTGCTCTTGATATTGTTGACTGATGCACTATTACTCCATTCTCAGCCACTGATCTCTGTAGCTCTTTTAGAGTCATTGTTGGCCTCACAGTGGCTTCCCTCACAAGTCCCCTCCTTGTTTGGTCACTGAGTTTGGAGGGACAGCCTTTTCTAGACAGGGTCTGGGTGGTATTGATTATTGAGCCAACAGTGATCACTGGAACATTCAAACCCTTAGATATTTTTGTGTACCCTTCTCCTAATCTATGCCCTTTTATAACCATATTCCTGGCTTACTGTGAAAGATCTCTGATCTTCATTTTTGTGTCTTTCCTTAAAATTGACCACCCGACCAACGATCCTTACAAAGACAGGTATTTTTAATCCTGAAATCATGACAATCACTGTTATGGCACACAGACAGAGGCCATAAACTCACTGGGTGGCTTGTTAAGGTACAGCTGCCAGAGCACAGGATTTTAATAGTTTTGCAATGAACATTTTCCCATTTTTATTTCATTTTAAGTATCTATATACTTTTTAAACTTTTTTTTAATTTTTACAAATGTGTGGAGTAGGTTGTATTTATAGCATACTGTATATTCGTTCTTAAATGAAAGTGCTATGAATGAAAGAAACAACGTGAAAATTGTGCAAGGGTCTACTTTTGCAAAGCATATGTGGGAGTGTGTGTATTACTGTGGAAAATATTAAGACATTTTTCATACATATTCATTTTTTCCCTTTGGAACATAGCTGTATTTCTCTTTTTTATTGTGGCCATAAAATGTCAATTGATCATTACTGAACAGAAACGGGATAAAATGAACAGATACTGTAAGATTTTACAGCTCTACGCTTTCCGCACACCTGACATTGTTCACGAGAAAGTGAAGAGAAAGTATTCATGATTACAGTTTTTCCCAATCGTTTAGACACATTTCCTGAAATTATAGCTCAATTTCTCAAAACTCTAAACACAAAACTGAAGAGTTACCCATTTTGGCAAAACTCCACAAATCTCTTGCAAAATGAAACACTGCACTCAAAACCATGTTCTCTTCTCAAAACTGATTCTTTCCACCAAAACGATACACAGCTATCATATGAATATCTCTTACAGAGCATCAATTAAACACTGGTGTAATAAATTTAAAACACTACCATCAAAATACTGTTTATATAGGTTTTGGCTTCATGAGGCCATGTTACATATTCAATTGTATAGAAATTGTTTCCTTTTTCTCCTTTAAGGTTTAGGGTTTTTTTGTCTCAAAATAGGTTGCAATTTTATGGTACAGTATAAAGACTGTTGCCATATTGTAATACAATACTGTGAATATATCATATAAATATTGCATTGACACAATCATTGTATCAGAATAGGATACAATGCACATTTAACTATCCAATGAGCTCCAATTGGGCTCCAATTGGGCTAAACTCACAACCCTGCTTCCCAGAGTCATACTGTAAAACTTATAGTTGATACTGCAATATTGCAAAAAGAGTTCTGAGAATACACAAATGTTACCTATTTTGGCAAAACATGAAATCAGTGCACAGATACAAAAAGGTAACAAAGAAAATATTTATTTGTTACCATAAAATGTTCAGCTGACAGCAAAAAAAAAAAAAAGTTTTTCCATAGGCCCACAAAAAAATAAAAAAATAAAAAAATACAATAAGATGCGGTGAAACAGGTCTACATGTAAATCAGTCATCCCGCCTCTGATCCTGATCAGGCCAGAGGACCTCATCTACATCGCATGCAATGTTCTCCCTGGCCAAGCAGTGGGGGGAAAAGCGCCTGGCGTGGCGGATCCTCCCCTGGCATGCGTTTGCATGGATGTCGTCACATGCCTCCTCCATTGCCTGGAGTAGGGCCACATGCTCGTGGGGTTTGCGGTCATATACCTTCCACCGCCATGCTGAAAAGAATTCTTCAATTGGATTTAGAAATGGGGAATATGGTGAGAGGTAGAGAACTGAAAAATGTGGGTTGTTAGCGAACCAGTTGTGGACCCAAGGCCGTAACCATGGAGTCAACATTGGGGGGGACCAAATCAATTTATTTATATTTTTTATATCAGCTAGGCTATATATTGGGGGGGACATTTTGAGCATATCTGAATATTGGGGGGGATGTGTCCCCCCCAATATATATGGTAATTTCGGCCTTGTGTGGACCAGAGCAGCCCTGTGGAAACTTACATTATCCCAAATGACAATGTAGTTGGACTGCCCTGGTCCCTCTTCCTGTGGGGGGATGAAGATGTTGTTGAGTGCATCAAGGAAGGTTAGCAGACGTGCAGTGTTGTAGGGACCAAATTGGGCATGGTGATGGATGACCCCACGGTGACCAATGGCTGCGTACATGGTCACATTTCCCCCACGCAGGCCAGGGACATCGACGATGGCATGGTTGCCAATGATGCTCCTCCCCCGCCGCCTGGTCCTGGTCAGGTTGAACCCTGCCTCGTCAATGAATATGTATTCAGGTGGAGCAGCACTGGCATCAAGTTCAAGCACTCTCTGAAAAAGAGAAAATGACCATATCAGACAATAGGCCTACATACAGGACCAGCTATAGGCCTACATACAGGAACACTGAGGTGCATAGTGACATGTCTATGCAGAGTACTGAAAGGATGTGGTCAGTTACAGTAACCTGCTGTACTCACTTGCACATATTGGTAACGTAGCTCCTTCACTCTGTCAGCATTGTGCTCAAACGGTACGCGATATACCCGTTTCATTCGAAGCTGGTGTTTCTTCAGGACACGATCTATTGTGGACAGGCTGACCTGGTCAATGTTTGGGAAGAGGACATTGTCTTGTATGACTTGGTCTTTAATTTCCCTCAGTGTAATGACATTATTAGCCAACACAATGTTGATTATGGTTGTCTCTTGCTCACCTGTAAATTTCCGGCCTCTGCCACCTCTTACTGGTCGTCCTTCTATTCTGTGAAAAGTATATACAGTATAGGCTACACATATTTCATAAATGTAAGACAAAACATCATTACACTATACATTTCTCTAAGCACTGTATATATCCATAGAAACCATAAAGTTACATTACTGTAATTACTGTAGAGAGTATACTAGACTACTGAAGTGGTTACTTACCTATTCTCATCTCTAAATGCCCGGATAACTGAGGCTACCGTGAAGCGGCTCAAATTCGGCTGGACTCGCTGCCCAGCTGCAGTCATTATTAGGCCATGATTGAGCATATGGTCAACCAAAGTTGCGCGGATTTCATTAGAAATATTGGCGTCTCTTCCTCTTCCTCTTCCCCATACTGCTCCATTTTTCCCCCAACACAGTAGAGGTCACCTGAGGCCTCTTTTATGCTCTGACACATGATTGAAGTGTTTTGCTAATTGAGTTTGAACAGGTGAGAAGTGAGTGAGACCAATTAGTAATTAGGGTGTGGCATTTTGAAGGCCAGTGTTTTCCAGCTGAACAAAGTGCTAAATAATGAGATTTGTGCTTAGAGTTTTGCAAACATGTGATTTAGAATTGCTATTTGAGTGAAAACAATAGAATTGTGCTTAGAGTTTAGCAGTCTGGAGTCTTGTTGTTGATACATGAGCTTCAAGTTTTCAGAATTGTGTGCATAGTTCCATTTTTTGTGTGTATACAATGGAGAAAAACTGTAAAAGTATGGTCTATCTATGCACGGTGTTCAATCACAGACAGGTAGCATTTCTTTCGATAAGATGCAGTACTAAGTCTTAGCGCTGGATGACGCACAAGTACTATGAATAATATACCTTTGACCAACGCGATGCACATAACGTGATGCCAACCATGCGTCGGAACAGTTTTCGACCAAAATCACATATACCTCACGGTGTGTCCGAACTATATTGACATTTTTTGTCGGAGTGCTTTACCGCCGCAGTGGTAACACCTGTGAAATACGGTTGGTATTGGTCCCCAAAATGGTGAGATGTGAATGCATTCTGTTGTGCAAAGTAAACCCCGCAAAATGAGACCTCTTACTTATCGAGCTAATGCACCATTTTGCTGGTATATATGCGTGGTTCTGCGGTTTATTATAATTGCGTCCTGCTCTGGTGGAACTTGCAGTGCATCGGCTGGTTCTGACAGGGTAATGGAAGAGGAACGCCACAAGAAAGAAAGGAAAACCACTGTTCGCGCTTAGCTCGCCTCTTATAGAAACACCTGTTAACTGGGTCAAGGTTCCACTAGGTTTACGCGTTTCCTTCCGGCATTTTACGACATGTGCAAACTGAGTGAAAACGAGAGTTCCCTTGGCAGCTCTGAGGGGAAACATGAACTCCCACCGCCGACTGAAACAGGGTTAAACGTCAGAGTCCGTTTGTTTCACAGAGTCATGTTTTCAAATTATAGTCGGGTGGATTCGTTTATGTAAGAATATTGAATGACCAGGGTCCCTTGCTGAGACAATGGCGTTATATATTGTAAGTTATTCTCCAAAGGCCTGGATTTAATTTAAATGTTGCGTTATTCAATAACTATAATTACAATATAAACCAATTTAGTTAAACATTTTCTGCTTTTGGCACGTGATCAGTTTACCAGTAGGCTATGATTTATAGCTACTGCTCTGTGTTTGAAGCATTTTCTCATGCAGATATCAAGTTATGGCCTGTGTGAGCAGCACGCATATTCATGCACTGTTGTGGGAACGTTGCCAGCCACTTCTGCTCAAACAGTAAACAATTATGAGACTTTGAGGCCATTTATTTCCAAGTTGTCTGTGATGCAGACTCATCGCAACTTTATTAACCCCCTTTTCACACACACACACACACGCTCACACACATGCAAGCTCATGCACTCTGACATACACATTCTCTCTCTCTCAAACACACACACGCACACAAAAGGGAAATGACACCTTGCCCAGGGTGACGGGAAGATTAAATGTCTCTTTGCCTACATGCTGCAGGCTTGTGGATCGACAGCGTCTCCGGGAGAGTTGGACCCTCTTTCTTTTTCTCTCGTCTTTTACCCTTCTCCTACCTATGCATGGTCATCACACTCAAGACACAGAAAAGGAGAAGAGTAAATTACATTCAAATAAAATGTGTCCTAAACAGCAGCTCTCATTGCTCACTGCTCTCACGATAGTTCGGTTGGGTGGGAGACGAGTGAGGACCCTTAGCAAAGATGGAGCCCAGATGGAATTAACGTCTTGTATCCTCGCTTCCATTCCATGAACAAATAAGTCGTAATTCTTCTCTTAGTTTTGCATCGGGTTGTCCAGGCAACCGTATGCAGCATTTTGTGCACGTACACCGGAGGAACGAAAAAACTGTCTTTATCTAAACAACAGTGTTCCCCCCACTGCCCCTGGAAACTGTCCGACAGCACATTAAGAACATCAATTCACCTTTCTGCACAGCATTAAATGATATCATTCAAATCGCAGATGAGACTCTCACCGGAGTACTTGATCTATACTACATCGATATATAATATATGCGATTGCTACATACATTACGAACATATGCCCACTCAAATCAGCCCGATGTGAAATTTGTTCACATTTGCTTATTTAGTTTCAGTATTGTGCGGCACGATGAAGTGTAAAACGTCAGACAAATTCAGACGTCTCAGATTTCATTCCTGAAAAACCACCTCTCTCATACCTGAACCACAGTGGGCTCGTGTCCCTACCTGGCTTCAACTTCAAATTGAATGCCAACAAAATCCATATCCACACACAACCCCTGTGTGTTCCTGAATTCACAAAGGTATTTCATAAGGGTATACTCACCTTGTATAGTGCATTCCATGTGAATTCTTTTTAGGGGGCTTTATTGAGATCTTCGTTTCCCAGACCACTTTACTGCCCACCTTACCTCGTGTCTTTCAGGGACTTACGCTGATGTCTGTGCTTGCCGAGTACCAGCGCCTGTCTAGATTTAGGAAAATAAGACCGAACTTAAACCAATCGCTGCAGAAATATTTGTTATAACGTGTGATCCATCATGGCCGCTTCCTGTTTTACACGTTTGCTAACCGAAATCCCTGAGCTCCACAGCCTGACAGGCTCCATCAGGGCTATTCAATTCCAGGCCTCGAGGGCCACAGTGTCTGCAGGTATTTGTTCCAACGACACACTACATCACCTGAGTTCACCTATTAGCTAACCTCCTGGACCAAAGAGGTAAACTAATTAGTGAACCCAGGTGGTGTAGTGCATTGTTGGAGCAAATACCTGGCACCTCGGCCCTGGAGGACTGGAATTGAATAGCCCTGATGGAGCCTGTCGGGCTGTGGAGCTCAGGGGATTCCAGGCCAGGAGTTGAATAACCCTGGGCTATATCCTCCAGTGAGCCGGTTCACCTTGGTGCCTGTCAGCTGCCAGTATTTGGTGTTGTTTGCCGGTAAAATAAATAAAATGGCACCTAAAATAATACCCAAAATATTACTGTGAACAAAAAAAAACAAGGCTAAATTCTCCATTTGAAATGTGTTAATGGGGGAAACTAAGCATTTGTTTGACCTGTGATTATCAATGTGCTTGACTGACCATCAGCTTGCTCCTCAAAATGAGCTAATAGAGCCAGCCACATCCAGCCAGGGGAGTTACTGTGACAGAAGTGCCATGCGATGAAAACTACAGAACCCTGTCTGTCCGCTGAAGCGGAAAGGTTATGCAAGGTGTGGGAGGTTGAGGCATCAGGTAGCACTCTGCGGAAGTCAGATCAGGAGCTCCACCATCTCCTTGGAGATATTTCATAGGATCTTCTCTGCCAATGTTTGTGTGGGCCCAAAAATATTTTACCATTCAGTCCTGCTCGCACACTCCACATTTGCATTCTGATTCGGTCAGTTGTACTTAAAAAAAAAAAACCTGGTGCAATTACATTTGCCTTTGCAAAAAAAGGTTTCTGTGAATATTACCTGATCCCATTATTTGATTGCTCTGGTTGGTCCTCATTAGACTAACAGACAATTGCTTTGGTGAAAAGGGGGGGAAAAATATATATATAAGAACATAAGAATACATACTGATGAGAACGGGCCGTTCGGCCCATCTAGGCTCATCATGTCCTAATCTAAAGAGTATCTAGTACTACATCTAGCCTGGACTTGAATAGCCCAGCGTTTCTGCCTCTACTACCTGACCTGGCAAGCTGTTCCAGGCATTGACAACTCTCTGTGTAAAGAAAAACTATAAAAATAAAAATAAACATTCCTATTGGGTGAATTACTCCAGTAGCAATAGCATTAGGCCTGATCCCTGGGCCAAACCACACAGAACAGTGAGATTAGCCCTTGGTCAGGGTTAATCAGGGCCATTCAGGGTCTGATATGCCACATACACGGTGAAAATGTATCGGAATGCTGATTCAATCGATGGATTCCAGCAGTGTGTGCGCAAACCCGTAGACCACTCAAAAACTCGTCGAGTGTGGAGATACAGAGGGAGAGGGCCCCTTGTAAACACAAAAAAAGCAGTGTTTAATTTGTGGGAAAATGTGTGTGTGTGTGTGTGTGTGTATGTGTTAGTGCAGAGCAGACAGACAGACTCAGTGTTAAGGGCGGGAAACTGAGATGAGACCGCTGTCCAGGTATGAGCTGCCTCTGGAGATCCACGGCCTGCTCCCGTTCCACACTGGCACTGCGGAATTCCTCCAGTCCACCCGCAACCTCCCTCCCCCCCCACACACGATGAAGTCCTTACACAGCAGCCTGGTATGGGTCCAACATTTATTCACCCTTATTAACGTTACAATAAAACCATTAACATCTTTAAACGTTAGCAAAATAAAGAGAAAAAAAATGTTTTGGCCAAAAACGTATTTACAGAGACAAGAAGAAGCAGATGCAAGGCTGGCTGACTCCACCTTCTACTTAAAAACTTGAAATGTGAACACAGCAGACTCTGAAAAAAGCTCAAAATGTGTTTTTAGCCAAAAAAATAATTAAAAATTACACTGTAAACAAACAAAGAAGACTATAAGCTTTTTTTTTTTTTTTTTCTTTCCCATCTTTAAAATGTTTTCTCTCTTCTCTATACAGCACAAAATACTTGAAACTGGGGGGGAGGGGGGGTGAGGGGGACATAGGAATGTAAAATTCTAATAGTTAATGATCTTTCTGGAAGGTTTATGTCCATAGAACAGTCATTTACGGTAGACTGAAAGGCTAGCCGCGCTCCATACTGCTGCCGTAGAGACTCGGGTCTGGCCATGCCATTAAAAAGCATTTATCATGTTTTGGAAAAAAAAAAAAAAAAAAGGAAAAAAAAGTCAACATCTTGATTCCTTCCACGGATGTCCAATCCAAACTTCCTCACGCCGTGCCAAACAGGGACTTCAGCACACTCATCGGTAACGGGGCCGAAGGGGGGGTCCATCAGCAGAATTTACCCAAAAGGCAGTGCGAACTTGTGGATGAAATCGGCTATGTGATATTTTTTTTCTTCTTCTTTTTGTATAATATTTAACTTTTTTTTTTTTTTTAAAGAACGTGGCACGAGAAGTCTTTTTTCATATATATATTTATAATATATATTTTTGTATTTTTAATCTTGAAAAACAGTTCCCAGAGTTCTCTGTGAGTACAATCACTCCTCCTTGGGTACGGAGGGAGCGGGCGTCGTATCCTCGGTGACCGCGGCGGCGGCAGGGGCCGGCTCCTCGGTGCTGGCCTCCTCCGCCTTGGCGGGAGCCTCCTCGGCCTTGGCGGGTTCGGCCGCGCTGGTCTCCTCGGGGGCCGGGGCGGGTGCCGCCTCGGCCTTGGGCTCCTCCGCGGCTGCTGCTGCCGCCGGCTCTGCCGCTGTCGTCTCTCCCTCCGCCTTCTTCTCCTCCTCCTCCTTGGCTGCCTCAGCCACCGGCCCGTTCTCCTCCGGCTTCTCCTCGGCGGCAGCGGCGGCCTCCTCCTTGGGCTTCTTCTTCTTTTGCAAGATCCCCCTTAAGTTGAAGGACTTCTTCATGGAGAACTTCTTCTTCTTTTTGGTGGCGGTCTCTTTGGCGGGGGCGTCACTGCCCTCTGCCTTGGCGGCCTCGCCCTCGGCCACGGGCGCTGGCTCGATGGCGTCCCCCGCGCCCGCCTCTGCCTCCTTCAATGCCTCGGCAGAGCCGTTGCCGTTGGTTGCGGCGGCATCGCCGTCGGGCTTGGCCAAGACGTCCCCATTAGTCTTGACGTGGCCATTCTCCTGTGGTAGACAAGGACCAGAATTAAATGAGGCGGCTTTTTTTGGTTCTGTGACAAGACAATCAAACCCACTCGACTTGTTTGGCGGTTTAAATATTAGAATACTTATGGTTGTTATGATGAATTCAAAGACAGCAAAATGAATATTAAAAAATTATTATAAAAACACATCATTAAGAAAACAAACAAAAAATAAATAATAAAATAAATCCCTGCTCAGATACGCACAGCGTTGGACACTTTAGGTCATTGCTCTCACGAACCCAATTTAACAAGCATAAAAAACGATTCCGCGTAGACATCGTGACACATTCTAAGAGCTCGGATTATTTTTTCCCCTTTAAAAAAAAAAAAAAACAGGTCACGCCTTGCAGTACTACACCACAACACAAGGGGGCAATCTAGTTAAACTAATGCAAGGCAGAACTTGAAACAAAAGAATGGCCATCGAATCGTACGTGCAAGTACCATTAGTTACTCGGAGTGAAATGTGTACATGGCTTCAGTGTAAGAAAGCACCAACATCTACGCTTTGGTCATTGAGATTTCAATTTAGACAGGACGGCATTTCCAGTGTTATCTAACCACTTCCGACCATTTAAAATATTTGAATTCCAATTTACGATATACTCAACATTTAACATTTGCCTTTGAAATAATGTCAAGCATTTTACGAAAACTTTCTGTAGCCAATTTCCCATTACATTGCAATTAGCCTCTACGACAATGGCTTGTACTTTGGTGATACAATTATCATTGGCTTTAAAGCAGCCCCATCGACTAAACAAAAAGCCAGCCACCAAAATCGCGCCGTCTTCATCACGTCCAGACACACTGAGCTCGCGCGCTAGCCAGGCAGCAGCCAAAGCATGTGCTAACCGTTAGAGAAGCCGCATTTAAATAGACATTCACATGGCTAACACTACTGAACTACACACAAATCACAAATTGCTGCTCAGAATTTCCATCATAGCAAACTCGTTTTCGTATGCATTGTGTGCAACTGCAAAATGCGCCTCCAGTCCATTTCATTTGCACAACCTGGCAGCAGTCGTATCGTCGGCTTTTGTTCACTCGCCTATTCTGTCGATGGCTTTTGCGCCCTCACAATGCATACAAACAGAACGGTCAAATGGCGTGGAAGTTCATTCATCAATTAATAATATAGACAATGCGAATAACTGAAACTTTTCTGCCAAACACAAATGGCTAGATCGCGGTTAACAAGTTATCTGCAATTAAGCTTTAATTCCCGGTTTAAATCAAATAAAAAATGCTTTTGTCCACGACAAAAAAGCCTGATTGCCTTTTGTGATGCAATCAATAAAAGCCGCCTAGCTACATAGCCAACCATTATCAACTCAACTTATACAAAAACAGCAATAAACTTAATGGCCTTCGCTTGTGGTGTTCCTGCCAATCAAATCTAGGTCAAATATGGACCATCAATTCGATTTCCATTCAGGTGTAAAACCAGCGATCTAGTCGTCGTTTTGTAGATAGCACGTTTCAGATATAGCAGACGTGTCCAGCTTGCATTCGGGGTTGTGCGTAGAATGTCAATGGAGACAATGTGAGCTGGTATTACCTGCCCGTTAGGTTTAGCGGTAGCCGGGTCAGCAACGACGGCATTTCCCTCCACAGCCACTCCACCCTTGGACGAGTGTGACCCCATCTTCGTTTATGTGCCTAACTAGCTATCAAAACAAAAGAAAAAAAATCTAAAAATAAAACCTCAACGCTGTTTTCGATATAAAATCCAACCCTGGTAGAGCTGTAACTAGCAGCCAGACGAGGAAGGAGAAATTCCGTTTCTTTCCTTCGAGATGAAAAGTTTCTTCTAAAAAAACCCAGCAGTTCCAATATTCACGATCCGGGAGCTCGACGGCGTCTACAAGTGTGGCTGGCGTTACAAGCCTCAAAAATAATTCAAAACTCCACCCATAGGCGTGACAGCAGTGTAGTACCCAATCTGTGCGTATGGGCTGGGGCTTCGAGACCCCCTCCCCCTCCCTACCGTCTCTAGCACAGGGAGATTTTCATCTCAGTGGATAGCAGGGTCATATCAGCAAATTGCCCGGAGCTGGAGGGCAAAGAAACAAGGCAGCTAACTGGTTATCTCACCAAAAACAGGACGAAAATGTAGACAGCGCTGGGACGACTTTTAACCGATATTTTCAGAAAAGACAGTGGTTAGTGTTGAAGTCGGGTGTTCTGTGGTCTACCGCGCAACAATGGTAAAAGTTTGAAGGGTTTTCCTCGACTCGTAAGCTAACAATCCACCCAGAATCAGTAGCAGCTACCTTGCTGCCAGGCGGTACCAATTCGAACTGTGCACCATTGGCGGAATCGTACTTATTGTTACCAAATATAGGGAGAAGGGTAGATGAATCGTGATTTGAATATCACGACTGAAGTGTGCGCACAACACGTGTGTCGTGTTTAAAGCATGTCTTTCGTAGCGTGCATAGCACTAAATAAGCCGTTTCTGCTGGATAGTCAGCTATAAAATTTGTCCGCCAAACTATTAAGAAAGTACAGCAAGTCGCTTTGTATTGTATGGGTAATTTAGTCATTGGCAGCCAGATTCCTTAAAGTTCACAGAATTCCTTTGCTCTACGGCTTTATTTTATCAAGGGGCTTCATCTCCCTTCATTACGTAGGTACACATTCGAGCACGTCACACGCTCGTGCCTTTGCAGTTCTGTTTTTCAGTGAAATGCTGCATCATGTCACATGTAGCCTACATTGGCCACCCTTAATATTTGTATATTATCAGCGAGGCCTCGCATTTTTCGGTCTCAAATCAGAACTGTAAGTCAAAGAAAAGTTTTACACACATTTATCATGTTGGTAAGATTTGTTTACAAATAATATAACCATGTACCCTTGCGACCGTTAATTTATCAATGTAATATTCGTGTTTTTAATGTAATAACTTCCATTATACATTTACATTAGAGTTTCATCGTTGTGGACAAATACACTTTTTCCAAAAACGGCCCTTAAAAGTTTCACCACATAATCCCAGCGCCTCCGTTACTTAAAAGCGGGGCATCGCAGCAGAAAGCGACTTGGCCTGCGGACCGCTGCAAAATATTTCAACGCGAATTATTCAATATGGAATGACCGCTGAATCCTCTTACAAGATTGCCTGGCAATAGCCTGTGAGGGTCGGTGGTGTGAGTCTGCATCAACGGGGTCAGGTCACTCATCGCTGCATCGTGGCCGGTAGATCGAGTTTGAATTTATGGGAGTTTAGAATGAACTAACACGTTTAAATGTATGTTTAAATTATCTGAGATGATCTTAATCGTTGGCAAAATATCGGATATTTGAACATGGAGAAGTCACTGCTCGTAGCCTCCATAAAGCCACACACACAAGCAAAGAACTCAGTATGAATAACTATATTTTCATTATCTGCACACTGATCCCACATGTCATTCATTAACCTGTCATTAGGCCAGGAAGTTGATCATTTTTTTATTGGAGGGAGGGGCTGCACATGCTACACTTATCATATTTTGTGCTCTTGAGGTGAGGTGAGTTGTTCCTTAAAATTACAGAGTAGGTGAATGCTTGCGCCCTTCGTGGGCTTCTGGTCGGCTGCATGGAATGCCGTGGTTGTCTTCGTTGGTTGTGTTGTTGTGTAAGCAGTTGGTGTTTGGCACAAGGGCAGTGCACTTCAGCAGGAATGGCCACGGCCCCACACAGCACACACCTGTGGCTCTGTGCAGCTGTAGAGACCATGCCTCAGAACCGTCACAAGATGAGACGCATACAGCTGTTCTAATGCTTATTGTCACCCTGCCTCCTTTGACGCGTAAAAAAAGTTATGCTTTTGTCACCCGCCTCCTTTTTTTGTTAAAAAAGAAGTTTTTTTTTTTGAAAAAGCCAGCATTCCTGGAAGCCCTCAGCTGTAATAGCAATTCATAGTAAACTCAGCAGTTTCTTTGAAATGGGAAGTCCCAGGCTGTGGGTTTGACAATGCCTGTGCAGAAATAGACTGAGACAGGACATCAAATCAAATCAAATCAAATTTATTTGTATAGCGCTTTTTACAATTGAATTGTCACAAAACGCTTAACAGAGGGGGAACTCAGGCCTAGACCCCCACAAAAGCAAGCCTAAAGGCAACAGTGGCAAGGAAAAACTCCTTTGGTAGGGAGAAACCTTGGGAGGAACCAGACTACCATCCTCTTCTGGCCGGCACAGGGTGTGCCCAAAAAAGACCATATCATGGTCAGTCCAAGGTGACTCAGGGCTGAAAGACTTTGCCCCTCCTGGGGAGGGAGAGGGTCCAGATCCAGGAACTGGGGTTGGTGTGGGGGTGAGGGTTGATGGGGGCAGCTCACACTTCTCGCAGGATCTAGGGCTCGGGGGCAAGTGCCCCCGAGTCAGAGGCCGCGGCAGAGAAGAGAACATGCAGTCAGGGGAAAAAAGCAGTGCTATGGCCAGTAGCATTATGTAAGAGCAATGAGGCAAGAGCCACGGCGAGGGAGAGGCAGCAGCTCGCTCGGGCATCATCTGAGGACAGGCCAACCAGGATCGCACACAGGAGTCCCAGAAAACCTGCAATGAATAGATGTGATAAACTCTACACATACCGCAGGCAGACATCCCCTCCAGTAACATGCGCTAGATAAAGCCCCCTTTTCCTCCTCTGCTAACATATTTTTAATTTTCATTTGCATTGTAAAGTCAATTTCCGTCTTGCTTGAGGTGTTAATGCTTCACTTCCAAAACAACCGCCCCCAACCCCCAAGCAGGTGATGAAGAGGCAAAAGATTAAAACACATTTACAACAATCTTACTTACAACCGGCCACTAGAGCTTTTTAAAGCATCGCATGAAAATATTCGCTAGCCGCAAGGTCAACGCAACATGCTCACACCCAAGATTTTATGGTGAGCAAGGTCATCTGTTGATTCTCCCATGATGGTGTTGTTCACTACTTCTGTAGCTCGTACCTCTTATTATTTTAAAGATTTCATCCCATTTTTGTAGCCAATTAGACCCACTATTTTTATGTCAATCCCCCCCCCCCAGTACTGTGAGTTCACTGCCATAGTCCTGCGACCGGTAGTGACGAAGGCAAAGTAACGCCTCCTCTGAGACGGCACTCGCCAAGCTGTCGACCGTAACCCAGTACTACAGGGCCACTCTTATGCACAGCGAACGTCATGTCGGCTTCCCTCTCCCCTCCCTGGGGCGGACAGCCAATCGCCGCCCCCTGGTGGCACTCCCGGCCAGAGCCAACTGGTGGGACGGGGAATCGAACCCCGGTCTCCGTGGCCAGTGTTGAACGTTGTAACCACTGGACCACGCGGGAGGTCCCATTAGCTCGTACCTCTCTGACCGAAACCCTCTTTCCCTGGGCGATGCTATAACCGGGTAAGTGTCACCTTGCAGGACTCTCACTCATGCTCTGCTCCTTGGCGTGGTCACAAATTCATTTCCAGGATTTGAGGCACATTGATACACAAAGGGATATCATTTTAGCTGGAGGCCCCACTCAGTAGGCCATGGATTCTCTCACAAGTGAGTGGAAGATGATTGTAATACATTTTGTATTTTTTTTAACCAATTTAATGGTAATTTAATAGTGGTTCTCTGTGGCTCAGTTGGTAGAGCACAGCGTTGGCAATGCTTAGGTTGTGGGTTCAATCCCCACTGGGGCCACATATACTGAAAATGTATGCATTCACTACTGTAAGTCGCTTTGGATAAAAGCGTCTGCTAAATGGCGTATATTAATGACTGGTGTGACGATGTGGTCATTTCACAGCAACAGAACAGAAGTGTGATTGTATCCCCTTCCATAACGAACCTCTGCACACCCCACCTTATGGGGTAGAAATCCATTAGTACCCATGTACTTATCTGCGGCCCCTAAATGTATGTCTCTGTTTTACACGATTCCGGTATGAACACACAAAGGGAAAGAGTCGCGAGGGGCAGAGCTGCAGGCCCAATGGCAGTAGGCGGAGCTGAGCGGGTCAGGACGTGAAGGCGGAGCCACAATCCGACCGGCGCGGCATGACACAATGCCGCAGGGTTCCGGAATCTTGCTCAGCAGAGCTTGCACTGACTTCCTCCTGGAGGAATCCCCGGAGTCCCGTTTAATCCGGAGCGTTAACAGAAGTCAAGCCTTCGCATGGTCAATCGCGGAGAGACGGATCCACGGAGAGGCCCGGAGGACAGACCGGGAGCCGGGGGGGGTGGTCGCTGAGCGGCCTGACCTGCTCCGACGAGCTGAACCAATCAGCCGATCTGCGATCATGTGTGGCGGTAATCACTGGGTGAAGAACAGTGAAAGCGTTCAGCGCGATGCTGTTGGTAATTCCTCTTGTAGCCATAAAGGGGTCAGAGGTCACAGCCGTTAGGCTAAAATGGATTAGCCAGCGTCTCCACCGAGGATCATGGGATAGTCTGACAGTCAAAATATGCCCATTCTATTCACTGCAGCCACTGCTCAGCCACATAGCTTGCAATTGTGCGTGTCTGGTTCTGGCTCACCAGGCCAGTCTTTGCAATTGAGTGCACAGTGCAAAGCAGGATGCGTAAAACCTGGTGCCAAGCTTTATGGGAAACAAACCTCAAACCCCTGAGTATGTGTGTGTGTGTGTGTGTGCGCATGTTTGTGTGTGAGTGTTAGTAAGTGTATGTGTGTGTGTGCATGTTTGTGTGTGAGTACCTATTTGTGTGTGTGAGTGCATGTTTGTGTGTGTGACTGAGTGTGTGTGTGTGTGAGAGAGACTGAGTGTGGGTGACCGTGTATATGTGTGTGAGTGTGTAAGACTGTGAGTGTGTATTTGTGTGTGAGTGCATATTTGTGTGTGCGTGAGTAATTGTGTGTGTGCGTGCCTGTGTGTGACTCAGTGTGAGTGCGTGTTTGTGTCTGTGAGACTGAGTGTGTGTGTGTACGTATGTGTGTGTGTGTGAGTGCATGTGTGTGTGTGACTATAGCACTCCCTCATGTTATAGCCCTTGAACATGTGTTCCTCCATGTGAGAATAAGCATCTTTTGACCCTGGACCACAGAGACAGCGTTTCTAGGTATGAAAGGAGGGAAAGGGGTTTCGAGTTGTTGAGTGTGAGTGTGTTTCTGTGTGCATAGTGTGTGCGCGTGTGTGCTGCGGGGCACTGTGTTTGGCATTTGAGTATGTATAGGCTGTGAGGGCAGTTGCGGGGGCACAGTGGCTGTAAGTTGAGCGTGTGAGAGCATGTGTTTGTGTGTATAGATGTTCCATCTCTCACTGTGTGGTGGAGGGAAAAGGAGGAGGGGGGGTGTTTGCCTGGATCTCTCCCCCTACTGCAAGACTGAATCTCAGAGCAGCCCCTTTAAAATGAGGGTAAACCTGATCCAGGGGGGTCTCGTTAGGAAGCAAGCGTTTAAACCTCATTACCCATCAGCCACCACCCACACGACCCCTGTGACCTCTGACCTCTCTTCCTCTATAATGCTTATCTGAAATGAATCTTTGTGAGCTTCGCTTTGCTTTATGACTTAGGAATTCCTCTCTCTCTATAAAAAAACGGACCTCTGCACCCCACCTCTCTGCTTTGAGGAGCGGAATTAATAAGGAATTATTGTTCCTGATTTCCACTGATTCACACATCCGGTGTACTAAGGCCCCTGCTGAGAAGAAGCACTTTTTTTTTCTGCAGCCCCCCCTCCTATACTCTGGCTGATGATATAGTCTCCAGTGTCTGCTAAGGAATGCCAGGCATGCATACACTACCAAAGAATTATTCACCCCATTTGTGTGGGTTGACTTTCACAGAGTGGAGAAGCCCTGGGGGACTAGAGACTCCAGGCATATGAGAGACCGAGGGAGAGAGGGGGAAGAGGAAAAAAATGAACAAATCCCAAATGAAGGACAGAATTGGCCTAGGCTGTCATCTTTCACAATCCCCCCCCCCCCCCTTTCCTCCTGTCTCCCCCACGATGCCACCAGCTCTCCCACCATTCTCCCCGTGGAATTGTTTCTGCTACTTTCTCTGATGTGGTTTATTCGTAATGAAGACCCTTGTCTAGAGTGGGTCTAATGCATTCTCTCCATCCCCAAAGATCAAAAGGTAAAGACAAGGACCCCCCATACACCACCACCCCCCTTTTCAAAGGAACAGAGTCACACTTTCATGTGTTTTTAAGGAATCCTGAACATGTAGCTTCTTACTGATAGGTGATAAAACACTGATAGGGGACAGTTTTTTGGGGGGTTGTATCTGGAAGAAGATGGTGGAGGAATGGCCACTGCTGTCATGTGTCTGTGCATGGATGTGCTAATGTGCTGGAGATTTAAGGGAGGGGGTGGGGGGTGGTGATGGCTCGCTATCGCACGTTACCGTGACCCCTCCCCCCACCTCCCCAAGACCATCTGGACCACCATGGGGTTGAAGGGGGAACCGGCAGCATTCCTGGATAAGGAGACCAATGGAAATTATGCCAGGGGGGAAAAAATACAATAAAATCGAAATATGTTGTACCGCAGCTGCAAGTAAAGAGAGCAAACGGGGTATGGTTTTAACCAGAGCAGAAAACTGAAATGTTGAAGTATTTGAGTGGAGAGATCATAGGGGCATGGATGAGAAGGAGCTTCAGAGAGGAGTGGGTGTTAAAAGAGTCTGATGGGGCTCCCAATGGAGCACCCCACCCTCTCCCCCTTGCATGCCTTACGCCTCTATCCCTTACTCCTATTTTACATCAACCTGGTGCACTTACTCTCACCTTTCTAAACCCCAAATACCTTACACTCTCAAAAGTAAAGTTACAATTAGGGCACGCTCATGTTCCTCAGGGGATAAATCTGTTAATTGTACCTTCAATGGTACTCATAAGATCCTTCACGATACAGGTTTTGTTCCTTTTCTCAGTGAAAATGGTACAAATTAAGGAAAGGTACAGCTGTGTACCAAGGTAGGGTAATGAATCCTTGTTCATGCTCGTAGCCATGTTGGAATGAAAACAAGGGTTGTACTGCAAACTACATTATTTTTCTAGCAAGGTTACAAAGGTGTTCTTCTGACTAAAGGCACAATTGAGTACCCTGCAGGGGTACTGCCACAGTGACAAGCATGTGTACTTCAATAGGTACAACATACCTTTTTTTTTTGAGACTGTACAGTGTTTTAGCGAGCGATTCAAGATGGTGTCTAGGCTCTGAGAAAAGTACATTGAGTCTTTAAACTTAAAAGTGTATTTTAAAGGTGCCAGACAATTAAGTGCAGCGTTAGGGCACATCTCGTTACCGCTTTCGTCGTCACGATGCATCAAGATCCTACGCATTCCCACCAGATCGAATGTGTATTGTATTGTAAACGGTATTGTTTTTCTGGAGCGTGGAGACAATGATGGATGTGCGTCGGTATCTGCAAAGCACATTCCTGACAGTAGCAGATAAGGCCCTGTTCTATTCAAAATCTAAAAGCCCTCAACACATCAAGCCAATGGGCTCAAACTGGCCAGAATGGGTGATTCTCAGGAACTAATTAACATTCCTTTCAGCGCGAAACGAGCCAGGGCACACCAGACCAACCGTCCTCCCCCGAATTCACTCTTGACTCTGCGCCAGGCACCATAACAAAATATTATGTTATCATAATTCAGAGTGAATAAATGTTTAAAAAAAAGTTTAGGCAGAATTTTGTCAACACTTCCCACTCTTCAAACAAACGGATGTAATGGCGGTAAATAGGGAAGGCAAAATGGCACTGCCTTTTAATATTTTAATCTGGAATCAGTTTAATGGTGAGATTCAAAAATAGGGGTTCATTTATATAAAAAAACAATAGTATAGTTTCAAACACAAGCCTTGCCATCTGCTTTCTACAATGCATCTGTATGTGAGCCCTGCAAATGTGTGTGTGTGTGTGCGTGTGTTTTTAATAGCAGCTGTTGTTCACATTTGCTTCCCTTTCCTTTTTTTTTGGCCTGTGTCTTTTCTGCCACAGTGCTCCCTTTTCACAGAAGTTCTAATTATCTGCAGGTTGCGTCCTGCTGTTCTCTGATTGGCTCAGAATTTAAAGGGACTTTAACCGACGTTGACTAAGATTCCACATATGCGATCGGAGGGGAGACCACTCTGGGACCACGTCCTATCTCGACCAAACAGCATGACAAACCTGGTGGGTTTTTCTGAGCCGAACGTCTCGTCACCCTAATCTGCTACCTGCCCTTAAAGAGCAGCATGTGTCCCGGTGTTTCCATGAAAAACTGCTGTCTTTTATTGCTCAGTAAAATATCACTATGCACTTCTGGGCTTGGAGAATAAGCTATAATAAGAATAATACTGTTGAAAGGACAACTCCCGCAAACTAGCAACTCAAAAATGTCTCAATAAAGTGACGTTTAACAAGAGTTGCTAGTCACTTTGCAGGAGTTTTCCTTTCATCACCATTACTCAGCGAAATGCAAGCTAGGTAAGACTGAAACTGGTTGCCATGAGCACCGGTACAGCCATTAACCGACAGGGGACTTTAGAATCTCCAGCTCTCGTTCCCACGGATTCGAAGTGAAACGCGACGTTTTTCACAGTGGTGCCGGGCCGTTGCCCTGCAAAATGTGACGGCATCGCTGCGTTGCTAGGGCAATGTCACACAAGCTTTCATAATTATTTTGCGTGTCCGCAGTATAGCGCCAACACATTGCTGTGGCGCGTTCCTGCTGTAACACTGCAAGGCTGTTGTGGGTTCACCAGGGCTCCGTGGGCGAGGACTCTTGATGAGAGACCTACGTGAGAAAAGCTTGCTCTTCCAAGGCTTTTTAAACCCTCTGGCCGTGACCAGCAGACTCATTTCAGTGGCGTTCAACATGGGCCTTCTTCTATTCTCAGCCTTTCCCCCCCTCTCTCTCTTCTGTGTGAAGTCAATGGCCCTTTTTGTGTGGCTGCCCAGATTTCATGCCTCGACACAGGATGAAATTTCTGCCCCGAAAAAGGCCCCATTGTTCTCCTTTCAGCCAGCCAACTGATGAGCATCACAAGCCAGAGAGAGATAGAGAGAGGGAGAGGGTGAGTGTGGGTGGGAGGTAGGGGTGAACGAGTGAAAGAGATGCATGAATTCGCAATTATTACTTTTTACATTTTGAATCTGCATTTCAAATGTCTGACTCAGTTTGTTGACATTTATTTAGTTATTGGTTACGCTTTTATTTTAAAAGCCAGTTTTGAATTTGACATTGTAAAGGTTTTGGGGTGATGGAGAGTCAGAGAGAGAGACAGAAATTCAGAGAGAGAGAGAAAGAAAGAAAGAAAGAGAGAAAGAGAACAACAGAATGAGCAGGAGACATCCCCTGGCAGAAGACACCGAAACGACCATCTTGTTAAATCACTCTTTTAAGTGGACACAGAAGAATCACCAGAGGCAACAGTATAACTGCAATTTCTTTGCTTGAAACAAGGGCCTCAGGAAGCCTGAATGCTAGACACGTTCCTCACCAGATACTTCAGTCTGAATAAAAGAATCTATAAAAGCCATTAGTTCAAGGCCTAGTTCAGAGCGGGCCCATACTTCTTCAACAGAAGTAATTCCTTCCCCTTTCAGCCTTTTAAACGCCAGTAGAAAAGGAGTAGATAAAAGCACCTAACCACCAGCAGGCAATTCATCTTGTCATGTGTTTATTCTCCAAAAAAACCAGGGTGGATCTCCCCAGGTCTTTTTGGAAAACGTCCACATGTGCGAAGCAGAAGGGGGACCCCGTTAATGTGTGCAATCATAGACAACAGGATGACACCTCAGACTGGATAAACAAGCCTTTCAGATCTCCTTTTCTTTGCCTTTCATATGTTTCTTATCATTTCATCACCATAATGCATTTGCTGGTCACTGAAATTAACAGCAGCAACAAAATAATGCAGTAATTCGACTCTTTAACAGATCTTATCTCGCACCTCAACATGCAATAGAAAGTAGAATTCCATCTTTAGCTGCTGTCTGCAGTCATAACAAAGCCATTTTAATCTGTGTTCCTCATTTTGTTATTGAACGTGTGGGAGAGTATTTCGTTGAGCCGCTTACGTCTGTGATACTGTGTATATAAGAGCATGCTCTGTGATTGGACCTGTGTGAACACTTCAAACTAGTTTCAGTGCTCCTTATGAAACTGTCCATTTCAGTTCAGAGAACAGAGAACTTGTATTCAACTTCATTTATGATCTGAAATTTCCCTAAGAACCGTGCTGTGATTCAAACATGAAAAGAAAATATTTGTTTTTTGTTTTTGTGTACATTGTTGTGAAAAACATGACTGTTTTGTGGGTGAATACGTGTAATGTTTGTATATGTAAAGGTTTGGCAATTTATTGAAGTATGCCATGCCAAAAAGCATTTTGAATTTAAATGAGAGAGACAGAAAGAGAGAAAGCAAGAGAGAGATAGAGTGAGAGCGATACCGAGTAAGAAATGAAAGTGAAAGAACAGAGAGAGGGTGAATTCCCCTGGCAGAAACTTTCCTGGGGTTTCCAGAGGAGTTTTGGCTGGACGAGGACCCTGCCCCATCAGTCTCCATAACTGTGATGGCGAGTGAGGAAGAGGAGAAGTACAGCGCAGGGGGCGAAGGCCACGCTCTCTACCCCTGTCATCAGTCTGCCCTCTCTCAGGAGCTTTTGAGAAAAATCTGTCTGAATATCACTGCGAGAACAGGCGTTCGACAAATATTTGCATGTGTCCAGCAAGATAATGAACAATACTGTGAGCACTATGGCTAAGCAATTCATTCTACAGGGAAATATGCTATGTAAACATGATTGTAATCATAGTTAGTATTATTACGATTACTTTGCTGTTATTATTACCACTCAAGAAACCACTCAGTCAATTTACGTTTGATATGATGTGTACCTTCATGCCAACATATGAAAGTATGGGAGATTTTGAGGCAAAAGACGCAACTGTACAGAATATATAAAAAGGACAACTCAGAGAGAAACAAGGTCGATTATTGTAATATGCAGGCTAAAAAGGAAATAAGGGCAGCTAAAAGGCAGTTTGAAAGTAAAATTTCCCAAGCAAAAAGTAATATTAAGCAGTTTGTTTTAATATTGCAGTAGAAAAAGGAAAGTTAAATGCATTAAGAATAAGGAAATAACTTTGCTTTATAATAATAAGGATATTGCTAACACACTAAACAGTAACTTTTTTTGAGAGCTTTACCAGAGAAGAGGTTATAAATATGCTTAAGGATAGCAAATCTACAGAATGTTTTGGAGGACTTTGAGGTAAGGGATGAAGAAGTACTAGAAAAACTACAAAAAGTTAAGACAAGTAAGGCAGCAGGCCCCAGTGGCATATATCCTAGAGTATCCTCCAAAGAACATGGAGAAATTATATATAAACCATTGACAGATATTTGTATGCAATGCCTAAACACTGGAGAAATACCAGATGACTGGAAGAAGGGTAGTATAATTCCAATATATAATAAAGGGGACGGTACTGACCCAGGAAACTATAGGCCTGTCAGTTTAACTTGCATCACGTGTAAAATGCTGGAATGTATTATTAGGTACAAGTTGGAATAATTCTTGAAAAATAATAGTATTTTAAGAAAGAGCCAACATGGTTTTCTTAAGCGGAGGTCATGTATAACAAACATACTGGCTTTTTTTTGAGGAGGCTACAAAGTGCTTTGACTTGAACCAGGTTTATGATATTATATACTGGACTTTCAAAAAGCATTTTACAAGGTACCAGATGAGAGGCTAATTGTTAAAATGATTTCAGTAGGAATTACAGACCTAGGTGGAGTCCCACAGGGATTGGTGCAGGGACCTCTGCCCTTCCTTACATAAATTATCTTGATAGGGATGTTAGTAGCAAAATAGTTACATTTGCAGATGATACAAAACGTAAGGGTTTAGTAAGAAATTTGGAATTGACTAAGTTAATCCAAGATGATTTAAACAAAATCCTAGAATGGGCAGAAACATAGCAGAGGGCATTCAATGTTGCTAAATGTAAAGTTATGCATAAAGGTATGCTTAAATAAAAATATAAGACAGGGGTATTTTTTGGGAGAAGAAAATTAGTAGGTGATAACATTGAAAAAGACTTAGGAATTGTAGTTTGATGAAAGTCTATCTGGGAAAACAGTGTGCTACATCAGTGAAAAAGGATACTGGGGTATATATCAAAAGAGGTTATATTAATTAATATAATGCCTTTGTCAGACCTCACTGCATGTTGTGCAGTTCTGGGAACCACACTACAAGAAGTGTTGAAAAAGTGCAAAGAAGGACAATTAAATTGGGACTTGGTATGAAAGGTAAAAGCTATGAAACATTTGGTTCAAGACTGGCAGATAGGCATGTGTATGTCTACCCATATACAGTATAATGCATTTCAAATATACACTGTTCCTGCTTTTAATAATTCTGTATCTGTGGCTGTATCATGGATTATGTACAGAAATAGTAAAATGTGTTAATTTAATCAGCACATATTCTCAGCAAAATGAATGTATTTTGATAAATTTAACACAGATAAAATATTTTTACCATGACACAAGTTAAATATTGAGGTTTTTTCTCAGAATGTGGTGAATTGATTGCATTGATCTGTGAATGTGTGTGTCTCTGTACATATGTGGGTCTGTATAAGACACAAAAGGCTGAGAGGCACAAATACAGCTGACACAAACTAAACGAGAAGAACCCCTGGATACATGTCCAAATGGCCCAATGCAGTTCACTCAGTCACATGCATCAAAATACACACTGAAAGAATCCAAGTGCCATTGTCAGAGCAATACATCCATGCCATGACATTGCTGCAATGTTACATGCATGTTGCCAACATATTATTTAATTCACATTTAGTCATTTAGGAGGTGCTCTCATCCAAAGTGACTTACAAAGTGCATTAATTCTTCATAGCCACCGATAACGTCATGTTCTATTGTCACGTACATTTACGTTACGTGCTAGGCTGGGTTCTGCATTCTTCTTATCCATTAACACCATCCCCCAAACCTAAACAAAAAGCTACAACCAGCAGAAGATTATTATTATGTGTAAGCCCAAGCGTTGATTATTGAAAATGTGGCCTGATTTTTTATAGCCTAATGTGGAAAAACCTGGCTGAGACAAACAGTTAACAACATGAAATACCAACAGTGAAATTAAAGTATGCATGCAGGAAAAAAAGCTATCAAACATTCAATTGTTTTCATTGTGTAACTATCAGGAAAGATCTGCTTTGATCTGCATGTTCACTGACCTCTGGCTGAACAGGTCTTCATGGGCCTTTATGAGTGGCCAGGCGCATGAAATTCTGTCAAATCAAACCCCAGCGAGTGATGTAACTGCAGTGAGGGCAGCCAGGGCTGTCAAACAGGGTGACAGCGTAATATAATGTAATGCAAAGGATGCAGGTTTGATTCCCAGGTGGGGCACTGCCGTTGTACCCTTGAGCAAGGCACTTAAGCAGGATTGCTTCAGTAAATATCCAGCTGTGTAAATGGATTGTATGTAAAACTGAATTTACCTTACCTTATTTAAATATTCATTTAAAAATAAGTATGCATATCTCTTAAATAGTTTATATATCGTTGTTATTGTCGATCTACATTTTATGTAAAGGATGGCTTTGGCAACATTATTCTGATTATTCTGTCATGCCAATAAAGCATATTTGAATTTGAGAAATGAAGAGAGAGAGACAGAGGAAGAGAGAGAGAAAGAGAGAAAACACATCACGTTGGGCTTGTGAAAGCCCTGAGTCCAGCCGTAAGTGTTTGGGGAGCTGATACACTGAACGATCAGACAGGAACAAGTCAAAGAGCTTTATATTGCGAAGAGCCGAGCCCTTTGATTGGTCAGAATCAAAAGTGCACGTGCCCATCGCTACTGCTGGGCACAGACAGTGCTGACCATGTGAATATGGTCCTGTGAGCGGCTGGTCCAGCGTCTGCAAGTCAATCAGACACCACATTTACATAATCCCTCTTGCTGTGGGTCCGAACTACATCATTTGCATCGGTCAAATAATCACATACATGCGTAAGACAAAACATTCAATTGTGACTTAACTTTCAAATATATACTTTAGGCACACCCAATGGTGCGGTTAAAAAACCCACTATCAGAGATTCTAGATTGTTATAGATGTTTCACTACCATGGTTGAAAGTTCCAGTCCTATTGTTCCGTATTGATCGAGAGCACATCTGCTCTCTATATTATCTTATTATCACCAATCCATTATGTATTTATTTGCATTATCACTGGTGACAATATGAATTTCCACTTTTGGGATCAATAAAGAACTTCATATCATCATATGCATCACGATCAGGACACAGACAAGTCGCCAGGAGTGAACCCTGTTGTTGTAAAGGTTCTGTAACCGAACAGGGGATTTCCAGTAGCAGCTGTCCTAATGGTAGGCATTCCGGAACACTGAAGGCACCCAACAAAGACAAGAGCGGGGATGACTCACAATCGCTGAGCATCCTGAGGCCCCATACTGAATGTGGCTGTCTCCGTTGCCAGGGAGACCCCAATGCTAGCGATCTGTGCGATTCGCTGCTGCTGGTCCCTCCCGTCTGTTGGAGTTTGAGAAGGGAGAGGGAAACAGCTAGGTATCTGATTCGGTCCAGGGAGAGAGGAAAACCTAGGGGGGAAGAGATAAGGATCATGAATGATGTCACCTTAAGGGGACCTCTTGAGCGATGGTTGTCAAAATGAATATGTAAACAGTGCCCAGGGGTTTTTTTACTTTTTTTTTTACAGCTGTTGTTTACAGCACAAACAAAAACAACAACACGGCTAAAGTAGCTCCCGCTGCTGAATGTTCAGGAAAATGGACCCCCTTCAACACATACAGGCTCTTAAAAAATAGTGTCCGGCAAGGTAAGATGTAAGGTAAGGCTGGAAATTCAGGCCAGCCCTCTTTGGACGTTGTGCTATGCGGAGAGAATTATCTGGAGAGAACTGAGGTTCCTATAACAGGGGTGCCTATCCATTTAGAGATTTCATGCCAGCGTCTGCCCTTAATGATTGAATTAGCCCGATCATTTACTTGATCTGACATTTTTCCAAGTCATGTGTTACGGCTGCAGGCTGCACATTTCCTTGGTGAAAATGTTTTATTGTGGTCTGATATAGGAGGGAATATTGGTGTATGCAGCTGTTTAGAAAATTAAGCCCAGAGAAATTGGCTGGAACAAAAAGCAGCACACACACACACACACACACACACACACAGGAATGGAGTTGTGCACTGTGACGGCATGCCCTCACATATTTTAATCTTCACATCAGTGGTCTCAAACTCAGTGCCATGGAGGGCCATGCGTATGCTGGTTCGAGCCTCCATTCTCAAAATATGATCAATAAACGGTTCAGATATTTGGCTCAGTCCTGGAAGTCATTTCAGATTTCAGATTATGAGTTTTGGACAAAAGGATTGATGAGAAAAGCTTCCAAAACATTACTGCCCTGCATGATGGGAGGAGATGTGATTTGTCTCTGATCCATGAGAGAAACAAGCCCACACACAGCAGCTATATATATATATATATATATATATATATATATATACCAGCTTTGGTCATTTTTCATATGTATATACTGTATATATACATGTACATGGAAACCTGCACTAAAGATCCTGCCAAATATTCTCCAACAATCAGCTCCTCTTTCGAAGCTACTGAGATTTCGTCCTATAGCCATGCAAGCCATAATTACAGGCAACCAGGCCTGCCCAGCACTTTTGTACATGACCCTGAGCATGCTGGGATGTTCATTGCTTAATGAACTCAGGAACTGTGATACTGAGATATGGAACTCTAGACACACTTAACATTGTACATGTTCAGACACATTCCATCGTTGACCGGGACTCGTCGCTAAGCCACTGCAAACTCAGTGACATTCAGAACTTCTTAACTTCTCCAGGCCAAGTGTGAGGGAGACCTTAACACCTCAACACATCAACACCACAACACCACAGCTGCAAGAAGAGAAAAGCATTTGGGTATGATTTTTCTGCATGAGGCAATACCACCTTTCAAGTAGTTAATGAAGCCTCACTTGCCCTTTACTAAGATAATATGTAGATAAGCCTCATATCTCTCCCTCTCTCTTGCTCTCTCTCTCTTTCTTTCTCCCTCTCCTTCTCACTCCTCTCTCGATGACGTGCCCTTCCACTTCCATTAAAGCCCGATGGACTGCTGTTGGTTGCCATGGTGACAACTGAATCTAAATTGAAGGACCTCCATATCAGGGTAAAAAAAATGGGGGAGGGGGTTGCTGAACGTGGAGGACAAAAACCAAATTTGGGGGCTTTTGTCTTCTTCCTCATCCAGTGTGTGTTTTGCCGCGAGAGGAAGGATCAGACCTCTTTGAGGGCCTGGATGGCAATGGGAGGTAACATAAAGATGGAAACAAGATTCTACATTACATTAGGGGTGGCCAACCCTGTTCCTTGAGAGCCAGAGGGTCTTGGGTTTTGTTTTAACCATAAAATGTGCAACACATTTACAAGAAAAAACAAGTGAAGTGAGTTAACTGTGTAATCACCTGCTGTAATTTATCAATTAAATGCTGAGCAACAACAAAAACCTGCAGACTTTGCAACTCTTCAGAACCAGGGTTGACCTCTTCCATGTGATACAGCTGAGTTTCCTCTGGCCTGTGTTAGATCAGTACAGAGAGGGCCAGCTCTGATCTCAGGTTGTATTTAATATGCTGGACGTGTCCTTTTCGAGTCTAATTCGATACGACACAGATTGAGAGACCAGTCCAGGGGTAACTAATTCAGGTAATTGAGGTTAAGAGATCTTGAACACATGCCATCAGCATTTGAATTGACTATCTGTTTGCGATCAGAGTGTGATTACTTGGGCTATAGTGAAAGCACTGGGAATCTAAAGCATTCAAATTTTAGCCCTCTCCTGGAGATGTGGATTTGCAAAGGAATTCCATTGCAAGGAAGGGGATGAGTTCCCACACAAATCCATTTTAAAAATGACAAATACAGATATGTTAAAAAAATTAGTTGTGTTGGACAAAACAGCAAAACAGGTAATTGCTAGAACCTTTGGCCATATATATATATATACACACTGTATATATTGTGGCAAGATGGAGGGTGAATGACAGCACACAGTCTTGTACAATAAACAGTGACAACCGTTGCAATATAAAGTATGTTTTATTCACTACAATTATAGTGCATAATGTGGACTCAAGGGATTTGAGTGAGTTTTGGAAAAACACTTCAATTGTAGTGATTCTGATTACTTCAGAATAAAATCAGCTATTCCAGGATTCCATTGCTGGGTAGTGCATTTCAGAGTGACGAATCCACCATGAGCAACAAGGAGCTTTCAAAAGAACTCCGGGACAAAGTTGTGGTAAGGCACATATAAGGAAATGGGTATAGAAAGATTTCAAGCGAGAAGGAGACTGATCAGAGAGGCCGCCAAGAGGCCAACGGCAACTATGAAGGAGCTACAGGACTTTATGGCAAGGAGTGGTTAATGTGTGCATGTGTCAACAATACAGAAAGCTCTCCACAATTCTGGACTGTTAGGTAGGATGGCAAGAAGGAAGCCACTGTTAAAAAAAGTTCACATTCAGTCCTGTTTGAGGTATGCAAAAAAACAATTTTTTTGGAGAAATGTCTGAAGCCATGTGACAAAAAGTGTTGTGGTCAGATGAAAAGGTAGAAATGTTTGGCCTAAATGCAAAACATTATGTTTGTCAGCACATCGCCCAAAAGAACACCATCCTGACTGTTTAGCATGGTGATGGCAGCATTCTGTTATGAGGGTGTTTCTCATCAGCAGGGATTGGGGCACTTGTCAGCATAAAAGGGAAAATGGATGTAGAAAAATACAGAAATATTTGTGAGGAAAACCTACTGACCTGGGGCCTCATTTATAAAACATGCTTACGCACAGATTTGATCTTAGAACGTGCGTACGCTCAAATCCACCCCAAAGTTCAGATTTATAAAAACGGTCTTTGACGTGGAAAAGTACTCAGCTCCACATCAGGTTTCAACTTGGCATACGTACGTTTCCTTGTGGCAATGTTGGAGTACTGCAGGTATTTGCGGTCTCGTCTCTTCTCTCTCCTGACCCCTCGCTGGTGGAACTACCTTCCGCAATCGGTCAGGACCGCGGAATCATTTGCGATCTTCCGCTAGAGACTCAAAACCCACCTTTTCAGACTCCACTACCACTGAATTCTGTACATCTAGCTAATTGTCATCACCACTGCCTACTTGCTCAACACTATATACCCCTGCTTACTCCATTAAAAAAAAAATTGGACTAACCTTTTCCTTCCCAGTGTTACAGGTATGGTATGCAGCTGCCTGCAATGGTCTATTGCTGTATTACTGCACTGATCTCTTGCGTGTACTATGATTGTTCCTACCATGTATTAATGTACATATTGTAAGTCGCTCTGGATAAGAGCGTCTGCTAAATGCTTAAAATGTAAATATAATGTAAAATGTATTCGGAAATCTAACAGCGCCAACATGTTGTCTGCTACATAATTGTTTCATTATTATTATTATTATTATTATTATTAGTAGTAGTAGTAGCCTAGTAGTAGTAGTAGTAGTATTACCAGATTGAACACATTGCTTAGGCTATACGTAATGGTTTGCACAATAAATGTATTAATAAATTAAAACAACATAAGCTAGGCTACTTGTGGAAAACAAAACAAAAACACACATTGGTTTTCCAAAACTACCTCCATTAGCATAATTTTCACATCCTTGAAATGTATTTAATACATATTATGGTTCCACGCGTGTAAAACATTTTGTTCAATCTGTAGGCTATAAAATGTCCAATAATGCAGTGGTTTGCAAGAGGAAGAATGGCAGCATTGTCACTTCTCGAAGATATCGCCAACCGCGCAATAAGAAGGGAACGAGTTATTAGAGATTTTGACCTCAGTTTTAAATCAGACCACTTTTTCTTTACGTCCTTCAGGGACCTTTTCTGCCCCCCCACCTCGTTCACAGCCTGGGCTACAGACTGCCAGGCCACATACTTGGTTTTACTGGTAAAGCCACTGGAAAGGCTCCCAAACAGCGTCCCTGCACGCATCTGCACCTCCGCCAACAGGACCTCGATTTCCGCCTCGCTAAAATTATTTTTCTTGCAGCTCGCCATTATCAAGTAGAGGATTTGGGTTTTGATTCAAGCTCCTTTATATGCTAATGATATTAATTAGGGGGCGTTTACAAGGCGGAGATCTAAAACCATTCACCTGCGCACAATTTCAAGATCATTTGCGATTTATAGATTTCACATCTGGGGGACTGGCGTACGCACGTTTCAGAAATGATCTTAGATCAAATATAGGATGGTTTCTACGCAACTTTTTATAAATGAGGCCCCTGAAATTGGGAAGAGGCTTCAGCTTTCAGCATGACAACAACCCAAAGCACACAGCTAAAGCAACAGTAGACTGGTGAATGTCCTTCAGTGGCCTAGAAAACCTATGGAATTACTTGAAGTGCGCAGTTCATTAATGATCCCCACGCAATCTGACTCTGGGTCTTGGCTGTCCCATATTTGACAAAGCTTGCAGGTTTCTCAGAGTGACATACTTGCATTTTTGGAACTGTATTTCAATAAGGAACATCTCAATGGCAGCTAACGGATAGCCAATGTGAAACCAAACTAATGTTCACATTGAAGTGATACTTTATAAGGTGATAGGTTACAATTTTAAATTATTATGTGAAAGTTATTTTGTGAAAACCTTTTCTGAGGACTGCTGGGTGGCTCATCCTGTTAAGGCACTGTTCTAGTATGTGGATGAGCTACATGGTCTGGTTTTGAATTCAGATTGTGCCAGTGCTGCTTGTGGCCAGCAGACCTGCCGGGCAATGCATAATTAGCGCTAGCGTCTCCCAGAGAGGCAGAAATTCAGTCAGCCAGGTTGTCCATGTCTCGTCGCTCACCAGTGCCCCTCTTTAGTCGGGTGCCCATGGTATCACGGTGTCTGCCTCCAGCTCATGTCTGTTCAAGCTTAACGTGAAGACTTTGGTGTGAAAAGAAGCGGTGGCTGACATCACATTTTTCAGAGGAGAGCACATGCTTTTCTATGCTCTCCTGAATTGACAGTGGAGGTTGCAGATTAGAATATAATTGGGGGAAAAAGCATGCAGTTTTTCTTCTGATGTAGTGAGCTTTTGTTTCAGAGTTTAATACATTATTATTACATAATCATACATGTAACTCCCCAAAAAGGCAGCAATCTCCCAGTTACTCATCATCTTCAACAACAACGACAACGACAACACTGAGAGAGACAGGTTTGGACGTGGCATTGGATTATAATGTGCAATGTTAATAGGTAAATTGCCTGTTTACTGTGAGGGAACGAGTGGTATGAATTAGATTAGGTCAGCTGACGCAGTTAGGAATCCATCCATTCCCCTTACTCCGACCCAACCCTAGTCCAGACCCACCATTTCATAACTTGTAATATTAGGCGCACAAAAGGGCTGTTGTGTCCCTTTATAATCAATTCCTCGGGCCGTTAGCTGCCACACCGATAACAACAGCCGGTAGACTTTTGTTGTCTGCAGATCACGCCAAGATCATCAGAATTTAATTTTTATTTTGGAATGCCTGATTTCCATGTGTTTGTGTTCATTGCTGTGGCCTCCACTGCCATTCCAGAAGAGTGTAGACAAGCACGTGCTCTCCTCCGAAACACGGGCTGTAGTCTGAAACACGAGCTCTCCTCCAAAATACATGATGTCAAGCCACTGCTTCTTTTCACTCTGCATTGAATGGTTACAGACATTGAGTTGGAGGGAGACACTTCATGTGCAGCTTGTGCAGGCAGACTGTTGGTGCCTGATTGACCACAGGGGGTTGCTGGTTTGTGATGTAACATGGATGGCCCACCAACTAAATCTCTCCCTCCCTGGGTGATGCTGGCCAATTATGCACCACCGTGCAAGGCTGCTGGCCACAGTCGGCACTGGCAGTGGATTTGATACCAGACTGTGGGGCTTATCCACACATTAGGACAGTGCCTTAACAGGACACAGCCCTGTGCTGGATCCGGGAGATGGCTGCATTTAATCTTTCAATCACAGAACCATCTACTCGTTTCGTACTCAGGAGTGGCTGCACAAAAGGGGAGAGTGACCGATCCACAGGAGACCAAGACCAGGAGGAGATGAAGGAAGTACACCATGGTTTCTCCCACCTTTCTGTCGTTCTTCACCTCTTCCAGATTCCGACAACAGTGTCCCATCCTGCAGCAGCCTGGACTGGGAAACTTGGCTTACAGACTTTGACGGCCTACTCCCCGAACTGCTGAAGCCAACAAAATACCCAGGAAACAGACAGGACCTAATAGAATTCTGAAAAGCAAAGGAAGGACCAAACTGCCACATTGGTTCATGTAAAAAAGTCTATATTGTTAAAACAAGGAGTGCCAGAAGACGCACATTATATTTTGGGTTCTGTTAAAATAAACCTTTTTTTAATTTATTGTTCATTTCTCGGCTGGTTTGTCTCGGAGACAGTTAAATGTCACATGCCCCCCCGGCCACTGTGACAAATGCACACCGTGGGGCTCATCCACACACTGGAACAGTGTCTTAGCAGGATGCAGACCATGGGGCTCATCCACACACTATAACAGAGCCTTATCAGGATGCAGACCATGGGGCTCATCCACACACTAGAACAGTGCCTTAAAAGGATGCAGATTATGGGGCTCATCCACACAGTAGAACAGTGACTTAGCAGGATGTAGACTATAGGGCCCATCCACACACTATAACAGTGCCTGAAGAGCCACGCAACAGCCAAAGATTACCAGTGCTTAAAGTTTAAAGCTTATGTGTGTTAAATGTACATATATATTTTTCAGTTGGGAAGCCCCAGTTTTTTTGTAAAGAGGGAAAGTACTGTATTGCTGTCCTGCAGAAAGAGGGAGGACGAGTGTGATTAAGAAATTAGGAAAGGAAAGGTTAACCGTAGAGAGATCAAGAATGAAAAAAGGGCAGTGTGTAAGAGCAGGAAAAATAACAAGTGCAGTGAAAATACACTTTAAAGAGCAGAATTCCTGTAGAATGAACTTGAGTGGATGTTGTGGCGGAATAACTGGTTTGGTAAGAGACTGGAGTGTTCAGGCTTATGCTTGAAGATGTGATGGACACACTGGGAGGCTTTTAATGCTAGTGAATATGGAATGCCTTATTTTTACAGTACATAGACATTCTTTAGAGCTCACAGCTCAGCAGTGCACTGCAGTGCAAAGAGGTGACAGGATCACATCTTTCAGAGTCGGGCAAAAACGGGCGAGAGCTACGCCTGGAAACTGGGTAAAAGCGTTGTCATGAGAAGCCAGTTAGGTAGAATCAGGTCATTCTCATGGACTCCATATCCACAGACACACTAGACACATACCGACGTGCACACAAACACACACACACACAGACACACAGAAAACAACACGCAATGCAAGCATACACATGCGTGCACATACACAGTACAAAATATCTCATGAGAGTGAGCTGGAGGAACAGGGAGTAGTGAGCAGTCAGCTGTACTGAAATGGTGGTGAAGCTGAGCTTAAAGATGGAAAATTGGAGTAGTGAGCAGTCAGCTGTACTGACATGGTGGTGAAGCTGAGCTTAAAGATGGAAAATTGGAGAGAGAGAGAGAGAGAGAGAGAGAGAGAGAGAGAGAGAGAGACAGAGCCGGCCTCTTCTTAATGCTCTCTATAGCATTCCGGTTGCTGGGGCAACGGCAGCCCCTCTCCCTGGTTACCGGCTGAAACATTCTGGGGGGTTGATCCAAAAACAGTGTTATGCGGGGGCTCAGTGTGAGAGACACACATACACACGCGAGCACACACACAGGACACGCATGCACACGCAGCACACACATGCACGTACACAGACACTGACACACACAGACATGCACACAGGCACGTACACACACAGGCACGTATGCACACATGTAAACTCACACGCACAGACACACACACATAATGCAGTAATGGACAAACAGTGCAGTTGGAAAAAAAGAAAGAAAAAAGACCAGACTGGTCTTTTCTGGCAAAGCGGAAACATTATCAGATCCATTCCATCCTGCCCTTTTTTTGAGCGGAGGATGAGAGAAGAATAAAATAAAAACAGTCAGAAATTCAGATGGCCTCTATATACATGCATGCACTGATGCCGGTGTGACCCGCTTAAGCATGTTTGTTTGTAAAATCATTCCGATTTCCATTTTGGCGAGTGCAGGCTTGTTTCACTCTACATACATGGGAATAGTAGCTACCTGCACACTGCAATTTCTCCCTATCATTAATCATACCTGTAATTATTGATGTGCTTACACCTTACTTTTTTAGAAGACTTATTATTATTACAGAACTATTTATATACATTACAGTACCTGAAATTGTGGATTGAACCGGTTAAAATGTATGAATTTATCAAAATGTCATAGATTAGAATCCCAGGGTTATGCGTCTACACAGTGGTTATGCGTCTACTATATATAATCATGTTACAGAAATCATAGATAAGTTGATCTGGTTATGAGTGGTGAGTGTAAACATAGATAAGAAACATGAGTCAACCTACTGTCTATAGAGGCTGTGTCTCCTGACCAATAACAGGGCAGGATGCATGTGTAATGTCTATAGAGGCTGTGTCTCCCGACCAATGATAGGGCAGGACGCATGTGTGACACATGGAAGGGGCAAAAACAGGGTATTTGTGTATATATTTTCAATAGAACCATAGAATCTTTGTGGAGAAACAGATGAATGCCACATGACGTGCACTCTCCAGCGTGTCTGATTGGCATGCGGGGGCATGCAGGGGTATTATAGCCACTTTCTTTCAGTTATCTTTCCCCCGACATTCGCTGTGTGAGAGGATGTGTGGCACCGCCATCTGAGAGAACACAAGAGAGGTTATTTTTTGCTTGCTGTGTGGGCGGGCCCTCCTCTTGATGCTTGATGTGACCAATCAATCTCCTGCCATTTCTCCCCAGACCTCTCCTCTTTCATCACTCATGATTGCCCTCTCTCATTTTCTCTCTCTTTCTCCTTCTTTCTCCTTCTTTCTCTCTCTCTCTTCTCTCTCTCTCTCTCTCTCTCTCTTTAGGCCATGCACTAGAAGAACCAGTGTGTGTTTGTCACCTTTCCTCATGAAGTTTGCACCATCATACATCATGTTCTGTCGTGACTAACCTCCATCACACAATAGATTTCAAGTGTAAAACTGGAAGTGAACTGGCCAGAGAGGTTGGTGTACGTCCTTTTCTGAATGGCGAAATTCCTTCATAGAGAACTACAGGAATAGTGAGGTCATTCATAGAGAACTACAGGAATGGTGAGATCCTTCATAGAGGGCTACAGTTATGGTTAGATCCTTCTTTGAGATCTACAGGAATGGTGTTGTTATTTAAAGATGAATAAAGGAAATCACTGTCCTCTGAAAGTACAGCGTCTTCAGTCTTTGAAGGAAGGCAGGTACCAGAGGCAAACAGTAGAAATAGCCATATAGTTTCTTGCCATAATCAAACATTCTCAAGAGATTGCAGTGACCAGATGATCTTCCTCTGTCATGGTAGAAGGGATTGAGAGAGATCTCTTGAAACTGCAATAGTCTTATATAACTGAAATAAGTTGACACACAGCTGATGGCTAAGCTAGCCAAGCTCAGCCAAGTCATGCAGGGGGTTGTTTTGGCTTGTTGACTCCTGTCCTCCAGTGGACCATGCCTCATAGAATAATTGGTTCGGACATTGTGCTTAGCAGTTTTTATCACAATATTTAAATGAAGATGTATACTTATGGTAGTCATACAGTGGACATATTCCAGTGGGTTTTGCCAAGTCTGTGCTCAAACTGCACAGAGTGGCCATGGTTTTCCCCTTTGTCTCTGCTGCAGGTTTAAAAATAGCCGGGGGACTGTGTGTAAATTTGAGTAATTCCCTCTCATTTGCATCTGTTGTCATCATAATGAGGTCAGTAGTGGTACCACATGTCAGTGCTCATTTACTCTCTGTGTAGCCTGCATGGCCCTGCACTGCCATGTTCATCAGGAATAACACTGTAGAGAGAGAGAGAGAGGTGAAGGGATGAAGATTAGTGACACCTGCTTTGACCACACTGATTTGGCTAACCGTTGTGAGGAAAGGGAAAGAGAGAGAGAGAGAGATAGACAGAGATACATTTACAAGCCTACACATACAGACAATTCTACTGACTGATACAACATTCCGTTTTCTATCTCTCTCTCTCTCTCTCTGAAACTTTATCTCTCTCTTTCTTAGTTGAAGTGGCAAGGGAGGATTGAGGGAGGGAGAGAGGGATGATGTGCTGATGAATGGCACACTGACCTACTAACACTGCAGCTATTCTGCCAGTGGGCATGTACTACTCTACTGTACCATCCCTCCTCCTCTTCCCTCCATCCCATTCTCTCTCTCGCACACACACACACACACACACACACACAAACACGCGCTCAGCCCGTCAGTCTGTGTAACACATTTTGATGTATTTTTATCCCTGATTAAATCTCGACAGCAGAAAGACCCTGAAAAACACTTGACTCAGCTTCTTTGGGCCTGAAAAAAGGAATGAACCACTTGAATCAAATTAGAGAAACTGATTGACATTTAGACAAACATCTTGGAACAGCTAACATCCTGCTCTGCTTTTCGAGAAAAAATTGAGATAAGTCACATTGTGTCAGGATTAGGATCTAAAAAAAAAAAAAAAAAAAAAAAAGGAAATTTATCTGAAAAGTGATCAGAAGAGAAAACAACTGTCTTGGGCTGTACAGACACGTGTACGTCACGTCTAGACATTTTAAGCTGCAATGAGTTTTATATTATACCTTGCGATCGAAATGTGAAGCTTCATCTTATGGGGCAGCTTTTAATGTCAGCTGCAAATCTATGGACTAGCAGGGCTAGCTGGTGCACTGCACATTAACAGAAAAAAATGAGTGGCTGTTAGAGACAATTAAAACGTTGAGCTTCAGCCAAGCCCTATAAGTCCTCCTCATTTACCTGTTTGCACAGATCGTCTAATAACCAACACAAATCACGCTGGCTAAAATCAATCAGCCAAACCATATGAGATGAAAATGACATTTCAAAGGCTCACAGCCTTCTCTTCTTTTCTGAAAAAGGAATCGAGGGAGGGTGTTTGACTGGACACGCTGAGTACAGCAAGTAGGCACTGGCTTTTATCCCAGCCAAATTTCTTAATCAATCAAGGTAGACGAAAACATTCTTCAGAGCTTTTAGTCTTTAAACAGACGGTAGCAGATCGCAGGTTTCTCCCAGTATCATTAGCCTCATTCGGCACTCTCCCCTGGATAGTGTTTAATTTCAGTAACCAGGTGTCCACGCTTACAGAGATGTGGGCTGCTCTTCTGTCAACCCACCCACCCACCAACCAACAAACGTTTGAACAGTGTAAAATCAACTTGATAGAGTACTCTTTTCGAGTACTCTCTGGACACATAAACACTGGTGAGTTGATTTAACATTGACCAATCAATCACTCAATCAATTAGTCAATTGTGCCAGCCAGATGAAAAGGACTCACTCTCCCAGAGTCTGGTTCCTCTCAAGGGTTCTTACTTCCTATGCCCTTCAGGGAGTTTTCCCTTGCCACTGTTGCCCTTGATGCGCTCGTTGGGGGACTTAAGGCTCCATACCATGTGAAACTGCTTTGTGACTATGTACTTGTTAAAAGTGCTATAGAAATAGACTGAACTGAATCAATCAATTCATCAATAAACCAACCAACCAATCAATCAATACATCAATCAATCAATCAATCAACTAACTAACCAACCAACCAACCAGCCAGTCAACCAGCCAGCCAACCAACCAATCAATAAATCAATCAATCAATCAATCAGCCAACCAACTAACCAACCAACCAACCAATCAAGCAATCAAGCAATCAAGCTATCAATTATAGCCTCTGTAAAGGAACTAGTCTGGTGTCACACTACCTCTGTTCTGTACTATAGGACTTTAATCTATGTAGGTTTAAAACAGAGGGCGCCTCTGCTGAGCCTAAATCAAGGACACAGCGGTGTGCCGGCAGCGGTGTGCCGGCAGCGATGATCACTCATGTCTTCGATGACAAACGGGAGAAAATGTAAGAGAGAGGGAGCAAGGACCCCTGGGAATGACATTAGAAACTCTCTGGGCTTAATGGACCTGCTTAACCCTTGCCCCACCCCCGTATTTAAACCCTCTCAGGCGGATGTGCTTGATTTATTTCTTTATCTAATTTAAACAACCTAATTGCCATCTGCTCTTCAATGACTTGCATGTGTGTTAGTATGCATGTGTGTGTGTGTGTGTGTGTGTGTGTGTGTGTGCTAGAGAGAGTGAAAGAGAGAATGGAAGCCTGAACAGTAGACTTTCGTTGGCTGCAGTCAAGAGACTGATGGTAGTAAAAGATAAAAGAATGTTTTCTTTTCTCAGGGCTGAAACCGAATGGGGGAATCCCAGAGCCACTAAATATAGACGAGGGCCGGGTGAAAATACTCAGTCTTTCAGCAATCTGGAAAATGCAATTAATGCACCCCTGTGACAGGAGGTGGTACGTCTCTCAGTCTGTCTTGCTATCTCTCTCTCTCTCGGGTTCTCTCCATCAGTTTCAGTTGCTCTGTTTGGCATGACAAAAGCAGAGGTAACAGAAAATACAAGCCGACAACATCATCATTATTATTATTATTATTATTATTATTATTATTTATTTTAGTCTGAAAGGTTGCAACCCATCACATTGCAGCCAATTCTATTTAAACAGAGGTGATCAATGATAAATAGAAGAGATACCATATTTTGGGGGGCTTTTAGTGGCACATGGCCTCAGTGGTCTAGAATCTAATTCTGAATGTTCCAGTCCTGACTAATTGGGGCTGTAGCATCACCCAGTTTGGAGGATACTCCCCACCTCATCGAGCAGGAGCGACTGGTTGATCAGGTACTTGTATTCTGCTTGCGTCAGCTGCACAAGTAATGCAGTAATGCATGCAACGCAATGACCGCGCAGCTCAGCTACTGGACTGGGTCCCACTTTACATTAAGTGGCCATAATATCCATACGGTACAGTGTGTAACTACTGTGTATGTACACATTGTTACACTGTACTTACAATTTTAAAAACTGTATTTCAACATTTGAATGTTGAACTTTGCATAGTTGAAGTTCATATCATGATTGTGGAGGAATAGGGGAATGAATTATCTAGCTAGCACTTGATGATTGTGACTGTGGGGACTTTTGACTGCAGCAGAAAACAACACTTCAAATACACCGCTAATAGGTTTTTATAGTTGTATGTACATTGTAACATTGTGTACATGCATAGTTGTTACACATAGTTGTTGTAACTTCTGTAGTTACAGTGTAATTACATGGGTATTGCAGCCACTTAATATACATTTAGGAAAGAAACGGGAGGAATAGAGAGGACAGAGATAAAAAGATCTTTAGAAAAATATCCCATGTTGTCATTAAGCGCTGTCTGTATGCACACTTCAACCTGCTAACAATAAGCTGAATTTAATATTTTAATATTAAAATTGATCAAAATGGCAATGACAAAAAACACCAAGGGGAAAGAAAATATGGACGGCAACATGTAAATCATTTTTTAATCGGAACTAAAACTAAAAACAATAAAGAGATATTAAACAACTCTCTTTTACAACTGTCTAAAAACAAACTCTGCACATTTTTGTGTGTGTTTAAGTTCAGTTGGACTGTATTTGTATAACATAGAAAGGATAAAGTTAGAAAGGAACTGAAATGAATACATAAATAAAAGTCAGTATGATCTTTATGCATTTTGGCTCATCTGTTAATCATCATTGAGACTTATTAGAAGTTATGATTAAAATCAGACATTCAAAATGCTTGCGTTGTTATTCTGGTGCGGTATTCACCGCCGGCGATGCTAATACGCCGCTCTCGGGCCAAACCGTCTGAGTGCTCCCATGTTTCTAGATAAAGGTAGGACCGGTTTGAGGCTCGGGGGCCATGTCACGAAAGTGATGTAACTACACTCCTGAAAGTGAGGAGCAGATTAGATTTAGGAGCTGAGGGAAGCAGGGAGCAAACCAGGGGAATGGGGGGGAGCAGATTACTCCACCTCCAACCCTGGCCTTAGGCAGAGGCATTGATATTGCAACAGAACGGTGGAACCAGACCTGAGAAACAGCCTGCAGTGCAACCGTCTCTCAGCTGCTGCTGTCAGATCTGCTATTAAATACAACAAAGCTGCTCGCTCTCTGCTGTATAAAGGTAACACACACACACACACACACACACACACACACACACACACACACACACACACACACACACACACACACACACACACACACACACACACACACACACACAGGGACACACACATACATATACATACACACAAACACACACACACAAACATATATATACACACAGAGACACACACATACATATAGTACGTACACACACAGAGACACACACAGGGACACCCACATACATAGTACATACACACACAGAGACACACACAGGGACACCCACATACATATACATACACACAGAGAGACACACAGGGACACACACATACATACACTACCGGTCAAAAGTTTTAGAACACCCCCATTTTCCAGTTTTTACTGAAATTTAAGCAGTTCAAGACCAGTAAATAACCTGAAATGGTACAAAGGTAAGCGGTAAACTGACAGAAGTTTAGATGACCAATAACCGAAAAATAATGTAAATATTTTGGCAGTGAGTAGTTTCCTACACCATCAAAAGGCACTTGGAAACTGGAGGAAACTCTGACAGGAAGAGGTCTGGCAGACCCAAAGCCACAACAAAATCAGAAGACAAGTTTCTGAGAGTCAACAGCTTGATAGGTGGCTCACAGGACAACAGATTCAAGCACAGCTTAACACTGGTTGGAGTAAGGAAGTCTCAGTTTCAACTGTGAAGATAAAACTTTGAGCTGCAGGTTTGACAGGTCAAGTGGCAGTAAGAAAGCCATTGCTAAGATGGCAAAATAAGAAAAAGAGGCTTGCCTGGGCCATGAAGAACCACCAGTGAACTACTGAAGACTGGAAGAAGGTCTTATGAATCAAAATTTGAAATCTTGAAATTTTGAAAGGTTTTTGTAGGCTGTCGAGTAGGCAAAAGGATGGTTCCTCAGTGTGTGACACCAACTATCAAACATGGAGGAGGAAGCGTAATGGTCTGGGGCTCTTTTGCTGGATTCAGAGTCGGCGACTTGCACAGAGTGACTGTTAACCCACGTTAACCCATTACTTGTTCCCTGAAAAGGGCCTTTTTTATTTATAACTTTATAACACATTATTTTATAACTCTGAAATTTACATTATTTTGGAGTTTTTGGTAACCTAAACTTTTTTTTAAACCTCTGGCAATTTGCCGTTTACCTTTGTACCATTTCAGGTAATTCACTGGACTTGAACTGCTTAAATTTCAGAACTGGAAAAAATTGAAAATGGGGGTGTTCTAAAACTTTTGACCGGTAGTGTAAAGGTACACACACATGTACACACACAGAGGCACACACATACATATACATACACATAGACACACACACACACACACACTCACAGGCATGAACATACAGTCCTCCATGATAATCAGATGCTATGAATGTGTGTGTGTGTGTGTTTGAGTGCGTGTGCACATGCATGCATATGTATGTGTGTGTGTGTGTGTGTGTGTGTGTGTGTGTGTGTGTGTGTGTGTGTGTGTGTGACCTCAGCACTGAGCCAAACCTTAAGAGAATGATAGGAAATAATCTGTGAACCATCATTGAGACTTATTAGAAGTTTTGATTAAAATCAGACTTTCAAAAAGGCTGCATTGTTATTCTGGTGCAGCCTAACATTATGCGAAGACATTATGCGATGGTAATATGCCAAGAGAAAAAGACTGATAGGAAAAGAGGAAATATCTGCTTGGGGGGAGGGAGAGGGGTTTGAGAGTTGTTCTGAACCACGCCCCACCAGGAGGCAGGTACTTCTGTGACTGGCCCTGTGGGCCTGTCTATCTAACAACAAACATTATGGATGGATTCAGATTCATATGGCCTCAGATTGCTTCACTGTACTGAAGCACTAGAAAAAGACAAAATGCTATGGTGTGGAATATATGCACTAGGCTTAAGTCAAGAAGCTTACACAACATTTGTGAAAATAAGTGGTAAGAAGGAAATAAGTCACACATCATTTAAAAATTATTGTTCAGATTATTTGTTTTAAACGAATGTTAGAAAAAATAACAGGCTAATTCCCAAGCGTTATAATGTATTTATACGGTTATTATTGTGGTTTACAATCCATTTATTACACATTTACAATATTGCACTTGTCTGTATAGACTCAGATTTGTCTGTGACTTCATCTGTTTCTGGGTCTAGCACTGTTCCTCTAGCCTTGTGAGACACACTTTGCTCTGGATAATGCCGTCTGATAAATGCCTAAATGTGAAATTGTGATTAAAGGTTTTCAAGCAAGTCTTGCCGAAGATTATTTTCTACATTACATCAAATGTGGATCATTCTAGGGACAACCCACAGTAAATGCATCATCTAGTGAGCAGGTGGGATCTAGAGACTATCAGCCTCATGGGGCTGAAGAGGCCGCTTGTAGGGGATCCAGTGTGTTGCCAGTTGTCATTGTGTGAACCAAATGTTGAACTATGAGATGATACATTTTAACATCTGTAAAGACATTACATCATTCATAACCTGCTTGGGGGGCGTGTGCATCTATTTAAAAAAAAGATAAAGAAAAAATAAAAACAATAATCACAGACAGTTAAAGCATTCAGCAGGTCCTTAACTGTTGAGGTGTGGCTGTGACTGCTTCAACTGCCGTGTCTGAACCATGGCCAGCGGCTCCGTGGCTCAGTCACTCAGGGGAACAGAAAGCCTCCACTCTGTCACTTCCCCCGTTTCTCCACCTACTCAAGGAGTGGATAGAATGCACGTCATCCTGGTCCCTCCATCGAGTCAGCTGACACGCGCACTGAAAATCACCCCTCCCCACCAAATAAAAAACTCAACAACAACAACGAACGATTGAGTGGTGGTAAACGGAACGCCCACGATTGTTATTATCTCTTTTGTTGCCATGGTTACTTGTCTGGCCTGATACATTCAGCCATTCTCCTCTGCCCCCCCTGTGTTCCGCTGTGTTGGCCAGCCGTCCAATCCCAGCACAGACGGAGAGGACGTTGGAAAGGACGTCCCAACGTTGGAGAGGAGGTTTGAAGGCGGCAGGGAACATGACCGTGTGAAGTTCCGCGAAGCCGCCCGCTCTCTCTCTCTCTGTGATTCCCGGGCCCACGGGTTCCTGACACTGTCGATCGTTGCCAAAGTTCAAAGTATACCTCTTTTTTTATTTGCAATGACTAACTAGCTACGATTGCAGCTCGGGCCTCTTTGAAATGTAATTTCACCCTATGAATCGAGTTCTTATCTGGACTGCAAATGAGTGGCACGCCAGCAAATCGCCTGGCAGAAGAGGCTGCCATGTCAAAAATAAATAAGTGAAGAAACCACAAACGTTATTGTCTGTTTGGCTGCTATGGTTACATCATCAGAGCGCAACAGCTCTTTTACAGCCCGCTATCTATAAGATAAGCATTTCTGATGCCAGATAGTCTCATGTAAAAAAAAAAAATGAAGAAAAAAAGGGAGAGACCACTTGCAGTAGCCAATCAATTTTTTGTTGTTGCTTTTTAGGACCTTAAACTGTGACTATAGCAACCAGGTCAAAGGGAGCTACAAAGAAATGAAGGGGAGACCCACTGCCTCGTAGTTCAACCAGAAAACCACGACATCCTGTGTCGATCTACACAGCAGCGCTCGTCTCCATGCGGCCTCTCAACCAACCTATGCCCACATACATCTTGAATCCCCCTCAGACCTCAGCTTATATCTGTAACCAAAGGCGTCTTGCGTGGGTACATCAGTGTGCATCTTGCCAACTCACTACCTACCTAACAAACCAATTAGGTTGAAAGCCAGCTTGCTAAATATCTGGTCAAGCTCATATTCTTTTTGTCATATATGTCAGCATCCTGTTGGCCTTTTTTTTTAAACTGCTGTGACCTTAACCTTTAACAGTGCGGACAATTGTGCAAGACTTCTTAGCAATGGACAGGAATTATTAAGGAAGAGAATTTAACACTTTCTCAACATGCCTGCATGGTTTCATTTTTTCATACAAATGTACTGATCGCTAATTCTGATTCAATCTCCGAGATGTTCTTCAATCCCTCTCCAAACGTCGGACTTTGCGTTTATGTTCAACAACTCTTTTTGTAATGAAACAGGAAACTGCTTATATAGCATGTGATGTGATGTGTGTGTGTGTGTGTGTGTGTGTGTGTGTGTGTGAAGGGGGTAATACACACACACACACACACACATATATATATATATATATATATATATTTGTATGGGACAGTTATCTTTTGAATCCTAGATTTAAAAAAACGTAACACTACGAGACTATCAGGTGGTTAAGAGAATGCACAAGGAAGTGGAAAAAAGAATTCAGTCCAAAGTTCGTTTCGAACAAATCGTTGGCACACCTGGAAAAGCTAGCACATTAGTATGGTTCTGTGTGGCTCAGTAGGTAGAGCTTGGTGTCGGCAAAGCTTAGGCTGTGGGTTCGATTTCCACTGGGACCACATATACTGAGAAATGTATGCGTTCCCTACTGTAAGTCGCTTTGGATAAAAGTGTCTGCTAAATGGCATATATTATATTATATTATTAGTGCTTCCTCAAGGTGTTGTTGCGGGACAACATCCGTTGTTACAGTTGCAGGACTGGGACAATAACTCAAAATTTTACTTATTTATCAGGGACATAGTGGAAAGCATTGTTTTATCACGCTATAAAAGGAGCATCAGGTGCATTGCGTTAGTAAGTGTTTATAGCCAAAGGCTGTAAACTGTGTCCCGCCTTGTGGCCCCCTGAGGAGGGAATCTGTCTCATCAGCACAGAGGGGGGGATTAGAGAATGCTACAGTCCCAAAACCATACTGTCCCACAGTGCCAGGGGTCATGTGACACCTGCTGCTGACCTGGGGTCAGTGCCAAGTGCAGAGTGGATCTGGAGAGAGAGAGGTAGAGAGAGACAACAATAGGGGCAGAGAGTGAGAGAGAAAGAGAGATGTGAGTTTTTGTATGCTTTGACAGTACAATGTCTATAAGTACCTGCCATGCCTGATTTGAATTTAAAATTTGAAGGAAAAAAAGAAAAGAAAATTGAGAGAGATAGATAGGGATGTGGTGGCCAATACATACAATTTTTTGGAGTGCATGCAACTTTCGTCTAGTTTGAGAGAGGGCGATGTCTAAACAAAAGTTGCAAAATGTGTATCCCCTGCACCTACACTCCCCATTCATTCTGGGACTGTGGATTCTTATACTGTTTGTTCTTGTTTTTAAAAGTGCTGTGTGTGTGTTTGTGTGTGTGTGTGTGTGTTTATGTGAGAGAGAGAGAGAGAGAGAGAGAGAGAGAGATAAGGAACTTGCCGATTTCATTCTGGTCTTCTCACCAGCGCCAATATTCACAGCTTAAATCACACCACCACCCAGCTTTGAAGGCAAACCCAGATTGCACCAGGCCAGCCAAGAGCTGAAGTGTGCTATAGTGGCTCTGCTCTGTTTCCAGAGTTTATGAGAGTCCTGTTCAGCAGGTGACCACTCCCACACCTTCCTCAGGGACCAGCTGGTGTGCGGAGCCGGAGAGAGGGGGAGATGCAGCTGTGGCCAGGATGAAGGTCTATTCGACGAAGATTACATCCCCGTTGTTAGTGAAAAGCAAACAAAATGAAACCGGTTGCTTGTTTTCCATCACAACGCAGGCACATTATGGCATTCATTAGCTAACGTCCCAAAACACCGGCCCATTGGCATTGCGCTAATTGCTCGCTTTCCTGGGCTGCTGCCATGTATTCATCAGTCCTTTGTGTGTGTCTGTGTGCGTGTGTGTGCATGTATGCATGTGTGTAAATCTGTGTGTCTGCATGCACGTGTGTATAGGCATATGCATATGAACACTTCCTACTGGTTTGTGAGAGGGGGTTTCTGTGGGGGAGCTGCAGCATGGGCATTCAAAACTGTCTGCATCTCCCCGATAGCATCTACACTATCCCAACTTCACTGGCAGAGAGAGAGAGAGAGAGAGAGAGAGAGAGAGAGAGAGAGAGACATTGGCATTGTATGACATTGGCAGCGCAATGTGTAACTTCATGCCACAAACTGCGGGACAGCAATGACTGCTGTTATTTTATTCAATCATCAGTTCATTGTTCATTGTTCACTGTTATCCATTTTATGATTTATTTATGTATTTATTGTTTTGATTGTGTGTTATGTATCTGTGCTTTGGCTGTGCTCATGCCAATAGAAGCTATTTGAATTTGGAGAGAAAGAGAAAGAGAGAGAGAGAGAGAGAGAGAGAGAGAGAGAGAGAGAGAGAGAGAGAGAGAATGAGAATTAATTACCATAGAAAACACATTTTAGATCACCTTCAAATTTGAATGCTGCTGTAATCCCATTTAAATTTTGGGAAAATAAGAATCCCACAGTAATCCATGCTATAAACACAAACAATCTGAACCCCAGCGTAATCCCAGTTACATACTAAAACACTTTCATCACTGTTTATATTTTAATTATAATTTTTTTTAAAGAGTCCAACAAAAACATTTGACCATGGACCATGTGTAAATTACAGCACAAATATAAATATATAAATATATCAAATACAAATTTGACATTGATGGATGAATTTGATCGCTCCATGGATGTTTGGCTCTGGTGACGTTTGAAGGGTTAAAGGGTCACATTGGAGCTGATGGTGAGTGTCGAAAAAGCATGCTGTCCCACCCACACCACCCACACGGGCATAACATTGCACTACATTCGTTTGGCAGACGCTCTTATCCAGACCAACTTAAAATGCAAGAGAACATTAACTGCATCCACACAAGTTTTACGAGCAACAGGGACATTAAGCCAGGAAGAAAACACTCAAACTGCAACATCGCTGAAGCTCTAACGTAGGTTAACTGTGCAAACTGAGGACCATGACGCAATTGTAAATACATGAAATAACATAAGTGATGCTATTTATAGCAGGCCAATAGCATGGGGGCGTGGTCTCAGATTAAAAGGTTATTTACACAGGACCGACACTATGACAGGAGCTGTCTCCTGCTGCTCCTGTTTGACCCCCAAAAGATCAAGGGCTGAAACCACCCATCTACTGACTCTGTACTCACCTGCTGTCCTCTCTCTGCAATTCTCTCTCTCTACTGCCTACTCCCACCCTCTCTTCCTCTGTATCTCTGAGACCACAGAAAGGCCTGTCTGAATGGCATTACCACACACACAAACACATTTTCAATGCATGCACCCACACCTGCACACAGGCACACACACACACACACACTCACACATGTATGTATGCACACACGCACACACACACACACACACACACACACACACACACACTCACACATGTATGTATGCACACACACACACGCACACACACACACACACACACACACACACACACACACACACACACATAGATACACCCACAATTGTATAGATGCATAATGCAACATACACATTCAAACATGAATGCACACACACACACACACACACACACACACATAGAGATACACCAACAAATGTACATGCATACACACACATTCAAATATTCATACAAACAAACACACACACATAGATACACCCACAATCCACACCCACAATACACCAACAATTGTATAGATACAAACACACATACACATTTAAACATGAATACACACACACAAACATGAATAGATACACAAGATGTACACACACTCACACACAAACACAAACATGCATACGCATACGCATACACACACAGACACACACACACACACACACACACAGACACCCATAAACAAACACACAAACATAAACACACACACACACACACACACACACACACACACACACACACACACACACACACACACACACACACACACACACACACACACATAAACACACTTTCCCAGTCTCCAAGTCATAATACACCACTAACTGGAACACAGAGGCCAAATTGCTGAATGAATTAAGTTTGTTTTGGCACTAATTAATGCTCCACTCATGTTAACTGACCAGAGTCAGGGAGAAAACAGGGCTGGGAGGCTTATTTCATCCCTGATCATACAGTAGCTCTTCTGAGATTAGCATTTCATTAACACACGTTAATTATTTTGTTGTGATTTTGTTCTAATTTTCGGGGTTTTTCTCCATCTGCCATTGCGGCTGGGTTGCCATGGAGCAGGGTCATGTGTCTGTATCTTGTGGGAGTATGACCTATTTTCAACCCTCTACCCCCGCTATACAATCCCCTCTCTCACCCTCCACTGTCTCTGGTTTTACAGCAGAGCCCAGCCACATAAACCAAACGATGCCAGACACAGGAGACACATGCTGAATCATGCACTGTGGGATTAAAATAGCCATCCATCTATCATGAAAACAAACAGAAACAACTGTCAAACCAGGGTCTGAATAGTGGAAAAATAATTGGTCTGTGGTGGTTCCCAAAATGTGGAGATTAAAAATTAATCTTATTCAAATGCCTGAAACATAGGGACTCATGAGGTATAAGACTGCTGCTTTGTTCAGCCAAAAACACACACACACACACACACACACACACACACATACACACACACATACACCCACAAACACACACACACTCCACACACACTAACACACCACCACTCTTACACGTACACAGAGACTCCACACATACTCAGACGCTCGTGCACACACAGACACATGCATACTCACACGCATGTACACACACACACTTCCACACGCGTGTGCATTCACTCCAGTGGCTTTCTTTACACTTACAAACTGTAGCACACAAAAAGCACATTTAATTAAAAACGTTATTATGGTCTTACCGTTACTTATAAATGAAGTCCATGCGCCGCTCCTTCAAAACAAAAGCATCGATAACTTGTTTGTAGAAGTTTTCCTTGTCTTCTTCAGTTTTAAAATTCTCTCTGTCTCAATGGAGATCACTGCCAGGGAAGAAAGTCGTCCTTGATCAGTCCTGTTCCGACTGAATGTTTTTAGTCTTTTCAGTGCTGAGAATGACCGCTCCACCGATGCTGTAGTAGCTGGAATAGTGAGCACTAGCTGGAGCAACTTTGTCGCTCAGGAACAGTTTGAATGAGATCCTTCTGGGCCAAAAAGCTAAGAAGCTGTCCAGGAGACTTACATTCATCCCTCACCGTTTTGTGAGCTATACAGTCCAACGAGATTCGCCTTTAGTTCCACAAAGTCAAAGAATTTGGCATACTTTGACAGGCTCTGCAGTTTCGTGTCATCAAAATGTTGTGACATTTCACGGAATTTGCGCAATCCACCAAACCAAGGAAAGCCAGCTCACCAAAATGATCAAACCTAGCCTTCATTTGATGGCTTATGTTATCCAGAATGTTACAGAACAGTCGTTTTCGTTCATATCTAATCGACTGTCTGCCTCCACTCTCTGTCAGGCCAAGTGCGCTGCATTTCTTCTCAAATCGGTCATAGAAACTGTAGTCTGAAGCAAATCCTTCCGTTAGTTATTTACCTCCTGCTTCGATTGAAAGTCCATTTTAGAAAATTGTTTGAGTTTATATATGTAATCCTCCATTGTGAAAGTAAGGCCAGACACGACGTAAAAATAAACTGATGGCGGCACTTTACTTGCTAACTGAAGATATAGTGGCTCTCTGTGGCTCAGTAGGTAGAGCACAGCGTTGGCAACGCTTAGGTTGTGGGTTCAATCCCCACTGGGGCCACATATACTGAAAATGTATGCATTCACTACTGTAAGTCGCTTTGGATAAAAGCGTCTGCTAAATGGCATATATTATATTATATTATAAGATCGTAGCTTGCTGTCTTATTCTGCAGCCGAGGAGTCGCAAGAAGAATCACTGGGATCACGACGAGTCCCCCCTACCGTGAGGCAGGAGAACTGCGTGCCTCACTTAGTGCCTCTTCGCAGCCGTTTTATGATTGCTCAGCACAAGAAACACGTTACACACATACAGTTGTTGACAAAAAACACTGTACTTTATATACATCAGCTAAACTATGGAAATTTAATTCATATAGCAAAAGTGTTTGAACATTTTAATAGCGACATACAGAGAGACAGCAATACGGTCTCACTGCATAGTCATTGCGCAATCCATGGTGAGGCTCATCTAGCGGCTGCCTCACAGCACGCTCTCTTCTCAGTATTTGAACAGTAAATGTGAAAATTCGGCGATTTTGAATAAAAAATAATTAAAAAAATCAAAAACTGGTGACGTTAGATAAAAATAACTGTATAGTGCAAATCACTGGATAAATATAGCCATTTAATTAATTTTTTCATTTTACATTTTTTTCTTTCCATGATGACAGGTGAGGCACGGCCTCCCCTGCCTCCCCTGACGGCACGTCACTGATTCACTCACACACACACACACACACACACACACACTTTCACACATACACCCACTCACACACACACACACACACACACACACACTTTCACACATACAGTTCTGGGGTCTCCTCACCCTGCTAAGCTTGTTGCGTCTCTCATGAGATTATTACACTCCAGTGCTCCGGGTGAATAGTTTGGGGGTGACGAGTCTCACTGTGGCATTAACCACAAGGGTCTGGTAGATGCAGGTCAATGGCTTTATGGATCTGTATTAATCCATGTCAACAACCCCCACCAACCCCAAAAAGCACCCCTTCTACAGCAGACTGCCTTTGGGTCTACCTTGGGCCCTCTTCCCTGCTCACAAGGACGTGATGTGCCCAGTCATTATCATGCATAATGTCTCCACGTTTCAGCGGCGTGGAACACTGGGCCGTTTCAGCCCCAACATAAATCATAAAAGGACGTGAGGTCAGATGACTCAATATGATACAGTAATGAGCTTTACCTGACGTCCCCTCTGGTTTTTATACTCATGCAACCCCCCTCCCTCCTGCCCTGCCATTCCCACACAGAGGACGTCTCATTACCTTTAACTTAAAGTTGCTTTTTTTTTCACGAGGGTGTTTGAAGTTTGCCCTTCAAAGTCCTCACACTGAGATGTGTGTCCCTGACTCACCCCCCTGAGTGGGAGGGGACCCACCAGAGCACTCATGGCCCGTACGATGAGAGCTTTGACTGCAGAGTAACCGCTAAACACAAGTCCTTTCATACAGGATGTGTTTACCACAAGAATGGAAAAATAATGCAGCATGTTACCACGACAGCCACAAGCACACAATATAAACATATGTATATTTATATATACATATATACAGCATATATATATACATATATATAACCACAATACTTTTGCCTGGGGCATGCTGTAGATAATAATAATAATAATAATAAATTGTTGTTGCAATGAAAACCTACAAATGGATACCATGGTGCCGCCTCATTGTGATATCAGTCAGAACAAGGATTCATTAAGTAACTCTTGGGAGGGCGGGGCTCAATTAATTGTTTGCCATGCTTGCTACTACCATGGTTACTTCTTCAGCTGAAGTCCATTACAATTGTAAACCCATTGGACATAAATGTTGGCCTTTATTCTAAATGTGACGAAATATGGTCGTCCTGAACTTCTCTGAACGGGAAACACGCCCCTGTCCTCTTAGACTCGACCCCCTGGACGGGTGCTGAATCGGGTGTGACTGTATGACGTGGTGCGTGGCGCGCTGTTGTGGCCCGGCCCAGGCTCTCTCTGGCTCAGTGTCAGTGGACAGTGGACAGGGCTGCGTGTGGAACGATCGCGCTGGCCCTCGGGCTGTGGCTCCCGGCTCTGACACGCTGATGGGGAGACGGGTGAGGACAGGACAAACAGGGAGGAAGTGCTGACCTAATTCTGCAAAACAACACTTCAGTCACGGCTGAATGACGCACACACACAAGGACACTTTTACGCACACACTCGCACATACAAATACACACACACACACACACACACACACACACACACACACACACACACACACACACACACACACACACACACAGACATACACACACACACACACACAAACATACACACACACACACAAACATATGAGTACACACACAAAAGCACACAGACACTAACATACCACTGGGCCTTTGTTTCATTGCCAGTCTTTTTTAGCTATGTTGATTATTCCATGTCAGTAAGACACAGCAAAAAAACAAATAAAAAAACAACAACTTTGCACTCAATAATCTGGGGGCATTATTCATGGCTGAGGGAAGCCAATGGGAAGAAGGGATTAGATGGGGGGAAACAGAGACGGCAGACGGCCAGTCGGGCCTGCGTTTGGGCCTACGGAGCGGAGACCTCATTATCCCTGTGGGCTCATTACCCAGGGGAGACCATTCTTCCTCTTCAAAGGAGGTCAGAAAAGAAATGAACATCAATGAGGAGCACGCGCTCACAAAACACAAACACGCTGAGGACCCGGATAATGAAGGAGCGCTAAAAATGAGACGGCAACAACAAGGCGAAAAAAGAAAGAAAATGAAAGACGCAAACGGCACTTTCGCATAATGGCATTGGCTTCGCAAAGTGATACGAAGAGGCGAGGAGAAAAAAACCATAAATTACAGGAGCGAGTGGGCTCAAACGCAGCTCGGCTCTACAAGGACTCTCATTACCCTGACTAACAAGCAAGACATTATCACAGCGCAGGGAGGGGAGAGATTACAGGCCTTGTGCTAAAAGAGCCAGCAAAATTCACAACCCCTTGCCATGGCAGAAGACGTGTTTGCACATTCGGGAAAAAAACTATTTTATCTAATTGTTTTTGCTGCACTGCCAAAGCACAGGTACCGATCAGGAAATTGCCGTAAGCCCTGCTGAGCCGTAAGCCGCACTCTGATTACTCACTGGTCGAGAGGATGGTTCGAGGGCCTCTCCAGCAGCTTGCATCAGGTCCCAGAAAGGTGTGACAGGTGTTTCTGTCTTCAGAAAATCAACGATTTAGACTCGCGGTAGCTTTGGCTGCCTATATCCATCCCGCTACCCAGTATCATGCCTTTCTGTTCTGTAGGAACATCCTGACCTTCACACGAGCATTTCTGTTTCATGCATTTTTCAGGTGTTTTCGTGTAAAGAATTCACTTTCTGGAACCGGCCCTTTATCCCACTATAATGCAGCTCGGCATACAAGTGCCAGTTTCACATAAATCTGACCTCTCCTGTCTACTCTGTCTGCACCCTGGCAGGCAGATGGAAACCCAGGTGTCCACTAGGCATGGGCATTCAGGACCTCAGCCCCTAACCGCAGCATGGGAGGTGGAATTATATAGTGACCTGCCTTTTTTTCCATGCCACTCGAGATAATCATGGCTACAGTGGGACTGCAGTGGAGGAGTGTAAGAAACCAATCACTCATGAGCTCATTCAAACCGCAGTCAGAGCTACCCTCGTCACATGGGAGCTTCCTGTGTTCGCTTTATCTCACTGACTGTGAGGAGTAATCACCTCTCTGCCTCTGTGTGTTTGTGAGAAATAATCATCTCTCTGTCTGTGTGTGTCTGTGAGAAATAATCATCTCTCTGCCTGTGTGTGTCTGTGAGAAATAATCATCTCTCTGCCTGTATGTGTCTGTGAGGGATAGTCACCTCTCTGTCTGTGTGTGTCTGTGAGGAATAGTCACCTCTCTGTCTGTGTGTGTCTGTGAGGAATAGTCACCTCTCTGTCTGTGTGTGTCTGTGAGGAATAGTCACCTCTCTGTCTGTATGTGTCTGTGAGGAATAGTCACCTCCCTGTCTGTGTGTGTCTGTGAGGAATAGTCACCCCTCTGTCTGTGTGTGTCTGTGAGGAATAGTCACCCTCTGTCTGTGTGTGTTTGTGAGGAATAGTCACCTCTCTGTCTGTATGTGTCTGTGAGGAATGATCTGTCTGTAAACTTTATTTATCTCTGTGTGATTATTCTGTTAGATTGTCCTATGAGATTATTCTGTTAGATTGTCCTGTGAGATTGTTCTGTCAGATTATCCAGTGAGATTTTTGTTAGATTGTTCTATGAGATTATTTTGTAAAATTGTCCTGTGAGATTATTTGTTCAATTATTCTGTGAGATTGTCATGTGAGATTATTCTGTTAGATTGTTCTGTTAGATTATCCAATGAGATTGTTGTTAGATTATTCTCTGAGGTTGTTCTGCAAAATTGTCCTATGAGATTGTCCTGAGATTATTTGTTTGAATGTTTTGTGAGATTACTTGTTCAATTGTTTTGAGATTGTAATGTAAGATTATTCTATTAGATTTTTGCCTGTGAGATTATTATGTTAGATTGTTGTCTGTGAGATTGTCTGTGAGATTGTCTGTGATGTGTCCGTGTGGAGCAGTGGCGGGCCCAGACCACTTTAACAGGGGTGGCCCAGGAGTGGTACAAAACCATACAGGGGGGGACATTCAAAATGCAATACACTTGAAAAGATGTGATTGACAACCCAGGGTGGCCAACCACATTTCTGTGGGGGCAGGTCCCCCCCCCAGACCCCTCCCTGGACATGCCCCTGGTGTGGAGTGGCTGTGCATTTCTGTGAGGAATATCCGTCTCTCTCCTGTGCCTGTGAGAAGTGAGGTTAGGTTTTCTCATTACCGTGTCTGTCAAGAGGGACTTAACCGAAAAAGGACACATTTTTCACAGGAGTTGGTGTCCTCAGGATGATTGACACTGTGCTGTAATGGAAGCATGCTCAGCAAGTGCTCAGAGTTACTCCAGCTGCTGATGGGAACCAAGACAATCTTTCAGACATGATCCTCTCACCAAGCACTGCAGCCTTATTACATCAACCCAACTCAACAAGACTGAACCGCATCCACTAGCAAGCGCACTAAAAATGAGAAAGCAACAACAAGGCTAAAAAAAGAAGATGCAAACGGCACTTTGGGCTCAAACGCAGCTCAGCTCTACAAGGCCTCTCATTACCCTGACTAACAAGCAAGACATTATCACAGCACAGGGAGGGTACTCAACAATACTGCGACACCCAATGATGGCTCCATGCCCTCCCCTGCTTCCTCAGTCAACCATCTTCACTCTCGCTTCGTGCTGCTAGCACGTCATAACTTGCTCATTCATTTGTTCAGCCAAGAACTGATGTCACTTGTGTTAGCTAGCTAGCTGTGTACAATGTACATAGTATTGGCTAGCTCATTTGTACTTTTGCTTGCTTGACAAGCACAAGTTTGATTAGTTAGTTGATGAAACACAAGAACACAAAAACACAAGAATGGAACTATTAAATATGACAATATACACGTTTACGACAAAAAACTAATTTAGTAACCTATTATTTCATTTCATTACCTATATACTTTCCCAATACTATATTATATAGTATTACTATATATAGACAGTATATATATATATATATATGTGTGTGTGTGTGTGTGTAAAATACATAATTAAAGTGTCTATAAATGGTAATATTTTCATAATTCATTACAAATTGTGTGCAGAACCCTGAAGCGATGCACAGGGGCCTCATTATATGGCAATGGCTCAAGCAATAAAATGCTTAGAAAAATATCAGTTGTCAAGACTGTTTATAACGTTAGTGGAGATATTATAAACCATACGACAAGCTGGCCCCTGTCATCACGTAGGCTCATTGTTATGGAAAAATAAACTATTAAACTGTTTACTTGTAATTTTGGCTTTAGCCCAGGCATTCCTGTATCATGTCTCTACACCTCCTCCCCTCCCCCACCACCCCTGTGTTTTTGATCTGACTTAGCCCCGTGGAGTTTGTGGATTCCTGAGTTCCTATTAGTTTCAAAGAGCTCTTGAATGATCTTTGTGTACCAAGCAGTGCTTTTTGTGTCCCAGGTAGACAGGGGGTTTGGGGTGAAGCTGGGTCATTCAGAAACAAAAGACTGCACCATCTTGAGAACATGGTTGTTATTAGCCAGGCAGAAAACCGTACAACATTATACTTTATGCTATCATGGGATTACTCACTCAACAGGCAATTTCACATTTACCTTTTTCAATTAATAACAATTTAAAGAAGAATAACAAGCAATACTTCCCTGAAGTAGAAGTCTACAGCCCATACATATTTATGAAATAAATCAAATCTTCTTTGCAAAGCTACACTCAAAATCAATCAGATCCATCCAGAATGCTACTTTTGCAGAGCACGCTGGTGTGTGTCAGTGTTGGAGCGATAGAGAGGATAGTGATTGTATCACCATGTGTTCCACCACTCGGAGCTCGAACCCATTGGTTCTGTGCAGACTCCAGTGTAGACGTTTCTGAGATGTTTGCCCAGTGGAATTACGTAACATGCACACAGGAATGAAAGGAAAATATTAGCCTTTTGTGATGAGAGGATAAAAAAAAGGTACATTTGAGAGGCTGGCCCTGGCTATCCCCTCCTCTCACATCTCTCCTTTCCTATATCTCACATTCCTTCATCCTTCCATTTTGCCATCCTTCAATCTCCAACAATTCCTCTCTCTCACACCTGTCACATCCTTCATTTGTCACATGCCTCCATCCCTCCATCTCTTCATCCCTCCATCCTTTCTTCTCTTACTTCCTCCATCAGTCTATCCCTCTATCTCTCCACCTCCCCTTCTTCCATCTCCCCATCCCTCCACCCCCTCTCCCTGCATCCCTCTACCCCACTCAATCTCCCCCATCCCTCACTTGCTCCCAACCTAGCCAACCCCAACCCCC
>JAINUG010000247.1:775000-885000 GCA_029706075.1 Aldrovandia affinis
GACAGATGGGTTGGGGTCAGCCGAGGTCGGGCGGAGGGTGGTGCGGGGGAGGCCAGCGGCCTGAACTGTCCGGGCGGGCGGGGCAGGGGGTTTGAGCGTAGATGTACTGTGATGTGTGGAATGTAAGCCGATTCAACCCCCTCCCTTGATAACGATGTGATAAATATAGATTTCAATAATACGGTGAGAAGCCAGGCGCCAATCAAACTGCCAATCTGTGCAGTGCAAGGGGACAGGATAGCTGAGTTCAATGTTTCCGAATATTGTTTTTTTTTACGTGTGTGCGTGTATGTATGTGAGCATGAGTGTGTGTGTGTGTGTGTGTGTGTGTACGTGTGTATGTGTCTGGTGTGTGTGTGTGTGTATGTACGTGTGTATGTGTCTGGTGTGTGTGTGTGTGTGTATGTACGTGTGTATGTGTCTGTGTGTGTGTGTGTGTGTGTGTGTGTGTGTGTGTGTGTGTGTGTGTATGTGAGTGCGTGTATGTGAAAAAAGGGATTAGCAGGTGAATGTAAAGGCCAACAGAGAGTGGAACGCAGCGGGGTTTGGGTTGTGTGAGACTTATATAGAACATCTGGGTGTGTTCTCTGGACCGGTACTACTGGATCCCTGCTCAGGTCTGCGGCTCTGTAGAGCTCATTTAACAACAGCTTCACTTGTGCACTATGCGTGCTTCAAGGACACACACTTACCATGCAACTCTATATAGATTGCACAATAACGACTTCACTTTAGTACTTTGCGTGCTTCCAGAATATGTAGCAGACAAACACATACAATGTCCTACTGCATTTCGGGTTCCTGGTGTACCACTTTTGTCAGGAAGTGACTGCGCAGCATACAATTTTTGGTTCTCAGAACATTCCCGGAATGTGCATTTATTTCTTGGACGTTCTTTCAATGTTATTTTAAGGATTGCAGGAATAGCCTTGGAACGTTAATCAATTTCGTTTTTTCAGTGTATGAGCAGAATTTGAATTGTGGTTGGTCATTAATTTTCATTGGGAAGTCCGGAATGTTCCCTAACGTTCTTGAAATGTTTTGCGGTAAATTGCATTTGACTATAAATATGAATGCCCCAAATCTGCCCCATCTTCTCTGCCCTGATGGGACAACAGAGAATTGGGGGGTGTTATGGGTGGGGGCAATGATGTTTGACCCTTATAGGCCAAAGTGGAAAGTTTTATGATTTCAGCCTTACTGGAGAATCGCAGCGCTGGTTAAAATCAGTACCATGAAGACGGGATGGATACAACGGGTACTTTCTTCTGTCCGGGCCCCTGAACGCCAGTCACAGAAGAAGTGGCCCCTGCACCCCTGCAGTCTGTTTATAGGGGCTGTCTTCAATTTGGAGAACGAAATTACCAAATGAAGTCATCGGTTAAGTGTTTTTTTTGGTGAGCACATTCGTGTTTAAAGTAGCATTTTCAACCGAGCACAAAAAACTCCTTTACCCATCCCAATTCAAACCCCCATCACCCAAACCCCCTCAGTGATAACCTCCCCCCCACCCCCACACCGCTCCCCCCTCACTTAGTTACTACCTAAGCCCCATCCCCGACATAATATTATTCAGTTACCATGGAAACCCCATACAGCAGGGATTTAACTGGACCAGTATTAGCATCCCAAACCTTCAATGCCCCCCCCCCCACGATCAGCACCACAACCCCAAGCAATCACAGAGCCTCACATGAATGATATCAAGGTGAGGAACGCATCAGTCAACCCGACGGAAGGCCGGGAAGGGGCAGGAGAGGGGGTGTCTGGTCTGATGGAGAAGCGATTGCGGATGTAGAGACGAGGTTTGGAGAACACGTTCCACCGCGAATCAATCCTCGGGGGGGTCAGAGAGGGCAATTTCTTTGAGACTGGAACACCGCCGACAGATTATGAAGACAACGCTCATGCTCTTCTCTGTCTCTCTCCCCCCTCTATCCCCACTCTCCCCTCTCTCTCTCTCTCTGATTATAATGTTCACATAATCTGTCCTGCCGCTGATGGAAAACGTGCGTGCTGGCAGGAAGCATCGTTTTCCCCGTTTGACTATCTCCTCGTCAACTCCAGGTTGTTATGGTAATAGAGCGAAACTGACAATCTAGGTCTGTTGCTCGGCATTGCTGGTACATCAACCAGTTCCCTCGGCCTGATTAGTACTCAGGAGAAACATCTTACACATTTAATTACTAACACCCCCACAATTAACAGATAAATAAATACAAATCTGCAAAAATATAGCAGGCGATTACAGAGCGCTGCCTCTTTCGGTACACTCATACAAGCACTCGTTTTTAAACATGAGGAGAGCCATCGCCATTGCCATGGCAATTCGACAGACAGGAGGACCCATAAATGGTGACAACTGATGAAATGCACAACTGGCTTTGGAAATAAAATGCAAAAAAGGAGCTTTTCAGAGCTCTGGCCAGAGAAAGAGAAAGTTGTTGTTGTTGTCTTGTGTGGATACACCCCTTTGCCAGTTAACCAGTTAGTTTGCAAGCTGGCTTGCAATCTGACCACGCTTGCATTATGATTATTGAGGCGGACGGTTTAACGATCTCTCAACATTTGGGGGGGGATGCTTGTGTGTGTAAATGTGTGTGCGTGTGTGTGTGTGTGTGTATTGGTACTGTATTGGTACAGGAGCAAACGGACAGTTGAACTCAGCTTCATCCTTGGTGAGCTGAGTCTGGCCACCAAACCACACAAGGAAAAGTCTGCATTTTCTTTTTTTTTTGTACATCTCAGTTCAGCAGTGCAGCAGTGGGGAGCAGGGGGAGGAGGGGGTGGAAGGGTTGGGTGGGGTTCATGTTTGCTTTAAGTCTTTTGGGAAACCACGTTTGGATGTGGGACACCCTGGGCGTTGTGTTTATTGTCCCAGTGCTGGTCAGTTGTGGTCAGGCCACCTTGGTGTAGAAGGGTGTTGATTTAGGAGTGTTTTTATATCCAGGGGCTGTTGGGGGGGGGGGCTGTGGAGTCCTGTGTATAGGGGGGAGGGGAAGCTGCTGTAATCCCAAAACATTTCTATCCTTAAACATGTAGTAAGAAGAGATTTTTGTTTTCCCCTTCTGGCCTGTGCAAAACGTATAAAAAGGGGAAAAGGACAAAGTTGAGTTCACTTCCTGTCTATATGCTCCTCTGTACCAATCCAGCACCAATACACACACAAAGACATGCACACACACACACACACATATGCGAACACACACACACACACACACACACACACACAGATATGCACACACACACGCACACACACATGCGCACACACACACAGAGGCACACACAAATACACACACACACACACATACAGGCACACACAAACACACACACACACGCACACGCACACATGCATACACACACACACACACAAACAAACACACATGAATAGGCGGAGGTTTCGTGGGGGACATCTTTTTTTGCAGCCTCATGTGACAAAACAATTCAAGAAAAATAACTCACTCCAAAAAAAATAATAACTCCCCCTATTCTCTTCAAATTAAAGTCATTTTGGGATCCCATCCCTAGTGAAGGCCACATGCTCATAACCTTACAGACAGAGTCCTGTTTCATCCCACCATCTAGTTTCAAGGTATTCTGAGGACACTGCTAGGCTATTAGTTTACATGGAGATTGATGGCCGTGTCACGTCTTCGGCCTTAATGAGGTCCCGGTGCGGGCTCTTCCAGGTTTGTTACCGTCCCGCATGCGACGGTCATGAGAACAGAAATGAAAGAGCAGTGGCGAAAAGGAAAAGAGAGCCCAAGCATCTGTGTTTTCTTTCGAGCCGCCATGTTCAGGACCGCAGTCTAGCTCCCGGCAAAACCGCCATGGTGTACGAACAAGCGAGCAGTGAGGTCGTCTCGGGACTCTGCGGCGCGTTAGCGAGGTGTCAGGAACTCCGAGTCAATTAGTCTAATGTGCCAGGAGCGGAGGAAGGGAAAAACAAATGAACCGTGCCGGCTGTGTCTTAAGAGATAAGCTGCGGGAAACTCGCCATGTTTCACAGATAAACTGGGGGAAACATCTCACCATGTTTCACAGATAAACTGGGGGAAATATCTCACCATGTTTCACAGATAAACTAGGGGAAACATCTCACCATGTTTCACAGATAAACTGGGGGAAATATCTCACCATGTTTTACAACTAAGCTGGGGGAGACATCTCACCATGTTTTACAGATAAACTGGGGGAAACATCTCACCATGTTTCACAGATAAACTGGTGGAAAGATCTCAAAATGTTTCACAGATAAACTGGGGGAAACATCTCACCATGTTTCACAGATAAACTGGGTGAACGATCTCAATATGTTTCATAGATAAGCTGGGGAAAACATCTCACCATATTTCACAGATAAGCTGGAGGAAATATCTCACCATGTTTCACAAATAAGCTGGGGGAGACATCTCACCATGTTTTACAGATAAACTGGGGGAAACATCTCACCATGTTTCACAGATAAGCTGGGGGAAAACATCTTACCATGTTTCACAGATAAACTGGGGGAAAGATCTAACCATACTTCACAGACTGAGAGAAAGGGTCTAACCGAAGATCTAAGCTAAATTCTAAACTGTTCAAAAAAATCTGTTTTGTCAAGTTCCTATCCTTTCAGCTATCATTCAGTAGCAACTTTTTTAAACAAGAAAGTGAGCCTGTGTGTAGGCCAAGAGGGACATAGATCAGCTGAAGTCATTTGCCGTAGTTTCACTATTTTCTTATGTAACTTGGGGTCAGTCCACTGAACAAAGAGAATGAGAGTGTCTTTGCTTGACAGAAATGAAACCAAATTGCTCAGCAGACTTTGTAACTGACCACACGCTTTTTAGTTCCTCGTCAATACGTCAAACTTCCGTTCCTGATGAGCTTACACGAGTTTACAAACAGGTTTACTGTAAGTGTGAAACTGCAGACGTTCAGCTCTCTGCCTTAATTAAAAGAAATACTTCAGGGGGCACAAATTCCTCTTTGAGTGGTGAATATAATGTTTGGGGAGAGGAAATTATTATTTGGTTTAGATTTAGAGGTATTCGGTCAGTAATAAACATAACTAAAGGCATCATTTTCCTGGAATGTATCTTTCAGCAAACATTTTTTAATCACATTTTAAAACATACACAAATCATTGGGGGGCGTGCAAACTTGGCCAGAAAAGGGAAAAAATTGGAGTTGGGGCCTTGGTGTATAACCACAGAGTAATAACACAACACATTTTCAATTTATTTTACACTGGTGGCTGCCATAAGAGACAACAGCGCACACACCATTATGGGATCCCTTAGTGTATAACCACAGAGCAGAGAGTAAGAAATACGGCACATTCATATTTATTTTCACAAATTTGCCATGGTTGACTTTCATGAGAGATGCACGTAAACACCGTTATGGGCTGCGATCGGCCTCGTCAGTGGCAACACCTTGTTATGCCTGCAGGAGGAACGAGGGAGAGCTCAAACGGAGGAGAGGAGGCTGGCCTTTGCTCCTGAGACAGACAGCTTCTATTTCCTTCCAAATAAAAGTGGGGGTGGGGCTGGAGTGTAACCCCCCCGGCTATTGTCTCAGATCAGGACAGAGGGATCTTCTGCTATTTTGCACACATTGCATGTATGGGTGTTCGTTTGTGTGCATGTGTGTATGTGTGTTTGTGTGTGTGTGTTGGGGGAGTCACACTCCCTCTATGGGAGATTGTAGCATGGGGGTGGGGGGGGGGGAAGGAAATCCCATAGGTCCAATTCATAAAGCTGTGGGAATGTGGCTCATCCTAACCTTTTCCAGCTCTGTGTGTCGTCAGCTGTCTGTGCAAAGGCCGGAAGAGAGAGAGTGCACAGAGCCAACAGGATGGAGGAAAAGAAGGAATGACAGGGAGAGGACGGGGGAAGGAGGGGGATAGGATGGCGTCTGGGGTAAAACAATAAATAATGTGTCAATATACCCTGCCCCCCATCCCTGTCCCCATATTCCAAAAGTGTTGGAATGAGCAACAGAGAAATGGCTTTTCAGTGTGTCCGTACAGACCACCGATTAGCCAGTAACACCTAGCACCACCCTGAGCTGCGATGTGAAATTTCAGCACCTTAAAAAAATGTTTTGCTTAAACACACACAGCATATTCGAGGAACATCAACACAAATTTCCCCACCCCCACATCTCACATCCTCCCCCCTCCTCAAACAAGATTTCAGGAATGGGGAGGAGTAAATCTGTGGCTTCGCCTTCCCTGCTGATGTCACCAGAGAGAGAGCCCTGATTGGTTAGGCCTGCAACGATCGCTTGATTGTGACGTTGCGCCACCCCACCGGCGATTCGCTTGCTGAACCTCCATCACATTTTCATCAGTTTGCATCATCAAGCAATAAATCACCCAGGCAACCACCGCCACGCTCCCGCTGCATGGGCCCCCCCCCCCCAAACTCCCAGACACCACAGACCATCTGCAGGCCAGACCATCTGCAGGCCATCACACACACACACACACACACACACACACACACACTGCCTGCCGACGTGCGCCACCTGGCACATCACACACACACACCGCCACCATCAAACACACCGCCATCGCACATCACACACACACGCCACCATCAAACACACACACATACACACCGCCATCGCACATCACACACACACACCGCCACCATCAAACACACACACATACACACCGCCATCGCACATCACACACACACACCGCCACATCACACACACACACACACACACACACACACACACATACACACCGCCACCGCACATCAAACACATCAAACACACACACATACACACCGCCATCGCACATCACATCACACACACACACACATACACACACACCATCGCACGCACATTACACACGCACACGCCATCGTAAGCACATCACATCGCACACACACACACACACACACACACCGCCATCGCACATCATACACCGCACATGCTCTCAATCTGCATCACTCCGGCAAAAACACACACACAGACACACGCACACACACACACACACACACACGCACACACAAACAGCAAAGAGAGCATGTACAAAAGAGTGAACCAGGAAGCCTGCTCATCGCACAAATGCATCACAACATGATGTTTTGAATCAAAGGTTTAGAAACATGGCAGGGACTGTACACTTTGGTGTTCCCATGACGGTAATCGTAGTGCCCTCTGTCTGTGTCTCCCGGAGACGTGTCTGAGAGCGCGAAGCATCGGCTGGCTCTGGAACGTTGCGGCAGTGTTGGCAGAATGTTGTGCGGTGGTTATGGGGGAGGGGGAGGGAGGGGGGAGGTATAAAGAAGGACGTGAATATCAGATGTGAGAACCCCCGAGGAGAGGAGAGAGAGGGCCACCTCTATCAGTCTGTCTCTCTCCTCTGCTCTTTCAAAGGCGCTTTATTGGCATGAGGACACATTGTACAGTATTGCCAAAGCATTTTTTATATAAAATATACTTTGCAATAATCACGGTGGCACAGTTCTCACAGCAAGAAGGTCTGTCGAATCCAGGCCGGGGCCTTTCTGTGCGGAGTTTGCATGTTTCCTCCCGTGTCCGGGTTTACTCCGGTTTCTTCCCACAGTCCAAAGACATGCACGTTAGGCTAATTGGAGAGTCTAAATTGCCCATAGGTATGAGTGTGTGAGTGAATGGTGTGTGTGCCCTGCGATGGATTGGCGACCTGTCCAGGGTGTATTCCTGCCTCTCGCCCGGAACGCATGCTGGGATAGGCTCCAGCCCCCCCCCCCCGCGACCCTGACCAGGAATAAGCGGCTTAGACAATGGATGGATGGATAACGACAATAACAACAATATCAATGACAGAAAAATGATTAATTAATTAATTGATTCATTCATTTTTACGTATATTATTGACTATTACCTATAATTACCTTTAATACTTTAATAGGCATACTGTTTCGCAAAAATACTTTAAACTGCAAAACTGTATGCCTTGAAGTAATGAACACAACGAACATGTGTTTTTCACAAAAACAATCAATGTGAAAAACAAACTTTACTACCTTCTGACAAAACTTGAGTCGGCCTCTCCCTCTCTCTTTCTCTCTCTCTTTCCCTCTCTCTCTCTCTCTCTCTCTCTTACTCAATCTCTTTTTTTCATTCATTTGAAGATGCTGTACTGACTAATTATTACTGAACGTTATCTTTCTTGTATATATTTGTTTTATTTGCAAAGGCCAGATACAGCACCCCTCTCTAGAGGAGAGGAAGAGAGGGGAAAAAAATTGAAACAATATATAGAGCAGGAAAAATAGATCTTAAAGCACAAGGTTTGTTGCATTTCTAAAAAGAAAACTAGACATGATTGCGGCTCGTATGATAACATTCAAACATGACTGAAGAAGTGATGCCATACTTGCAGTCATTACACAATGTGACCAAAGCAAAGATGCCAAAGAACCACAGAGCTCAACAGACACAGCTAAACAGTGGTGGGTGAAGGACATTCATCCACCACGATAGACTGGGTATTAACAATCACAGCAATAATGAAATCACACAGGGACACATATTGGCCCGGGTGGTTACTGTGATGCTGATGGGGCTGTGTGTCCTTAACCTAGGACAATCTGTCATTTCTCCTCGTCTGTAAGTGCAATTAAATTAATCTATCCATCTCTGTTTCCCTTTCTCTTTCTTTCTCTCTCTCTCTCTCTCTCTTCTCTCTCTCTCTCTCCCTCTGTCTCCATCTCTCTTGTTATCCCTCTCTTCCTGTCACTCTCTCCAATTTCTCACCATGTCTCTCTCCAACTCCCTTCATTACTCTCCTCAATTTTTTATTTTTACCTTTTTCTCTCAAATTTTCATTCTATTTCTCCATCTCTCTCTCTCTATCTCTCTCTCTCTCTCTCTCTTTCACTCCATCTCTTCCTTGGTTCCCCATCTTTCTCTGTCTCGTTCTCTCTACCCACCTTTCTCTCTCTCCACCACCGCATTGCAAATGGATTAATCTTGTAGCATAGAGTCTGTGGGGGGATGGGCAGTGATCTGTGTGCACATCTGAAGGAGTCTGAAATGTGTGTGTGTGCGTGAGAGAGAGAGAGGGAGAGACAGAGAGAGAGAGAGGGGAGAGAGAGAGAGAGAGAGAAACGGCTCACATGTTCTGAAATGTGCTCTGCGTTCACTGTTTGTAAGCTAATACGCGGCACACATTGACGTTTCCTATAGTGTCCAAAATAAGAATCTATTAATAAAACATCAACCTGCTATGGTCTAGCTCATCTGGGGGAGGGGGAGGGGTTTAGAAGGATTATTTATAGCCATCTCCAGGGATGGGAGTTTGCATTATTGCATTATTTTATTTGTGCATGGAATCATGGGAAAACTTTCTCAATTTCGTGAAACCTTTTCACGGGTTACAAGAGAAAGGACGACAGAAAGGAAGATGAACACCCCTCTACACTGTGAGCTTCTTCCGGTCCTAGTGTTACTGAGTGGGTGGGGGAGGTGTGTGTGTGTGTGTGTGGGGGGTCATGAGAGAGGCAGAGAGGGAATTTTTCTTTAGGAATATTTGCATTGCAAGCAGACAAGCTTTTGAACATCTGTCAGTCACATTTACCATCCATTCTTTCTGATTTCCCCCACCCTCTGATTCTGTCCTCCATACCACCAAAAGGCCAGACACCTCTTTCTCCCATTCTCTCTCTTGCTCTCTCTCCCCCCTTCTCTCTCTTGCTTTCTCTCTCTTTCCCTCTCTTGCTCCCTCTGTCCCCCCTTCTCTCTCTTACTCTCTCTCTTTCTTTCTCTCTCTCCCCCCTACTCTCTATTCTATCTCTCTTTCTATCTCACTCTCTCCCCTTTTCTCTCTCACTCTCTATCTCCCCTTCTCTCACTCTTTTTGCTTTCTGTCTCTCTCTCTCTCTCTCTGTCTCTCTATCTCTCTCTCTCTGTCTCTCTCTCTCTCTCTCTCTCTCTCTCTCTCTCTCTCTCTCTCTCTCTCTCTCTCTCTCTCTCTCTCTCTGCACTCTCTACCACTGAACACTGTCCATCTAGTCAATCTGTCGTCACCACTGTTTACTTGCAGAAGTGAACTAGAAGTATTGGCAATCTGACTGGTTGCTTAAAATGTAAAATGTAAATGTAAGGAACTAGAAGTATTGACAACTGGGCGATGGAACTGACAACGGCGATGGTCGCTCACGCATCCAGAGAATGTAACAGGGCTGAACTTGGAGGGGGGCTATGATGAGAGTCCATACAGCCTGCTGATCTCGGGGGGGGCACACCCTACCCCCCCAAAAGAAACACACAAGCCATGCCTCATTCTCAAACTGCATGCATTCCACCCTACTTCCATCTCCATCTCAAAGCAGACCTCTCTGTTTACAGACAAGATTATCTTTATCAAATGTTTGATCTTCTCTTTACAATTTTCCACAATTGTCTCTACGATGATGACAGAAACAGGTACAACACACACACACACACACACACACACACACACACACACACACACACACACACACACACACACACACACACACACACACACACACGAAACAAACTCTTTATGTTGTGCCACAAATGATGAACTACCTATAAAACCTTACTGAACTATAAACATTTTTGGTATTAAGGGATTACTTTCCAACACCTGTTATTAACAATAATTAACATTAATGAATTGTTTGGCAGTGACTGTCAAAAATGAAATACCACTCACTGATGAATCAGCATCTTTACTGGCTGAGTTTTAAAAAAACAAGCTCTGGAAAATTCTGCACAGAGTAAATTAATTGTGATCGTTGTAAGTTCATTTAAAAGAACTGCAATGAATTGTGTAAAAACTGTGTTGACCAGTTACACTGAGCCTGTCATTTGCAAGGGACCAAGGACATCTTCTGTCAGGGTAAGCACTCAAATAAATGATACTCAGGCTTTCTTGCAGTCGGTGGGTCCTCGATATAAACAGTTTCCAAAAAGTGAACCACCAGTGTTTTAGTCTCTGTACTCTACCTTACGACACCCAGTAAAATGACCTTAAATTTGTGACTTGAACTGTTCACCACCCCCCAGCCCCCCATTTGAACATAAGCGTTGAACTGTTTACTGTGATTATGTACATTCTACACATTCACACTTATCCAGAGCGACTTTCCAGTTTACATTTCTTACATACAATCCATTTATACAGCTGGGTATTTGCTGAAGCAACTCAGGTTAAGTGCCTTGCTAGGGGTACAATGGGTAAAAAGGCTACCAAAAGGGTACAATGTAGTGTAATGGTTAGGGAGCCGGGGATGTAACTCAGAGATTGCAGGTTCAATTCCCAGGTGGGGCCGGGGTTGTAACTCAGAGATTGCAGGTTCAATTCCCAGGTGGGGCACTGCCGTTGTACCCTTGAGCAAGGTACTTAACCTGAATTGCTTCAGTAAAATATCCAGCTGTATAAATGGATTGTATGCAAAGAAATGTAAACTGTGTAAGTCGCTCTGGATAAGAGCGTCTGCTAAATGCCTGAAATGTAAAAATGTAAATGTACAATGACAGTGCCCCACCTGAGAATCGAACCTGCAGCCTCTGAGTCACAAGCCCAGTTCCCTAACAAGTATTATTACACTGCCACCTGAATGGAGCGCACGCAGCAACAGGAACGAAATCGGGGTGGATTGGTAAAAAGAGGAAGAGGATGGTGAAGTCAGGGAGCTACGATGAAGGCATCTCACTGCATGGGTGGGGTAGGGGAGGCTTTGGATTCCCGGCGTTCTTGCATTTGGGCCCCTTCCAGATCCCCCTCCCCCCCCGCCCAGGGCCCACATCCTGATCCAAACCGCAAGAGGGAGGGAGGGAGAGAGGGATGGGTCAGGAATACACTGTTTCAGCTCTCTTTCTCTCTCACCCATGCGATCACGGTCTGACACGCTCCTGACCTTGAGGGAAGAAACTCTGAGTGAAAATAATATTGGGGAGAGGGTTAAAGGGGAGAGGGGGGAGCGGGGGTACATTTTCCCAGCAGCGTGCGAATATTGGGAAGAATGTTCTTGGAGTGGGGGCGGGAAAGGGGTGGGGGAGTAATTGTGAAGAGACAGGAAGTGGCAGAGGGAACTAAAACTTTACATAAATCCATCAGAAAGAGAAAGAGAAACGGAGAGAGAAAGAGAAGAGAGAGAGAGAGAGAGAGAGAGAGAGACGGGAGGGGGATAGAGGGGGGAGAGAGACATTTCTGTATTATTGTATTTTAATAGTTAGAAGGGTCACATTGTTATGTACATTATATTGTTATGCTTGTCAACGCATGTTTGATATTTGGGTGTTATGTATGTTTCATAGTTAAATGTGCATGATTACTTGACAACACTGTTTTGGCTTGACCGGCCAAAGAAGCACCATTGAATTTCATAGGACTTGACTGAGAGAGAGACTGAGAGAGTTTTGTGTTTATGGTTTCCCTTTCTTTTTCTTCTCTTTTCTGAATATGTTACAATTTTTTAGGGTGGTCAACTTATAGGCCCTTTGGGGTTTTTTTATGAATCAACTTGAACTTATTAAATTAACTTAACTAAGATTGAATTGCTTCTTGTGGTACGACTAACCAATTTCACATATTTGTATTTTTTTTCCATTGATCTGCTATTTTTATGTCTTGGCAATTGAGGCTTGTTTTATGGCATGGCAATGAAGCATTTGTGTTTAATTTGAGTTGAGAGGGAAACAGACAGACAGAGAGAAACACTCTCCAGTCCTCCTTTTTGCACTGTTCCCATATTCAAATGTTGTGGGAAGGCAAAAAATGTGCGCCCCCACCCGTCCCCCTTTTCCTCCTCTCCCTCCCCTTCTCCCCTTGCCTTCCCACACACACACACACACATGCAGAGTGAGAGCTCTGTGGGAGATTTAGTGAAGGGGAACTCTGTGGGGAGATTAAGTGGAATCTGGTGGGCAGCTAATCTAGCCTCTCTGCCACATCAGCCGAGGCACCAGAATGCGCTCTTATTTTTGTTATTATTTTTTAAATAGCTGCCATTCTGGGGGAGACAAGAAAAAAACCCACAAGGCTTTTCTGCTTCATTTCAAATCCAGAACAGCCTGGGTTTTTCTTTTCTTTTCTTTTCTTTTCTCTCTTTCTCGCTGTCTCTCTCTCTCTCTCTCTTTCTCTCTCTCTGGCTATCTCTCTCTCTGTCTGTCTGTCTCTCTGTCTGTCTCTCTCTCTCTCTCTCTGTCTGTCTCACTTGTTCTCTCTCTCTCTCTTTCCCTTTCTCTCTGCTGCGTGACTGAGAGCGGATAGTCACACGGATAGTCACGTTGGTCTCCCTCCATGCTCTTCTGCACCCCAGCTGATGTGGGGGGCGGGTGTGGACAGGTGGGAGTGGGCGTCACCACCGTCACGCCAAATCAATTACACCGCCGCTGCGTTGGTCCCCTTGCTCCCGAGGCTCGGGCCAGCTGTTGGACATTAGCGATGTGGGCCCGGGATTTTTTATCTGAGCCAGTTAAGGGATAACTCAATACCATCACTGTGTCAGAGACAAGCCCACGAGTCCACTCTGGACGCACACCCCGCCTGCTCGACCCCACTTTTAATCCACAGCGGCTGCTGTGAGCACCTAGAGCGCATTATCTGGCCATCTCTCACTTTCTCCCTGGATGCTACAGATGCCGGTGCCCTGTTATCTCTCTGTCGCAAACTCATAACCTAAGAATATTAATAACTGTTATTATACATTTATGCTTGTTAAGCTACTTCCTGAACACCCGAGGTTGCCTTAAATGAATTCAGAATAAAAAGTAAGACTCATGAAAAGGAGAAAAACATTAATAATAATAATAATAATAATAATAATAATAATAATAATAATAACAGTGATTCAGTAAACAGCAGTGCATCTCTGCAGCAAAAGTAAAAACATTGACAAGAGCAGAAGAATATCTATGTTTTATTATTAATAATAATAATGATAATAATAATAATAATAATAATAATAATAATAATAATAATAATAACAACAATGAACAATTAATGATGATGACTACGAGAAATAAACATAACTGCACACAAAGAGGGAGAGGGAGTTAGCACACGGAGCCTGTAGCAGCCAGCACTGTAAAAAGTATAAAACGTGCTACCCGGGATTGGCTGACATCACAGCACTACCACAGAAGGTGCGAATCTGTTATCAGGGCCCCTCTGCCTGCTCTATCTACTCTGAGTTATCCACGGCCAGCGTGGAACCTGGTGAAGGCCCAACTTCAACCTGCGTGGTTAAATAAACCATCGTACTTTATGTTGGAGCATTAAATAAGTGTGCGAGTCTCACTCATTCAGCTCTAACGTGCTGCTTTGACTCTGCACTTTATGCTCACGCTTTCTGGAATGTGTGTGTTTATTGTGTCACGGGCGGTCCCTGTGCCAGGGTCTGAGCGGAGGTCAGGGAGGCGTGCCTCGCCCAGCATGTAGGTGCTACCTGCCCAGCGTACGCGGCAGGGCGAGCGTGTCCGTGATGGATGAGTCGGGGCCGTGACACGAGCGGGTCGCACACTATTACTGATCTGAGGCACCGCGGCGACCTGCAGCTGTTAGAGGCATGGCGACATGCCGGCCCCGGTGGGGGTGGGGGGGGGAGAATGTGAGGAATGCGCCCGAACGGTACACAAGAAGCGGCCGAGGAACGTTGACACAGCGATGGGAGAATGAGGTTTCGCGGCCTGAAATTATCTGTCAATCGCTGACTTGTTTGAACTGATCAAAATATTTTGCATCGCGATTCTGTTGGCTCGGGACTGCGCCCGCACACGTCCACCTCGATGTTGGTTTTCGCACAGCGGCGATAGGATGAGGCCTGGCGCTCGGTTATCCAGAGGACAGATGTGCTGGACTCCGGTGGACCAGGCGTTTGGGGGTTCCAGACCCAGGCAGGTTTTGTTATTCGGGGGGTACCACCCCAGTGGGACCAGGATAAACCCTGTACAGATGCTTCAGGGGTCAAAGGGCACAGGGAAGTCTGGGTAAGGCAGGCAGGTCTGGGGTTCTGTTATTCAGGGTGTAGGGGTGGTGGACCCAGAGGGTCGAGGGCTCCTGATCCAGGTGGGGCACTTGTTGGTGGAGGTTTGTTGTGTGAATTTCCTCCAGTAAGGCATCTAGTTGACAGGTAAGGAGTAAAATACGTTTCCCCAGGTAAATACATTTTAAGGCGGTGAAGGGCTCCCCCTCCTAGAGTGATGCTTCCTCCTAAGGTTTCTTCCTATTTGTTCCGCCGAGGGAGTTTTTCCTCACCACTTTCACCCAAGGCTTACTTTTGTAGGGGATTCAGTGGTCAGCTGTAAAGCGTATTGTGGCAAAATGCCAATGTGCTATACAAATACACTTTTATCAATCGATTGATTGATGATAGATTCTGACTGTCAAAGTGCGATGGCTTTCTAGGCCGAGTGGAAGGGACGGGTGTACCTTTAGCAAGGTGTTCGTTGAAATCAGGTATTTATTCACTACAGGAGGGGGTGGCAGCAGCTCCAAATATTTGCATTGATTGATGAAAAGAGGTGTGTCTGTGTGTCTGTGTGTAAACACGCAACAATGACACAATGGAACAGTGTGTAAATAGGGAAGGCTTGCTACGTTAGCACCCGCAATCACAAAGCACATGAAACATTTCTGTTTTGGTAGCAGTGTGGTAAAATGGCTCCTGGATATGGCTTGATACATGAATACATGGGGCTATGTCTTCCTATACAGCTAATAAACTAAAGTAATGGCTTAATTTAGAGTACGTCGTGAAATACTGTCGCAGTGGATTTTGACAGAGGCAGAAATGTGTAGAAACGGTAGGATCAGGTAGGCTGGTTCTGTCTCTCCCGGCACGATGGTTAATTATTACAACCCTGATTATAAAACTGGCGATAAAATCAAACGGCCATATGCGACTGTTGGCATTAGGTCGCATTATCAAACTGCCCTCAATGCCAGGTTCATCCCTCTGGTCCAGATTACCACGACGGTTTGGGCAGGATTATCCTGGATTGGAGGTAGAGACAGAAAAAAATTAATAAAAACTGGGATCTATCAGGGGACTTTAATAAATAAATAATTCTTCTTCTTCTTCTTCTTCTTCTTATTATTATATATAGTGTCAGACATAATTATTTGGTATTGTCCACCAGAATAAACCCAAAGTGTCTATGGGGACAAACAATGTCCCTTAGCAATGGGGAATCAGGATGTTTGAGTTCTCAGGCTACCCAGAATTCCCTGTGCCCTTTGACCCCAGAAGCATCTGCATGGGGTTTATCCTGGTCTTACTGGGATGGTTATTACACTTCACTGTACACTATTCCATCATTCTTATCCAGGTCCAGAGAGATCCAGAGAGGAGCTTGGATCAATGCGACCCCTGTTAAATCAGCTTTATCTGAATTTGCGGAATCACATCACCACTCAGCCAGGCGACCAACAACACACACATTGCAGGCATAGACAGACACGGACACACACACACACACACACACATACACACACACACACACACACACACACACACACACACACACACACACACACACACACACACACACACACACACACACACACAGACACATTTTAATTCTTTATTTGGGTCCATCACAAAGGAAAGGTACAAAGGCCCAGATACGTACAAATGTTACAGACGTCTGTTCACTTAATTCACATGAGCAGTGTTGGAATCGAGGATACATGAAGCATTTTCTTTCCCATACAAACACACTTCCTGTTACAGCAGACACCGAACAGTCCGTGGGTAGCTGTTTTGCCTTCTGGTTAGAGGGGCCTGCCATCCCTCATACTGTCAGCTTGTATACAACATGTCCCAAGCTACCGAAAATCAGAACAAAGGGCAGGCATTTCAATCCAAGTGCATTCATAGAATTGACTGGTGGTTGATTTTTCCGCGACTTCGTAGCAAATGCCTGCTCCTTATACAGATCGTATGAAAGCCCTATCTCCATGACAAGCGCTTTATTCACTTTCATTTACCACGGCAGCATCAGGGCTATCCGTTATGCCAGAAAGTATATTGTTGCCATCACAGTTGAGCCAGCTCGCCTTAACACGAGAGTGTTTATAGTAACAACTTGGAAAGGTCACTAGAGATCGAGTCCACAATACCATTGTGCCTGACTAAACATATTCACTTACACACACACACACGCGCGCGCACACACACGCATGCACACATGCTCATGCATGCACACACACACATTCACGCACGCACACGCGCACACGCACACACACGAACGTGTACACGTGTGTTCGTTTATGTATGCATATGTGTTTGTGCGTTTATGTATGTGTGTGTATGTGTGTGTGTTTATGTATGTGTATGTGTTTCCTTGTTTATGTATGTGTGTGTGTGTTTGCGTGTTAATGTATGTGTGCGCGTGTGTGTGTTTTTTTATGTATGTGTTTGTGTGTTTATGTGTGTGTGTGTGTGTGTGTGTGTTTGTTTGTTTATGTATGTGTATGTGTTTGTGTGTTTATGTATGAGTGTGTGTGTGTTTGTTTATGTATGTGTATGTGCATGGAGGTGGTGATCGTATCAGAGTAGGGGCATGATGTTCTGTTACATTTACAATTACATTTTAAGCATTTAGCAAATGCTCTTATCCAGAGCGACTTACAAAATGCCTACATGTAATGTAATGAAATGTAATGTAAATACGAGTGATGGGGTGAGGGTGAGGCTGGGCGGGGCTGGGCGGGGCATTATGCAAAGCATCCCTGTTGGCAGGACAGTCCAGGCCTGAGCCACTGTTCACACACTCTCCCTCACACACACACACACACAGTCTCTCTCTCTCTCTCTCTCTCTCTCTCTCTCTCAATGGTGGAAGGCACCATGGGACATGATGGACAGCCTTAAGTAAGCAAGCAAGCAAGTGAAGGCATGTGTGTGTGTGTGTGTGTGTGTGTGTGTGTAGGATGTGAATAAAGTTATTTCACAATCTCAAAGTTACACCAAAGCTCTGCGATCGGGGAGAATCTCAGAATCCATCACATTCAACAGAGCAGCCGTACTAAGGTTGATGGCAGCCCCCCCAGAGCAAACATGGCGAACGTGAGGTTAACCCTTTCCTTGCTCAGTTTCTGATTCCCGCACCTTACAAACCTTTCCTCAAAAAAAGGTCAAACTTTTCATCATATTTATATCCAAGCTAAACTCTAATGCCGAGGAAATAAGACATGATCCCCCCCAAAATCCTCACATGTTGCAGATTAAACAGGACTGATTTAAATTTTGGGTGGGGGTTTCCCCTAATCAAATGACAAGCGCTTAAAAAATCCCCCGATATGGACAGAGCACATCTCACAGGGAGGGTTTTCTCGAGTAGGTGTGTAAATTTGTTGAGTGCTGTAGAGCATGCACTGCAAGGCCCGACTCCTCCTTTGAGCAATGCCCTCTGGCCTGAACCTCGCACCCAGCCGTAATACCGAGCCTGTCCCTCCATGGTGGGTGCGAGGCACGTTTGACAGTAATTCATAACGATTTAAAGAGCAGCCAGGGAGGACGAGAGGGCCGAAAGGTGCCTGCCCCCTCACCGCACACACTCACAATCTTTCTCACACACACCCACACACTCACCACCTTCCCCCACACAAACACATTCACCACCTCCCCTACTCACACACACTCACTCCACCCCCACACACATACACACACACTCACAAACACCCCCCCCACACACATAAACACACACACACTCACATACACCCTCCCCTCCACACACACACCACCCCCTGCTGCTCTTTTCATTTTCGTCAACTCCCGCCCCTCTGCCTCTTCCTCGTTACCTCCAACGCCTCCCTCTAAAGCTGATAGTTCACACCAGAGAACTTATTCGTTCAGAATTTTGGCAGAGCTTTCCTAATGAAGGCTTATACCATACCATCAGTGTCTCTCCTCTCTGTGTACTGTGGGTGTAATTAATCTTCCTCACTTTTTGCTGAGAGTTGATGGGTGCGCACGCAGTGACAGACTGTACTGTTAACGTGACCTGCGGGAGAGACTGACTGGATTGGGCCGGTTCCTCTCTGGCCCTTCATTAGTTGTCCCAACCCACTGGCCCATGAATGCCTTTTAACATTTTAAAAGCCTGTTTCTTTCATTCCTCCATCCTGCTTCCCCCTTTCTCTTTCTCCTCTATTCTGTGCTCTGTTCCTTCCTTTCTGTCTTTTTTTTGTGTGTTTTGAGGAAAGGGTGTCTGGCAGATCTCTGACAAACACAAACACACACACACGGAAACACACAAACTCAGTGGAGAGGTAGTGATAACAAAGGGATAGTCTCACAGCCACTTACAATTTAGTTCGCGCACACACGCACACACGTATACACGCAAACACACACACACATACACACTCACAAGTACGCATGTACACGCTGGGGACAAATATGTTGGTCAGTAGTTGTTTTGGGTGGCTGATATGTTGTGTTGTGTTTGGTGGCTGCTATATATGGGTCAGTATTTGTGTTGGGTAGTTGATATGTTAGTGTGTGGCTGTGTTGGCTGACTGATATGTAGGATATCAGTAGATGTGTTGGATGGCTGATATGGGGGTCAGTAGTTGCGTTGCGTGTTGCGTAGTTGATATGTTAGTGAGTGGCTGTGTTGGGTGTTGGCTGGCTGATATCTTGGTCAGTAGTTGTGTTGGATGCCTGTGCTGTGTGACCTCACCCCTCTCACGTTATCTCTGTTTTCCCGCTCGTGCCTGTGCAGGAACCCTGAGAGACTCTGAGGCAGGAAGCCTGGCAGCCACGTCCCCTCACACAGAGGTCAAGGGTCATTACCACAGCGATGTTTACGGTCCCTGCTGTCACGTACAGGACACCCAACTGAGATACACTCATGTCACTGTGTGCTGTTTAACACACACGCACACATACACACACGCACACACACACACACACACACACATGCACACATGCACACACACACACACACACACACACATTGTATCCTCAGTAGTTTGAGAGTTTGAGTGAAGACCTCCTATCTTCATGCCACTTTGGGATCTATGTTTTTGGCAGCAGAACACAGTGGATCCCTGGGCGCAGTTTGCGGTGTGGTAATGGACAGCAGTTGGAGGAATAATTTTATTAGCAGTGCATAATTTTACCACCCCAGTGTCAGCTGCTGTCTCATGGCCCCCTCCCCAACTGACCGGGAGGGCTGCTGCTCCTATGCTACATCAACAGAAACAAGATGTTGCCCAAAGTTATGGTGAAGGCTGGTCCCCGCGCTAATCCGTTACAGGTGCCCGGACACCGTGAGGGTCTGAGATCTAAGCACAGACAGAAGTGCATAGCTTTGGGTCAGAAATGACAGCAGAGGCAGAAGTGCGTAGCTTTGCGTTTGAAAAGTGTGTGTTCACACCTCACACTTTTTTCGCTCGTGTTCCCTTTTTTGGAGCACGTTAAAATGAATCGGTCAGGCACTGGGTGCCCTGCCATCGACCCTAGTGCTTGTAAGTCGTCAGTCTTAATTTTATGACCCCCTTCCCTTACTGTCTGTACTTTCTTTTGTGATATTTGATAGTTTTCCAGTGTTGCTTGTTGTGTTGGTCAAAACTTGGTCACCAAAAAAACCTCAAAAAGTTGTCTAAATAACTCCAGAATGCGTGTGGACGCGCATTAAAGTGTTGGCACAATGGGCGTCCAATGGTGATGGCGGTAACAGCACTGCCAGCGAGGCCTTTTCTCTCTTTTTCTGTGTCTGTCTTTTCATCGCAGTCAAAAGCAAACAACATAAAAAACGCAGAGCCTCTTAGCCACAGACTCTCTTTCTCACGTTTAATTGAAAGCACGAAAACCGGCGGCATCCTGTTTCACAGGCGCGTTCACACGAGCTCGCCCGCTCTGATTTACAAGGGCTCCGGGCCGCAGAAACCCATGTGGCGATCCCCACAATTTAGGGAGCCACAGGGAAGGAGGCAGACAGATTTAAACCGCCCTGCGTGTGTGGGGGGAGGGGGAGGGGGGGGGGGGGGGCTCGGAGGAGTGATGAGCTCGGGAAAAGAAACAAGGGGAAAAGGAGCAAGGGAGATGAAGAGGTGGAGCTGGTGGAGGAGGAGAGGGGGTGGCTCTCCCTGAAATGGAGCTCGAAAGAGGGGATGAGCTCAGGGGAAAAAAGAAGAAGGGAATAAGGAGCAAGGGAGATGAGGAGGTGGAGCTGCTGGAGGAGAGGCCGGAGGAAGAGGGTCCGGCGGTTGACCCTCTGTTTTCCCTTGCCTTTATGACCAGAGTTCTCACTGAAGACAGGAAATGGTTGAGCACCCCCATCTTGACCCCGTCCCTCCCAGTTTTCGGAGTGGAATGCGATACGTCTAACTAGCGCAACCACGTCCTTGACCCGGTCCATCTCCGGAATAACATCCAGCTCTTATTGGAGGGAAAAATGTGAAAAAAAACTGATCCAATCCCCAAAATGTTGCTCCACCCTGGCAGGCCATTGCTGGATCAGTATCTTTGCTTGTAGAAGCGGATGGTGGGTAGTCAGGTTGTTCAGCCAAAAAGAACAAATCACTGAGGCAAAAATTAATTTGGTGCAGTGCTGTGATATATGGGGCTGTGTTTCGACAGGTGTTTCTCTGCTCTTGGCTCAGCCAGAGAGAGAGAGAGAGAGAGAGAGGGGAACTAGGAATGGGACCCACACCCACTGGCCCTTGGCTAAGCCCACCACCCTCCTGTTACCCACAATTCAACAGGCCGTCTCTTTGTTCTGTCCATGTTTTTTCTCTCTCAGCCAGTCCAGTTAACTTATCAGAGTGGCCCACCAGCTACAAGAACAAAACACACACACACACACACACACACATACCAATGCGTGCACATACCCAACCCAGACACACATCCTTACAGGTCTCACATACGTGCACATGCCCACACATTCACACAATGCTCACACATGGACAAAAAAATGTTATCTTGGTGTGTCAAACAGCTTATAGACACAATTCTCAAACAGTACACTCCGTTCCATGACCCCTGCATGAAAAACATAGCTCAATCCATCACTCCAGTACATCCTGTGTGCGTTAAATGCACAGAATGTGTGAAATCCAGATATGTACTCTATTGCCTGTCAGTCACGTCCCTCTAGGGCAGGCTGTGCTGCTCGCTCACCGAAAGAGCCGTTCTGTAAACGTTACACAAGAATGTTTAGAGGACCATTTCCGATGCGTGTGTGGTTCGCCGTCTCTGAGTCACATTCAAACACCACCTTTCCCCCGTCTGCTGGGGATGTCTTTTATATCGGTCCGGAGGGGCCAATCAGTGCCAGTCCTGAGAGGCCATGTGAGCTGCTGTCTTGTCATTCTTTCATACTCTGCTCTTAATTGTTTATCAACTAGCCCAATCGTGTACTCAAAGAGTCTTTGCAAAGTCAAAGCTGAAGACTGTCTGTCTGTGTCCTACATATTATAATGATTATGACTATTAATAATACTAATAGTACTACTACTACTACTACTAATAATAATAATAATAATTATAATAATAATCATTGTTAACACCTTTACCAACTTACAAAGATTACATCTGACGCAGTTATCAACAATACATGCAGCCTGATATTTACTGTAGGCATTGTGCTGAAGGTTATGACAGCTGTGCCCCGGCAGGTACTTGAACCCGCAAACCCCTGCATCCGCTCTGCACTGCAGGAAACCCGCCCGACACTCCCTTCTCCAGTCAGTTCCCAGATTTCATGCTTTGAGTCTGGAGTCCAAAATGTTCAATGCTCTGTGCTTATTGGTGCGGAGGATGTGCTGACGAAACTTCAGGTGACCTCAGCAGTGCTCATGTTGCCAAGAGCAACGGCAGGTTTGCTGCAAGCCAAAGTGAGGCAAAACACCAGGGCCGCTGCCAGCCAGAAATGAAAAACGCTGTTTTTTTGTTGTTACGTTAAAGAAGAAATGGGGAGAAGAGGGGAGGACAGAATAAAATGCGTATTTTACGTACCCCTTCCCCCTTCCTTCACCCCTCTCATGTTATCCTGTCCTTCCCCTTCTCTCCCCTCTCTCTCTTTCTTTCTCTCCTTGGCTCCGGTTGCATCTCTGATGATATGCGTTGGAGAAGATCTAAATATTTGAAGTGCTATGTGATGTGTGTGTGTGTGTGTGTGTGTGTGTGTGTGTGTGTATGTGTGTTTGTGTGTGCGTATGTGTGTGTGCGTGGGAGGGAGGGGGGGGGGGTTGCACGTCCAGCTCTAACATAGCTCTATTGTATCTGTCTGTGTCTGTTTCCCCTCTGGGATTAATAAAGTTGTATTGTATTGTATTGTATTCTATTGTGTTGTATTGCGTTGTGTTGTGTTGTGTTGATATAGCTGCATGTGTATGAGAGGGAGAAAGGGAGAGGAAGGATACGAAGGAATGGGCTGCAGACTGAAGCAGGGGGGGATATATGAGAGAGAGAAGGAAAGTTGGGAGAAAAAAGAGAGAGACAGTGAGAGACAGAGAGAGAGAGAGAGAGGGGAGGAGACGGAGAGAGAAAGAGATTGGAGGAGACAGGATCTTGGCAGTGTAGAGTTCAGAGGGATGAGGCCTGTAGAATCCCTGCATAAACGTAGAGTCACTGACCCCATGACTGGATGACCCCTGACTGTATGACCCCACTAGCCTGTGACTGGATGAGCCAGCAACTGGATGATCCTGTGACTGACTCTGTGACTGGATGACCCCGCGACCCTGTGACTGGATGACCCCGCAACTGGATGATCCTGTGACTGGATGACCCCGTGACTGGATGACCCTGCAACTGGATGACTCTGTGACTGCATTATCCCACAACTGGATAACCCTATGACTGGATGATCCCCCGACCCCATGACTGGATGACCCTGTGACTGTATTATTCCACAACTGGATGACCCCATGACTGGACGACCCCGCGACCCTGTGACTGGATGACCCAGTGACTGGATGACCACGTGCTCTGCTGTGATTGCGGTTTCCGTTTAGTTCGCTCCGACCAACACCCCCCCCCCATCACAAATTCCCACCGCATTCCTTTAACTTCAGTCACTTCTCCCCCTAGGCTGTACCCCCCGCCCACCCTCCCCTTTGAACACAGACCTAATACTGCGCCACACTGTCCCCGTCTCAGCTCAATTAGAGACAGCATTAGCCATTAACATCTCAGCCATACCCAGGAAAAACAGCACACGAACGCAGAAACACACACACGTACGCCAGCGACCCTGGGGTCCAGTGATACAGTCAAACTGAGGAGGAGGGCGGGGGTTGTCCATTAGCGCCACCGCTAACACTCGTTCTCATTAGCGTAGGCATGCACGTGCAGGGCTTGACAGGATGCAGAGGTTCCACTGGTGAGCTGTTTTTATCTGTGAGGATGAGGAGGAGCGGGAAGGGGTTGCCGGCCTAGTGGCAGGATATGAATTATGGACAAGGTGTTTCGGAGTCATATGAGGCCACTGCTTTGCATGACATCCTACACTCATCCCTCTCCATCCCTCTATCCTGAGCACAACTTTCTGCACTTCCCCCATATACCCAGAAAAACTCAACTTTTGAAGTTCTTGTATGACACCCCTATACTGTATGACATGTACACATGTATGACACCCCTATACTGTATGACATGTACACATGTATGACACCCCTATACTGTATGGCATGTACACATGTATGACACCCCTATACTGTATGACATGTATACATGTATGACACCTCTATACCGTATGTGTGAGGGCTTGTAGGGGTGAGGCCCAAGTGCGACCAATGGGGGATAGCTCCTGATGAATCAGGGTGCCACTAAAACACAATAGGGAGCAAGGGGCGGTACCCCGTGAGAACCGCTACAGAAAATAAATGGGAAAACAAAACTCCCAGCGTATAGCGAAATAATAACTACACACAAAAGAGGGCGACTCTCAGAAACCGGACAGCTTCACGAAAAGAGTGCAGAGCTGCCGGCGAAATAAAAGGCCGCTACGGGGAACAGAGAACTGATAATCTACTTCCTAAAAAGATGATCTCGGAGTGCTACGTGTTTAGCTCCCATAACCAATCACATCAAAAGGAAGAGAAACCAGCCAACGACCCACGCAGAGGGAAAAGAAAGAGAATAAACTTGTGTCGCAACACAGACAAAAACAATGCTGGAAAACGAACCCAGACGCCTAAGACGCAGCTTAGGAAAAAGAACAGAAACATAAGTACCCTGGGTCTGCCGGTAAGTAACCCTGAAAACAGCGAAACTAAAGTAAACACTAGACTTCCGTAGAAGCGGCGAGAAAACTGAAGTGAATACTTTTTTTGTTTCTTTTTAGGACTGCGAGTAACCGTACCGGCTTCAACGCCAAATGAATAGACACTGAAGCGCGGAGTAGAGAAAACGGCGAACTGAAATAGACAGTGAACACCTGTGAACAATCAGCTGATTAGGTATGGAAGATGAGCAGGAACGTACTCACGAGGATTGGAAAGGAGTACGCCCACACCGGGCTAAACAGGCACTCAAACCATGACAGTATGACATGTATACATGTATGTCACCCCTATACTGTATGACATGTATACATGTATGACACCCTTATACTGTATGACATGTATGACACCCCTGAATGGCACCACTATACCACCCCTTTACACACACACACACACACACACACACACACACACACACACACACACACACACACACACACACACACACACACACAGATATGCATACAAACACACACTCACAGACGCATAAAAATGTGCACACGTGCACACACCCACCCACACACACGCACACACACACGCCAGGCAGGTGATACCTTTAAGAGAGTCTGAGCCTGGCTGACAGAACCAGTCAGGTCAGTATCTCCTGAAAGACAGATGGAAAGACACAGCAACATGTGGTCCAATTTCATAGCATGTGGTCCAACCACAAGCCCCTCCAATCAATTGGGTTGTCTGGGTAAATAGAGCCAGATGACATCACATTGCATACCAGCTGTCTATATCCAACATATTCAATACATAATTTCCCATCATCCAATCGTTCCTTATATGACTACTCTATAAATGTTCCACTGGCTGAGCAATCAGAGCGCCTTTTTGGAAGTACAATAAATTATCATCTTTATTTTGTCGGCTGCTTGTCCTTCTCTCCGTGATTGATAGCCAGAGATGACATTCCCAGCTGATGAGCTGAGAAAAATAGATTTTCACATCACATCACATTCACTGACGGCAAATTGCACAGACTGACTTATAGCTTTCAGAGAGAGAAATAGAGAGAGAGAGAGAGAGAGAGAGAGAGAGAGAGAGAGAGAGAGAGAGAGAGAGAGAGAGAGAGAGAGAGAGACCCCAGATCGAAAGATAACATTTTTTTATCAGTTGTTTGTAAATGCCAACCTTCCAGAAGAATCCCAACTATGACACTCACAGATAACAGCCGCCTGCCTGCGTGTGTCTGTGTGTCTGACTGTCTGTTTGTCTGCCTGTTAGCTGGGAGCGTGCCAGACGGTTATTACAACAGTGGACACGTACATCCCTGACCACAAGCTTCCTCGTGCTTGTGTTGTAGCTAAATAAGAGAGATCGCTCACCACTTACCTGACCCACTTAAGAAAACAAAATCCAGCCTGTCATTTTCGCATACCAGGGCATGGATATACTCATTCTCCCAGCCACAGGCAGCCCTGTTGGTGTTCATATTTTTTTGGTTGTTTTTGAGATATTTCAGCTTCGGCTGCACGTTCTCTGTGATTTTGTGCACTGTGTCTTTGTGTTCATACCTTCCAGTGAGTGTGGAAACCACTCGAGGAATCTCATTCCACAGATTCCTCAGAAAACACAAACCAAAACAACAACAGGCAGGAATGCGCAAGGAATCTCCAGTGGATAATTTCCTAAGAATAAGACAAAATGATCGGGTGAAGGAGACAAGGTTGAAGATAATTGGCCCGCTGCCTCAATGCCAAGTGTTTGCCTGGATGGGAAGTGTAATAATAAGAATATATTATGAACACTTTGGGTGACTCAGTGAAGGCACTGACCTCAGGTTGCCAGGTGTCCGAAAAGATTCCTCATTTTCAAAAGGATTTGTGCTACTGCATTCGTTTGGAGGTATAGCCACCAACCAGACATCAAATATCTAGTCCTCCACAATGAAATGCAATTTACTGATGGTACGGTGTTGTAAAGCGTAGACCCTGGAATATACTTGTAATTCTAATACATTCATATGCCCATAGAACCCACTTAGAAGGTTGGGGTGTGTGCTGGTTTTTGTTCCAACCAATTAGCTGGCTTAATTTTCTAAACAGCTGCATACACCAATGCTGGTTCCCTCTTATATCGGACCACAGCGAAACGTTTTACCAAGGATACGTGTGCAGTCTGCAGCTGTAGCTCCTGAGTTTATCAAAAAGATCAAATCAAATACATGATTGGGGCTAATTAAATAATTTAGAGCAGAAGTCGGCATGAATTCCTGAAACGATCGGCCCTCATTGTGTACCCTCAGCCCTGTGAGTTTTATTCCAAAGAAATGTAAAAAAATTATGCTTTTTGCTATTATAGGAAAAAACTCATATTATTTGTGTGCCACGACATTAAAAGGACATTCTCTCAAGGTGAGAAAGAGAGAGAGAGAGAGAAAGAGAAAGAAAAAGAAAGAGAACGAGAAAGAAAACTTGAAAGATTGAAAACTTTTGTTATTGTGCTCCAGGAAGACACACTTATGTGCAGTAAGAGGTGAAGGAGAAGAGGTGTTAATCAGGAGCGTGGTGTTAATCAGGAGCGTGCCCAATCGCACATGGGATCCACACGCCAGGTGGAGCGAATCATCTCACGATTGCGCACTGGTCCCAATCCAATCCCATCCCATCATGCATCAGCTGTGATCGGCGCCCAGAGAGAGGCAAGATCAGATAGGATCAGTGGCTTTGAGAGGGTTGAATCCGAGCTTGTCTTTATATGCCTCAAGAACCCTGACACTGCTCTCCAACGACACAAATCTACTGTTGCTATGAAGACTATTTCAACTGCTCACTGAAAAAACCTCTGAGAGCCAAATCAAGATCTTAATCTGTGTTTCAGGAACACATACACACACACAGACACAGACACACACACACACACACATGTGCTTACACACGTGCACACGTTCATACAAACACACATACACACACATGCACACACATGCACACATATACACATACACATACGTGTACACATGTACACGCAAACACACATACATGCATACACACACGTCCACGCATACGGACACCCAAACACTTGCACACAGACATATACGTTTGTTCATATTTAAAACATTTTTCATATTCAAAAGAATAGAAATAAAATGTGGACGGTGTTGGGAAAAGTAGAGCTTTGAGCTGAGTTGGATTTCCAGCAAAAACATCCAATATGGAAATTTACAATTTTACCAGAGTCACTAGCCAGGGGGTGAGAAACTACCGTTACAAAAAAGGACTAATTCAATAATAAAAATATGCTGAGAAACACAAAACCTCTTGCTTGTAATAGGCAGAAGCAGTTTTAGCAATGTAAATCTGCGAAAAACGATGTCTTTGTGGAGTTTTATTTCTCCACAATTTATCCATGACTGTGCTACTTTTAAACAACATGTCAACGGTTTCTCAAACTTGGAGTCAATATTTTCTTTCCTTGCTACTTTTAAAAACTCCCCCTTTTCTCTTTCTCTCTCTCTCTCTCTCTCTTTTTCTCTCTCTCTCTCTCTCTCTCTCTCTCTCTCTCTCTCTCTCTCTCTCTCTCTCTCTCTCTCTCTCTCTCTCTCTCTCTCTCTCTCTCTCTCTCTCTCTCTCTCTCTCTCTCTCTCTCTCTCTCTCTCTCTCTCTAGCCCTGTAAGTGAGTGGACCTAAACCATGCCAGGACAATACACCTCACACCATGACTTCCACCTGAAAAGTTGAGAGCCCCCGTGGTGAAGGTACGGCTCGCTGTCAGCTCTCCGTCAGAGCACGGTCCATATATGGTCAGGCACATGGCTGCATTCCTGCCATTCCGGCCGTGTTCACTCTGTCCTCCTCCCCTATCGGTGTCCATGAACTGCATTCCCCCCCACATCTCCCTTGCCCTCAGGGCCACAGGAAGTGACACGCCCACCGCGGGCTCACTGAGCGTGTGCGGGATGCTGTCTGTGGTCATTCATCAGACCGGATACGGCCTTACATGCTTGATGCATGCCTCATCGCCGAGTGACTAGGGGGATAAAAAATGTGTGTGTGTGAGAGAGAGAGAGAGATGGAGAGAGATAAATTCATAGAGGATGAAAGAAAGTGAGCTTTCTGATAAACTCTTCAGGAATTTACAGGACATGACTCTTTGGGCTTCAGATAAGTTCCTGTTGAGTAAAGATCTTTTGTTATATTATCTAGACTGGAAGTTGGAGCGGGGTCCTCCGCCAAACACATACACACACTCAGCATATCTCATGCCTGTACCAAAACACTGAACGTACAGTTCCACAAACCAAATAACTGTAAAGTTAATAGTTTAAGTGGCAGTTGGCAGCCATCTTTGTGAGGGCGATCATGGCACACCCTGGCCCACAGCAGGGCCCGCGTTGCTCTCGTGTTGGCGTTGGCTGGGGGTGGCCGGGAGTGAGGCCTGACCCCGATGTGGCTGTGGACGTTTTGGAGAGGTCGCAGCCCAGTGTTAATCAGGGGGCCTGGGGCTGTTAAGTGGCTGGCGAGGGGCCATTGAGGTGCGGCGAGGGAGTCGGAGCAGGGCCGGCAAGGGGCCGTTAGCCACAGGGGCACATCACAGGTGTGCGTGGCGTCCGGTGGAATGCTGCGAGGTTGGCGGTAGGCTCGTGAGGTCGTGACCCTCCCGGCTCACACGGGGCTGCTGTTCAGCTGTGCAGATTTGCTGTGTCTCTACGGTGTCCTTATGGACCGTGTCTGAGAGATTTAAAGAGCAGGTGTGGGGTGTGCGTACACACGTGGTCCAGGGAGGACTTTGCGGTAAGGCCACCGGGACTCGGGTCATCACGGGGTCAAATCAAGTCCCCATTCAAGGGTGCGGCCCCCGCCTGCTGCCACTGCACCCCTCTGTGCGGTAAATCCCCTGAAGCTCCCCCTAAACTACAGACCCAAAAATGAGTAATCTGTACATCACACAGTGCGGTGAAGGGGCCGAGACTCTCGAGTGAGTCACTGCTGTTAACGCAGTCTGAAGTAGATAAGGCCTCACCTTCTCCACACCTGCCTCTCTAGCATTACCATAGTCAATGACCGACTGGACAGAGACCCTGGAGAGGAGGGGGGAGGTGGGACAATGGGGCCAGAGTAACAACAAGTATTTTCCACTGGCTGCCTCTTATCATACACAATCCAGTGAGCGTCTAAACAAGCGCGGGATGGTGTGGGAGAGGCCCCCACGAGCACTCGGCAGTGAGTCAGCAGTATAGTAGACTGGCTCATTGTGTGAGAGGCTGGCACGGGCTGGTCACCATGCTGAAGCAAAGGTCAAAGGTCACTGCACTGGCCTTGATCCATGGACATGGGGGCAAGGTGTGGCTGTGCAGCACAGATGGTGGGAGAGAGGGAATGAGGGAGAGTGGGAGAGAGAGGCATTGAGCGAGAGAAGGAGAGTGGAAGAGAAGGATTGAGGGAGGGAAGAAGAGTGGGACAGAAAAGGAGAGGGAGGGAGAAAGAGAGGGAGTGATCTGCTGACTGCTGTTCACCTGATTTCAATTCTCTCGGTTTTTCAATGTTTTTTTCAAAAGCAAAGTGCTTTATTAGCAAGACATTGTACTGTGTTGCACACGCAAAGGTGACAAGCCACAACAACAGACAGCAAACAATTACAAAGCTTAACGGGCAGATTCAGTCAAACCACAATACGGTTTACCTTTAACTTTTCAGAACTTAAATTTGCCACTTAGACATAGAGACGAAGTACAGTGTGGACAGATTGAGTCATTACCAGCACATTACAGGCAGAATGACAGTCGATCGTTTGAGTTAGTGGGTGTGGGGGTTACTCCGAGGCACCATTTGTAGCTGAACTTAAAATAATGAAACAATCACTTAGATTATATTGGGATGGCAGGTACGCCGACCGCCAAGCTAGGGGTTGGCGGATCATAACCCAAACCTATACAGCATCAAGAGCACTCAGGGTCTCCCGCATAAATAACTACAATGACCACAGACTCTCAGTCCTTACAAACATTAACTTCTATACCCTCTAACCTCATGTAAACGTTAAAGTTACGGCGGGGTCGAGGGGGGGTTTGAGGTGCCCGCACAAAGCACAGACATGCCCCTCTCCCCTCACATTCCCGCCATGCCTGGCTGCACCTTGCCGGGCGCTGATTGCGTACGCAGCTCAGAATGTGTGCAGAGGGAGTTAAAGAAAATCCACAAAGCTTTTCTTTTCCACCTTGGAGGACCGGTTTTACTCCAGCCACCCAGCGAGTGGAAAAACAAAAGAGGGATAGCGGGGGCCTCAGGGTGGCGCGATTGGTAAAGGCACTTGATCTAAGTGCAGGTGGTCCACTGAAACCCAGGTTCAAGGGTTCAGCTCTGGCTGGGAGTCCTGTTCTGGGGTGATGATTGGCTGTCCACCCCAGGAGGGAAGCCAGCATCAGTTTACCATGTTCAAAAGTGGCTCTGTGTGTGTCGGAGTTACGGTCGACGGCTTGGCGATTTCTCGTATTAGAGGCGGTTCAGTACGCCTTTGTCACTGCTGGTCCCAGAGTTGCTGGTGGCAAACTCGTAATATGAGGGAAGGGCGGGGGGGGGATTTATGATGTCTTATAGGGGGCTTCCCTGGACACCGAACATGTGTGCACCCCCTTCAATATTTTTGATATCATATCATATATCATATCAAAGCTGGTTTAGATTGATGACCTGTGTTTGACCGATGCCTTAGAGCCTTAGAGCTTTTGTACCCAACAAAAAAGGGCTACAGCTACACAGGACTCCTTTGGGCTGTGCTCGCGGCTAAACTATCCGTCCATATGAGGGAGAGATCTGTTCCAGTTTCCAGTGCGGAAAACTTTTCTCTGAGAACCAAAAAATTATAATAATCTGACACAATATGTCTTATCTGGTTCTGGGGGGGGTTGGGGGGATAGGATTTGGAGATAAAGAGGGAATCTCTGTCCCACAGTTCTCTTTGCGAGACAATGGGCCTGGCTGCAGTCTCCAGGAAGTGGGATGTCTGCAGCTCCCAGCTGTGAGCCAACAGGAAGTGACACTCCTCTCAACAGGAAGCAGCAGGGGCACATACACTGGCCAAGCAGGAAGTGTCTGCTGCCAACCCTGAGTTCATTCATAAATCTCACATAAACACACACACACACACACACACACACACACAGACACATGTGGTAAGGAATGTGCGAGTCTTGGCAACCAGCCACAAGTCAGTGTGCTGTAGATTTTTAAACAATCTTACTGATGTCCAAACTTCAAACGTGCTTACGCACACGCACACAGGCACATAAACACGCATGCAACACCAGCTCCAGATGCCAATATGTGCCTCCACAGACTGTTAAAAAGCAACACCGCTGTACAACTGACAATATCTAGTCATAAGAAAAAAAAAAAAAAAGAATATTGAAAGTGATCAATGTATAAATTCACAGACACACATACACACACATACTTTTTCAAATTGAAGACTTAGACATAGTGTCCGAATTCCTTTATAATATGTTGTGTAGCTTAAGGAGAATGGAATTCGAGATAACCTGCATTGTGGTAGGGATTAGGACATTGATGCGTCCGCACACATTCATATTATACCCACTGATGTTCAGCACATCCCTTCTGCAGATCTAGTAAAGGTGGGTGTGGTGTCTACAATCCTTTCCCCCGATCTGAGAAGCCAAGGGAGGTCATTGAGTTCTGACTCATTGTGGAATAAGTGGGGAATTTCAGGCACTCTGATATCTGGAGTCTGATAACTGCGGGACGATGGGGGTGGGGGGTGGGGGAGAGACACAGAGAGAGAGAGGGAGAAAGAGATGGATAGAGACAGATGTGTGGGATGGTGTACACACAGCCTCAGAAGATGGCCCTCTTATCACACCCAGATGACAGTGTTATTGCAGGAATCTTCCGCAGCGCTGTCTGTCTCTGTATGAGTTCACGCGGAACATTGATCCAGGGTTTCTGTGCTCACTGCAGGACCGTAGGCACGCTTGACATGGAGCGTCGCTATCAGCTCCTCCTGCTCTACCCCCCTGAGGCATCTCAGACATTCATTTAGGAAGACGCAGCAGAAAACCCACACATCGGTAGATGCTGTTAAAACAGTAAAATACTTTTATACGGATGCGTCGGACTGGACTCCCATTTACCCGATGTGCAACATCACAATATGGGGAGCGGTGTCCGTACACCTACACCTGAACCTAATGCTGGTGGAAACCTGGGCTGTTTCGGTAAAGATAGAGCTTCACTCATGATAACAGGGTGCCTGTTTTTAATCAAGTCAATAACGGGTGAGGACTGGACTGAACGGCCCGTTTTCATCATCAAACATCCTGATAGTTTTATTGTAGTAAACCCACACTTGTGAAGCTGTACACAGGGGGCTGTCAACAGAAAGCCCCTCTCTTCATTTTGAGTGTGGGGGGAGGCGCCCAAATGCAGGGTGCGCAATGAGGGAAAATCACGTGCCTGTCAGGCGATATACTCTTGACTATTACCACACATGGGAGAGGAAGTGTCTGCAAAGCAACGTTGGAATGGAAGAAGGCCCCGGGGTTGTGTGTAATGTGTGTTGTGATGAAACGCATTTCCAGTGAGTAATGAGCCCGTCAGTCATGAGGACAGGAAGCAGAGAGGAATAGTAGCGAAGTAGTCCTGAGACCTTTCCCAACCCCTCCCTGGGGCATGGGACATGCTGGGAAAACTGTGTGACAACGGCAGGGGGAATCCCAGCCCTCTGAGTGTAGAATACTGGAAGTGCTGACACCTGGCAGGGCGTAGCACACCTGGATACCTCACCTCTTACCAAACAGGTACAGGAGCCACTGCCCATAACCCAGGGGACTAATCAGCAGGAATCTAACTAACCCCCAACTCCCCCAACTGCCACAACAAATACACAAACACGCACACGCATACACACAGACCAAATACACGAACACAAACAGGCATCCACACAGTCCAAATACACAAACATACACATACACACAGGCCAAATATACAAACACACACACGCATACACACAGTCCAAATACACAAACACACACATACACACTGGCCAAATATACAAACATACACATGCATACACACCCACATACATACACACACGCATACACACATAAACACACGCACACACATGTAGTACATTACTGCCTTTCACAGCATAGCCATTCTGTCCAGAGACAGATGGGGGGGGTGGAGAAGGGGCCAGGAAGTAACAATGGGCGGGGGGCAGAGGAATGAAGGGGTGATCAGAGGGTGGGTCGGGTGGGGGGGGGGGGGGTGGGGTGTCTTCCATGGATGATGCATTTCTCTTGGACACACTGAGGAAGCCGGTGTCAGCATGTGAAGCAGAAAGATAAATAAATAAGTAAAAAGCTCAACTGAACTAAAAACCTCAGGCCATGCACGCTGGGTAGCACCCCCCCCAAAGGACACTCTGTCCCACTCCAACTATGCCAAAACACACCCGTCTCCCCCCACCTCGACCCCACCAGGTCCTGTGGAAGATGCACTTCCTGTTTGCTTTCTCTATGGACAGGAAGCTGCTAAGGATCTATGCCTGTCCCACACACCCAACATCTGATTGATTGGTGGTTATGAGCTCACCAGCTGCACAGCTCCTATGTGTGTGTGTGTGTGTGTGTGTGTGTGTTTAAAATTACGTGAAACTATCACCATTTTTCTCAAACCTCTTGCAAAATGAAACACTGCACTCAAAGCTATGCGAACTCTTTTTGATCAAAATGACACACACATGCAAATGAATCGACTCTACTAAAGATTAATTACACACTGGTGTGATAAATGAAAAACACTGCTATGAAAATCTAAACATTTCACTAATCCAATTACAGTGTTATAAACTTACAATGTATGTTCAGAAGCCTGGTGTAATAGATTGTTACAATTGTATGAAATCAAATAGGAAAGGAATACACAAATACGGTATAAAAATGACAGTTTTGTACTGCACATTTCAGTGAATAGCATAGGGAAAAACAGACCACGAGAATATAGTATGTCTGTACAGGAAGACCATTTATGTAAAGAAAAGAAAATACTTAGTCTAGTCTCTCAGCTCTGTCAGGCCAGGCTAATCATTGATGACAACGTCATATTGAAATACTATGATGTCATCAATGATTTACTGTAACTTTCCTCAGTCGAATGGCATCGTTTTGTAGCATCATATTTTTGATAGCCATCTCTTGCTCTGCTGTGAACAGACTTTGTCTTCCACCACAAATGGTCATCTTTCAATTCTGAAAAAACATTTCTGAAAAAAAGGTTATGTTACAGTATGCTGTATTGACAAAATAGGAATATAGGAATAACATTCAGCTCCCAGTTTCATACATGATACATATTGGTACTGAAGTTCACTTGCAGTAGTTTACCATATTCAATAATCACTGAGCACTGTATTGCAATGTAGCAATACAAACAAGAATGATAAAATTGAGATTACTCAACTATGTTGTAGAATGTTTTCAGTACTTATCTGTTCTCATTTGTGAAGGTCTGGATCATAGATGCAACAATGAAGCTGCTTAAGTTTGGCTGCACTCTTTGCCTGGCCTCCCTCAAGGTAAAACCATGGTTGAAATTGTCTTAATTTGTTAGGAGAGTTTACTTGTAGCCCTTGTGGTTTACCTGCATTAAATCTCTGATTACTGATTGAACAATTTAGGCAAGTAGTGTTTGCACCTGTGAGGACTGAGCATGGACAAATAATGAATTGTTTAGCATTTTGAATGATAGTGCTTTTCATGTGAACACAAGAGTTTTTATTGATGAAGATTGTGCTTAATGAGGAGAATTGTGTTTAGGGTTTTGATAAGTTAATTTGATAATGCAACTGGTGTGAAAACAAGCAAAATGTGCTTATGGTTTTGCAGGAAGTGTTTTGTTTATTGACACATAGGCTTTAGGTTTTGATAATTGTGTCCATGGTACTAGATTTTTGTGTGTAAACAATTGAGAAAAATTGTAATGAGGAAAGGTGAAACCAGGATAGGGGTCAGACAAGTAAGATGGAGATGAGGTGAACCAGGTAAGGGGTCAGACAGGCCTTGTTCTTCCAGGTTGGATTCCTGGGCGAGGTGCTGCTGGTGCACACCTGAGCTCAAATGGAACAGTACAAGTCCAGCACTATAAACAGATAAAACTTGTAAAACATTTACATCTCACCCAGAGCTTTTTACATACAATTCATTTATACAGCTGGATATTTTACTGAAGCAATTCAGGTTAAGTACCTTGCTCAAGGGTACAACTGCAGTGACCTGGGGGTCAAACCCGCAACCTCTCAGATACAAGCCCAGTCGCCAAGGCATTACACCACAATGTACAGTGCTGTCACCCTCCCCCCTGACCTCCCTCACACTGGGGTTTAGCCAGTCAAATTCCTCCAATTTGCATGTGAGGTGCATTTGCCTGCGCTGTAGGTGAATCACAAGGTGGATGTTAGTGACACAGGCCTGTGACCTTGGAGCTCGGCAGTTTTCCCTGGAGCCACAGCGCTGTACTGTGTACACAGCAGGTGTGCTGATATAGTGTCCCGTGCACCGTGTTAATCTCAGTGTTAGTTGAGTGTCTAGGGCTGCTTTGTGAGTTGTATTAGGCCCAGGTCATTGCCTCTTCAGTGGGTAGAGCCAGCAATCAGGGCAACAGCGTTTGGTTTAGTCATGAGCAAGGGCTCACTATTCCTCTCCACAGAACCTGATACTGTGTGACACAGGCTGATGCACTCACACATACACACACACAGACACACACACACTCATATACAAGTATCCACCAAACACCCATATACACACATATATGCATGCACACACACACACATATCCACCAAACAGCCATCTACACACATGTATACATTCACACACACACACACACATAAATAAGCAGGATAAATATTTTGATAATCAGATAAAACAGCTTTATTTGGTAACTACCAGGTTAAATAATAATAATAATAATACGAATGCTTGGTTTTGATCATAAGGCATATGTGTGTTTGTTTGTGTGTGTAGGGGTGCATGTGCATGTGTTTAGATTTGTGTGTAAGGATATGTGTTGTTGAGCTTGAGCTTGGCTCTGTCTCACTCTTCTCTAATTACAAGCGTTCTCTCAGTGACCTCATAGTGCACACAGAAGTTTGCTGGCAGACAGAATCCTCCTTTCATTCTGCCCAATCCTTAAGAGGGGGGCGGAGCTCAGGGATCAATAAACCAATGCTAGAGAGGGGGCGGAGCTCAGGGATCAAGAACCCAATCCTAGAGAAGCTTTATCATATTTACTCAAAATCCACATCATTCACACTGCACTCCCCATAACATCCCCCACTGTACCATTCATTAACACCTATCTGATATTCTCTCCATTTCTCTGATTCTCTCAGTCTTTCTCTCTCTCCCTCTCTCTCTTCAGCACACAGGGAAGCCTTTGATGAATCAGGCCGGTGTTTTCATAGACTCAGCAAAACCGAGGGGCACTTATCTAGCATCTGAGGATTTTAATCGAAAAATTTAAGTGGCAATACCCATAGTGAACATGCTGCCATGGCGACAATCCTTTGCATTACATCACAGAGGCTTGTGGGATTTGTGGGTTTAATCCCCACATCGCCGAGTGCTCAACCGGCCACTTGCAGCTGTCGCATCAATGTTCCAACAACATTGCGCCAACTCAGGGAGCAGTGCGGCCGTCCCTCCACAACGTTGCAGAAGCGACGTGAGAACGCTGCGCTCTGTCCCACGACAAGCACACGCGGATCAGCGATAGAGCACGGTTGCTTTCGCACCAACACTTGAGCCACCCTCCGCAGTCCAAATCGTCACATGACAACCTCTTACCATGCCACCAATGGCATGTTTGAGTTAGGAGGGGTGCAGGGTTCCTCTCGGTGAAGGAAATTACTTCCTGTTTCTGTCTCCGCCCCGGCCCAGCCTCGCCACGGCACGCTACAGTGCAAAATCTACTCAGGATTTATTTATTCCCTCCTCCCGGTCAATAACATGGGATGTTAGCATGACCTTTGACCCCTGCAAGTAGCCATGGCTCCTTATGGAGGACAGGCAGGGCGTGGGGTGAAACAGCAGGTTATGGTATTAACATGACGGCCCTGCACCGCACCAACTCTCCCTCCCTCTCTCTCTCTCTCTCTCCCGGGCAGCTGTTGGCACTGGCATTGCTCCACATTTGACTGGCCACTCTTGGTGTGTCTGAACACAATGATTTTAAAAAAAGGAAGAGAGAGAGAGAGAGAGGGGGGAGGGACAGAGAGCGTGGAGGAAGTATGAAGAAACACAATGTTGTTATTCACCACTGTATCGGAAGGGATAGGGCTAATAATCCATGAAGCCATATGGGGTGGGGGGTGAAATCTGGGCAGCTGGTTAGTGCACGGGGGTGGAGGCGGCTGAGGGGCCTGGGGTACTGTGCGATTGTGTTCACTCCAGTTGAACGGGCCTGAAGGATAGCAAACAATGGTCTTCCACGACTTCCATATATTGTGCCAGGATTATCTCGGACTGACTAAACTCGACACACACACACACACACACTCTGACCAAGCGTCACCTGTAGTGAGACCTTTCGTTTGGTGTGAGCTTTTCGTTTTGGTTCCTCTGACGCAGCCCCACTGTGGAGCCCCATACTGTGCTGCAGGACCTCAGCGGTGTGACATCCATGTTAATCCCGGTCACGTGACCACGTCCACCATGCTCAGGAGAAGCACAGCCACACGAGTGCAGTGTGCAATATGTCAGCCTCCTAATTAACCACTGAGTCACTGACTGTAGCCTCACACACCCTGTCCGTGTGTGTGTGTGTGTGTGTGTCATCTGAAACATACACCTCCATGCCAATCACATACAATGACTTCCTTGTTTTGGGTGTGCATACACATGCATGTATGTGTGTGTGTGTGTATGTGTATGTGCGTGTGTGTGCACAGAGAAAACATAACTGTGAGAATACAAGGCAGAAGCTGAATATATCAGAAGGAATATTAGGGAAAAACATTACAAATGCATTATGGTTGTGTTTGGATTTTGGGTGTTGTGTGTGTGTGTGTGTGTGTTGGGTTCAGTGTTGAGTTCTGGCTGTGTTTGGGTTCTGTGTGTGATTGGGCTATTTGTGTAATCAGGTTATGTTTGTGATTGGGTTAAGAGTGTGTTGGGTTATTTCTGTGATTGGGTTATGAGTGTGGTTGGGGTCTGTGTGTAGTTGGGTTATATTTGTGTTGGGTTATGTGTGTCTCTGGGTTATATTTGTGTTGGGTTCTGTAGAAGAATAAGAGGAAGGATACCCATCAGGGCTCAGCGTGAGTGCACACAGAAGGGCTGTGCTCCTCCAGCAGGGCGTACAGCCACAGGGATCGGTACTGGAACGGGGGGAGTCATCTCTACCTTAGTGCCGCCTCCCCCGCCCCAACCATCCACCCCTCCCTCCATCCCCCCGTCCCCCTCCCTCCCTGCCTCTCTTCTCATCGACGGAGTCCCCTCATTTGCTCCCGCAGTTTCCGCCAGCGATATCTCCACCTGAAAGGACAGGAAATCGCTGTGTTATTGTGTGACCTTTCACGTACAGGCCGTGGGGATATCGCAGCAGTAGCTCTGGAGACATCCAGCACAGCATTGCTCATCAGCTGTACAGGTACCTGCCAGAATAAAGGCAACAACTTACAGTAAATGAGGGATCATTTAGAAGTTTGCAGTACTGCGAGTGTCTGCCAGGACCCCCCATGTGCCATTCCCTTTCCAACGACCCCCTACAGGGTTACACAAGTATTGCCTTTATTTTGGCGGTTTCCCAAAATTACATGACATCCTTTCCATGTTAAACAAAATACAACAGAACACACATCACTGAAGGGCAAGTGAGAGCTTGGTACATTTTGTTTCATGACAAGATTCCAAGGTTACCCAGCAGTTAGGAATTGGCATTAATACTAATACAGGGGGTTGTATTAGCATCTGAAGGTAGAGTCTATTCAGAGAACAGGACGTTGATATTTATGGGGTTCTTTTCAAGTTCCAAACCTATAGGCTATAAATCCTTCCAAACATTCACAGTCAATCCCTGAAGAAATCATTTGTCCTGGATTTCTCCAGAAATATGCCTTTCTGCTGGACAAGTTACCATTGCAGAATATTAATATTAACATTCCTCCACAACACTCCTTCTCCCAAGCTATGATTGTGACCATTCATCTGTAGTTTTAATATTTGTTATCTTACCATGTGATACAGTCATACAGTCCTCACTAGTCACATGCATGGATACACACACACACACACACACACAGACACACACACGTATGCACTTGTATGCACATTCATGTACATACATTACCATATGCACACACACACACACACACACACACACACACATAGACTGGCCAGGCACATGTACACACACGCGCAGCACTAATGCATTCACACACACACACACACACACACACACACACACACACACACACACACACACACATACACACACACACACACACACACACACACACACACACACACATACACACACACACACACACACACACACACACACACACACACACACACACACACACACACACACACACACACACACACACACACACACACACACACACACACACACACACACACACACACACACACATAGACTGGCCAGGCACATGTACACACACGCACAGCACTAATGCATTCACACACACACACACACACACACACACACACACACACACACACACACACACACACACACACACACACACACACACACACACACACACACACACATAGACTCATACACATAGGCAGCTCCATCCATCGACCCGATCGGCCCTAAGCCACAGTCTCCACACAGAGATCTGTACTTCTCTCTCTTTCTTCTTTACTGTTGTTGTTTACCTGACAGATTTTTTCCCCTCCTTCCCTTCTCTCTCTCTCTCTCTCTTCTTAACTCCCACCTGGTCTCTGTCAAAGAGAGGCCTCTACTCCACCTCACTCCTGTAGGCACCATCTGCTGTCCAAATGGAGGGCAATCGGGGACCCCACACCACAGCGAGGAGGCCGTGAGCTTTCACCTGTTACACGTCAGGGGCGGGGACCCTGTCACAGCCTTTAGCGGGATTGCCCAGGTGGTTGGGAGGAGGGCCTGACCATGGTATACACTGGTTATGCAACCACTAAAGGCACTTGTTCCACAGCAACCTGGGTTCGAGCTCAGGGTTCCACAGCAACCTCTGGCCAGGAGTCGAGAGCGGACGAGAGTCTACGGGAGTTCAGGAGGAAGTCTGTTCTCCATGAGTCGCTCCACAGAACAGGCGCACACGCACTGGCTCGCTCTCACGCGCGCGCACGCAAACCTAGCACCTGTGCCGTGTCTCTGGGACTGCAGCTGCTGGGGAGGGAGTCTTTCCTGTACCTGGGCCAAGTGCTCATTCCTTCAGTTACTTATGTGTCCACAGCTGTGCTTCAAAAAGAAATAAACAAAACACTCGACACGCAGGAAGTGTGTGCACACGTGTGGCAGGAAGGCGTCCACGGGGTCACTGAACAGGCGGGGGCCAGGGCAATTGGGGACGGCTCCGCTTCGCTTTGCAAAGTTCGCCTCGATTGTCAACGACGTCCATGACTATTTACGAGCTCTCGTCGGTGACGTGACACAAATTAGCGGAAGGCTGAATGCCACTTTGAATCAGCCAAGCATTCATCGACGGACACACTAATACGCAGAAAGCGTAGGTCATTTAAGAGCCAATTTGAGATATATCAGTGAGCAAAGCTTAAATGAATAAAAACAGCAAAAGGACAAACTAGAACTGAGGGGGAGTTTCCATTATTTCATCGTTTAAACATGTTCAATGTTTTTGTTAATATATCCATTCAATTCCTAAACTCATAAACAAGAATGGCTTCATTTGACACTTTTTCTTCCCCGTAGAACAGTTTCCTTTAGAGTTAGGTGTGCCACTCTGCCACTCTGTGACCAAAGTTCATATGTAAGCAGTCCTGTTCCTTGTCCTGTAGTAAGGGGCCATAAAGTAGCTATTGCTGCATAGTGAATATCACATTTAATGAGCTGCACTTTGATCAGGGATTTTTAACTCCACTGCTGCATTCGGCAAAAGATTAAAAACCTAACCCTAACCCTAACAAACTGTTCAAAAATAATTTCCTTAATGTACATTTAACACTTTCAGTACTGCTGTGGTCAGGTTTAGCGGTATGGAGCAGTGGTCAGAGCAGCAGTGTGGAGCAATGGTCAGAGTAGTGGCATGGCGCAGTGATCAGTATGGAGCAGTGGTCAGAACAGCAGTATGGAGCAATGGTCAGAGCAGCAGTGTCGAGTAGTGGTCAGAACAACAGTGTGGAGCAGTGGTTAGAGCAGCGGTGTGGAGCAGTGGTCAGAGCAGCGGTGTGGAGGTGATGATGGGGCAGGTGCGATTTATCAGCTACGGTCCGAGCGGGGCCTTCTGCTCTCTGAGTGACAGGTGTGGGACACACAGGGACTGCTGAGTGCCTCAGACAGCTGCAGTCCAGCGTGGGCTCAACAAGCACCTGTTCTCCCCATTCACCCTAATCCCCCCCCCTCTCCTTGCCAAACCACCCTCCAGCCCCCCACCCCCATCCCATAAAGAGTGGATATCCATCTCTATGGGTGGTTTCTACGGACGCAATCATCCCAAACACTCTGTCCTCTAGTGTGGCGGCGGGGCTTTGGCCGGGTCCTCAATGTCTCATTTCAGGCCAGTGCTCAGATCCACATCTGTGCATTCATAAAATGATTGGAACCTGAATTCGGTGATAAACCGGCTGCTCCCGCTGCTCTTGTGTAGAGGAGGTTGACAGCTCCATCATGTGTGCTATTCGCGTGCGAGTGCTATTCGCGTGTGAGATTGTCATTAGTGAAGCTATTAGTTGATTGTTGTAATTTGTCTTATGCTTATGCTAGCGGAGCTTAGAGGAGAGAGAGAGAGAGAGAGAGAGAGAGAGAGAGAGAGAGAGAGAGAGAGAGAGAGAGAGAGAGAGAGAGAGAGAGAGAGAGAGAGAGAGAGAGAGAGAGAGAGAGAGAGAGAGAGAGAGAGAGAGAGAGAGAGAGAGAGAGAGAGAGAGAGAGAGAGAGAGAAGGGGGAGTTTTTAAAAGTAGCAAGAAGAGAAAATATTGACTCCAAGTTTGTAAGGTTTGTAAGGTGCAGGGCTGTCATGTTAATACCATAACCTGCTGTTTCACCCCATGCCCGCCCTGTCTCCCTGCACTGTGTCAACCCCCCCTCTTTTCTATCCTCTACCATCATATCTTCCTCAATCTATCTGGCCTCGCATCACGGGGGCTTGCCTTTGTTTTCCGTCAAAGCTAATTCAAATTCAGTGAAGCCTATACCTGTGCTGTTATACCTGTGTCTATTTTTCTTTGAACCCACGAATGAGATATTCACATCCCCTCTAACATTAAATCTCTGAGACTGATATCTCACAGCAAGACAAGGAGGGGGGAGGTTTGCCATTATGGGAAACGAACCACTCCTGACCATTGAAAGATACTAACTGTTCCTTTTGAGGGAATATAATTTCATATTTGATCAATAATTGTCTATTTTATTATACATTATATTGAATTATCTATTTAATTATCAACATCAATGATCTAACTGTGCAATATTGAATTATTCAGCGCACTAGGGTCAGATATCAGATTGAGCTGATATTCAACACTATACCACGGCTTGGTGAAATACTCGATTGTGATTGGTTGAGATGGTGTCGATTATTTTCCAGTAAACCGCACTGAGAAACATAATAATGCACGGCTGTGAAGTAGCTCCAGCGAAAGTGGCCTCATCACGGTTCCAAATCAATACACAGGACGTTCCACGTTCCATTTCAAATGAGCATTGGGTTCGCAACTGAAAACAACGGCACAAAAGTAACAAGTTAACGACAACAACATAGCTCTCCAGCAATTTCTCTTCATTGTATTTGAATGCTTATTTATTTCTGTTGCAAGTAGCTGTGGTGTTAGTGGAATAAACCACTCCGGGCTGCACGGTTGTATGAAAATGAATCACTTCAGGGCCGTTAGCAGCCCTGTGGCTATGTCCTGGTCTATTTTCATAGAACTGCACAGCCCGTTGTGGTTTCTTCCTGACATGCACTGATCCACGTGACTTGTGACTTGTGACATCTGCTCACTGTCTGTGCGCTGTCCGCACGCGCAGTCGTCTCGTTTCTTCGTTTGTATCTCAAATCGCTGCGTAACAGGAAGGGGTCTTGTCTGGACTCCAGCCACCAGCGCAGCCTTTCGCTTTGTGCATGGGGTGCGCCTACTGCCTCACACAAAAAAACAATCTTTCGGGCAGCCAAATGACGTTAACCATTCTCTTTTTTGAAACAGTGCACTTTTATTGTGGTATAAATGAGTCAAAGGACCATGTTGGCAGTAGATAATTGTCTTATCTCACAATGGAGACCAGGTCTAAACATTAACCCTTAACCTAACTGCCAACTGGAGCATTTTCAATAAAAGTCAACTGCACTACGGTCGACTGGGGACACATCTGTACCGTACGCCGAATGGGAGGAGAGAGAAAGAGGGAGAGAGAAAGTGTTGGGACTGTGTTTCCCTGTACAGTGTGTATTCTTTCGTTCAGAGTGACCCAAAGCGGAGGCCAAACACAGCGTGAGCCCTGACCCATATCTGAGACGAGGAAGGTCCATATGCTGCATGATTGAGCCCAGTCTGCCTACCTGTGCAAGAGGCCTCACACTCTCTGGAGTGTTCAGGGCTATATGTGTGTGTGTGTGGGGGGTATCTGTGTGTGTGTGTCTGTGTGTGACTGTCTGTGTCTGTGTGTGACTGTGTGTGTGTGTCTGTGTGTGGGTATCTGTGTGCGTGTCTGTGACTGTGTGTGGGTGTCTATGTGTGTGTCAGTGTGTCTGTGTGTGTGTGTGGGTATCTGTGTGTGTGTGTGACTGTGTGTGGGTGTCTGTGTGTGTGTGTGTGTGTCTGTGTGTGGGTATGTGTGTGTGTCTGGGGGGGTGTCTGTGTGTGTGTGTCATTGTGTGATGCTTGTATGGGCGTGTGTGTGTGTGGGCGTTTGTGTGTGTGCGTTTATGTGTGTATAGACATGTGTAGTGCGTGTCTGTGTGCATGTATGTGCGAATATGTGTTTGCATGTTTGTCTGTGTGTGTGTGTGTGTGTGTGTGTGTGTGTGTGTGTAGATGTATATATGTGTTTGCATATGTGTGTAATTGTTAGAGCTAACAAACATCTGTTATTACAGTCTGTAAACACTGCACCATAAAAACCAATAAAACATTTTCTTCCATATAAACAAACTTTCTTTTGAAATACTATAGATTACAAGATATTCGGAACCGTTATTTACATACAATACCGAAATTTTGGCACTTTTTGTTTTGCAAAAGTACAAACGTTTTTATTTTTTTATTTTCTCAAGATTATCGATATAAAACGAATTTCTTGTGTAAGAGCATGCCATGCTATTTTGCAAATACTTTACAAGCGTTTGTGGCACAATTTGCATTGTATTTCTCCTATGAATAATGGCAGCCAAAGTTGCCAAACAGGTGCTGAAATGGGGACATGGGGCGCAGTGGGGAGGGGGCTTTTTTTATTTTCAATCAAATGCATCATAATAATAATTTCACTATATAAAATAAGAAAAATAATGTATATACTATATATAATAAAGTCTTCAGTGATGGCAATTCTACAATTATTGGGTTGTAGCTTGTTTCACACCTTGGTCCGCAGTGAGAGACAAAATGTTTGTTTCAGATCCATGTGGTTTGCAGACACAGAGGTGCTGGTGTTTCTACACAAAGCCAGACAATGGGTGAATGGTGGTGAGCTCCGCTATGTGGAAAGATGTAAATGCTAGTGGCAGTGTGTCATGTAAAATAACAGGAGAGATCCTTCTGATAAAGCATCAAAAGGTGAGAACGTACACACACACACACACACAATTACACACAATTACTCACACATACACACGCACACACACACACACACACACACACACACATGCGCACACACAAACACACACACACAATTACTCACACATGCGCGCACACACACACACACACACACACACACACACACACACATGCGCACACACACACACACACACAAATACTCACACATGCACACACACACACGCACACATGCACACACACACAAATACTCACACATGCACACACACACATGCACGCACACAGATACTCACACATGCACACACACACACACACAAACGCGCGCACACACACGCATGCCGCACGCACACACACACACACTCAAACAATCCTGAGTGTACAGATTCTGTTTGTATTCTACACGGCGCCTTACTGGCTCTCTGTTTCTAGCCCTGGTTCACATTCAGACCCTTTCTGCTCCAGCTCTGTCATTTTCACCCACACCTCTTTCCTGTATGTGCAGAGAGGCCTCTGTCAACAGACAGTGAACACAGGGAGGAAAATCAGTCTACAGTCTGTCAGCGAGGAATCCTCCCTCTCGCTGCCCCTTCTCTCCTCTCCCCTCTCACTCTCCCTTCTCTCTTTTCCCTTCTCTCCTCTTCCCTCTCCCCTCTCTCACTCTCCCTTCTCCCCTCTCCCCCTCTCCCCTCTCCTTTCCCTTCTCCTCTCCCCTCTCTCACTCTCCCCTTTCTCCTCTCCTTTCCCCTTCCCCTCTCCCCTCTCGCTCTCCGTTTCTCTCCTCTCCCCTCTCTCCTCTCCTCTCCCCTCTCCCCTCTCCCTTGCGAGATTATCCAAGCAGCAGGGCAGGGTTTGATCACCACAGGAATCCTAAAGCAGGAGAACGCTCACAGGGCCTGAGGAAAGAAGCCGGGTTCGAGCTGAGGTGAGGTGAAATGAAATACAGAGAACGATTATTCAGAAGTTTCGTCATGGGAAACTAAAAAATGTTTACAGAATTACCAGATGGTGTGACATGCAACCTGTGTGTGCGTTTGCTATTTGTTTTAAGACAGCCTTGGCTAGAGGTGCAGCGTTGGGGGTGCAGCAGTGCGTCACCTGACCCTGGCTAGTGAGGGGAAGTGGGGAGGAAGAAAATGGAAGAGGAACAGGAAGAATGTGGGGAAGTGGAGGAAATGGGTTTTCAGTGCTGGGATTTCCCCTTCCTTTTCATTTCCCAGGGTGCCAATTCCATTGACACTCCAGGCAGGGGGTTATTGAGCACCTTGAGTGTGAAAATGACCCCCCCACACACACATCCAATGGAAACACCTACTTAACAAAGACCTCATATACAGTACTCACAAAGATTTTATCCAGTGCAGACTTATTTGTCCTGTTTCTGAACTAAGGTAATGATGGCAAAAGGAAGTATAATAACACACACACACACACACACGCACACACACACACACACATAGAAAACAGGCACACACACGCACACACACACATACACACAAACACACTTCCTGCATCTCACAACAGGAAACAGGAAGTGAGAGGCAGGAAGTGAGGCGCAGTGCCACTTACACTAAGGTGTGGTGGAGGCGGCAGCTCCCGGCCAGTTGGGTGGAGGGGACGTCGGAGAAGCCGGTGTTCCCGGGGAAGACCACCAGTCGGCGGTGGGTGTCGCGCCAGGTGGTGCCCGACAGGTGATGCCTCTGGGGACTCATCCAGTACCCCCCCTTGCCCTGGTGTGGGGTGCAGAAGCTTTCCAGGACGGGGGCCTTTCCGCAACGGCTGTAGTACGGTGGCTCGTACAGGCTGGCCCTGGGTGCGCTGCTCTCCATGTAGGAGGTGGGGGGGGGGGGGTGGGAGATATAAGTCGTATCAAAAAGTAGAGCAGCAGTTGTTTGAGAGATGCAAGGATTTCCCCCTGAAATCTGGGCCTAATTGCGTTTTAACTGTCAGGGTTTTGGATATGCGTAACCTTTGAGCACAAGCTGTCAAGGAAACAGGTTGGTGGGTGTGGGGGGGGGCGTGGCATTAATAGGGATGCAGAGGAAGCTTGGGGAGAGATCTACGCCATCGTGGTGCGGTGACTCACCGAGCCGCGGCCTTCAGGGACCGTGGGCTCCCCTCCCGCCGTTATTGGAGCGACGACACAACGCAGTAAATCTCTCCTCGCAAGCGCTAACGCTACAGACGGGGGCACAGCGCCAAGCGGCCATGCTGGTGACTGATTTACGATCTCCACACATCTTTCCTCGGGCAGCAGAGAACAGACGCAGGCTAGAGGACGGGGGAGTGCTGGTATGTGGGTTTCTTGTCACCGTGGTAACAGGAGGAGTGGAGCAGAACTCTTCCTCAGGTCTGATTTCATTCTGGGTTATAACAAACATCTGATCTTACATAGTGGGGGGCAAGGCCGAAATTACCATATATATTGGGGGGGACACATCCCCCCCAATATTCAGATATGCTCAAAATGTCCCCCCCAATATATAGCCTAGCTGATTTTTTTTTTAAATGTCCCCCCCAATGTTGACTCCATGGTTACGGCCTTGGTGGGGGGACAAGAGTTTGTGCGGTGGGAGGATTATGGGTAACAGATTATTGAATGTAATGTTTGAATGTAATGTTTAGCAGATTATTGAGTATGAAGAAAGAATTACAAAATGAAATAAAATTGTTTTCTTGAGGTTTGATCTCACCTAACCCTAACCTTCCTTCCTCAACCATCCCAACTCATTCTGATTGGTCCAAGCCATTGTGTCGCCAAGTCCTCCATAGACCCTTCCTCAACCACACCCACTCGTTCTGATTGGTCCAAGCCTTTGTTTCGCCAAGCCCTCCCTTCCTCAACCACACCCACCCATCCTGATTGGTCCAAGCCTTTGCCAATGCTTTCATCATCATTGCATCCACTCGTTCTGATTGGTCCAAAGCCTTTTCCAAAGCCTACCACGACCACGCTCAGTCATTATGATTGGTCCAAGCCACTGCCAATGCCTTCCTCAACAACATTCCACCCATGCTAATCATGGAGGCCTCTGCGACTGGTGACAAAACAGAAAGGTAGCAGGATCCATATTACCCCATATCGCCCGCATCACCATCAGTTTACATCTCAATTTGCCACCCATGATTCTAACTTTTCAAAGGGAGAAAGGAGATGCTACCTCTGGGTTGTGAGACACGTATGAACGCTTGATCTGCAAGGCTAAGCCATTATTTAGTTCATTTCTCATTGCTCCATGATATCTCTATATATTCTAAAGAGGCCCCTTTAAAATTTCTGTTTATGAAAATAAAGTTTGCCTCAGGAGCCAGCACAATGGAAGGGAGCCCGATGGGGCAATGGTAATCAAACACCATTCTGAAAAACGCTACATTCCACACGTCGCCCAAGGGGGAATGTAAAGAAAAAACAAAAAGAAAAAAAGAAAAGTTGTGCTTTGAATAACGTTGCACCCAAATCGAGAAATGCAGTCATTTCATCATGAAGTGATGGATGGCTGTTTTTGACGTGCTGTAAATTACAAAGGTCTGGCTCGGGGGGGGAGGGAGTAGTTTATTGGCAGCTATCTCTGTGTATGTGTACCCAGGAGTGCGCGAGAGCAGTGGGCGATTATTTTAGTGTTTATTTTTCTCGTATTATTATTTTCTGTTTTTCATTCTCTCATTTGACAGCTCTTGTTCTTCGAAAACAAATGACAGTCTCTCTCTGCCCATCTCACAGGCAGAAGATCACCACGTCCAATGAAACGCCCTGACAGGCAACCAATCAACACATCCAATGAAAGGCCCTGATGGGCAGAAGATCACCACATCCAATGAACGGCCCTCATGGGCAGAAGATCCTCACATCCAATGAAACGCCCTGACAGGCAACCAATCGCCACGTCCAATGAACGGCCCTCATGGGCAGAAGATCCTCACATCCAATGAAACGCCCTGACAGGCAACCAATCACCACATCCAATGAAGGCCCTGATGGGCAGAAGATGGCCACGTCCAATGAAACTCCCTGACAGGCAGTCCAATGAAACTCACATGAATGAGCAGTGAGAGAGTGCCCGAGAGAGAGACAGCTGTCCTCTGTGTCATGTGTGTGCGATTGATTATGACACAATTCTACTTTTGCTCATACTTCTCTCTTCAACCCAAAATAAGGTGATCTATAACAATCAGCGGAAGTACTGCTTTACAAAAAATTCATTCGAATGATTTGTTTGCCTTGTGTTTTGTTCACCACACGGTCCTGTACAGGGCATGTGTTTTGATGGATAAAATAAAATCACTCCATTTAGTTTAGGCTGAGATGTGCATTGAACTTTATTAATGCTTTATGAATAATCCCATTATGGTGAATGGCGATGATTTGAGAATAGAGAGCTACTCTTCAGTTCTCTACACCATTACAACATTACGTTACATTCATATATCAGACGCAAAAGTTTATCCAGAGCAACCTACAAAACAAAGTGTATAAGTGGGTTCGAACGGGTTACATATGAGCAGCAGCAGCTGCAGCGAAGGAAAAGTGGCAATATCACGCCCTTGATAGCCTTAAAAGTGACACTATCACGCCCCTGATAAGATGGTAGCACAGACAGAAACCACCACAACTGAGCATCCGTGCCCATTTATACAAGTTCAGTATGATACAGAAATGGACAGCTAACAAAACAAAGTCAAAATCTCTCTCTCTCGATCTATCTTGCTGTCTCTCTCTCTATCTCTCTCAAATTTGAGATGCCTTATTGGAAGGAAATACATGTGTAAATATTACCAAAGCGTACAGCAATACATTTAAATATGAACACAGTGCACATTTATGCAGCTACGCTGTGCAACTGGGATAACTGTGACAATAACCACTCTTGTGTTCTCTCTCTCTTTTTCCCCAAGTTCCAGACACATCTATGATGTACAGCATACACATTGTAATATTGACATATATATGATAAGATAACCAACCTCAGGATGTAGTTGGCCACATACAGGGCAGTCTCTGGATACATGGCTCTTCTCCTCATACCCACAGCGGAGAGATCAGGGCTTTCTTACGGGTGGAGGGGGGGTCTCTCGCTTTAAGTACGGGACGAGGCGTGTACCCGCCGGTGGCGGGGGACCGGGGGCGCATCTCTGTTTTCGGAACAAGATACCCCCTCAGGTGTGGGCGGGATACAGGATACTCTCTGAAATAGAACCACTTAGGCCACAGCCGCCCCCCCACGGCCCGATTGTAGCGCTGGGACAAGCCTAATAAGGGATTCGGTTTGGGCCGGTCAGTTTGGGGGGGTTGCCGAAATTCATCGGCGGTGACAACAGTAAACTTTATCCAGCTGCAGACATGTCTGAAGGAAACAATGTGGTCATCATACAGAAACAGGGACAAGACAGTTCTGACCAGAGGGGTGTTGGTTCTAATCCTGGCTGCTGGTATTGCTGATGCTGCTGTTGTATCATTGGGGAAGGCTGTGCTCAATTCTTCCATTAGAAATCGGGTTTGAATTACTGGCTAAAGTGACATAAATAGCTATATAAATAGATGTATCATAACTATATTAATAAATGATCAAATGTAATGCAGCGTGATTAGCCATGAGTAATATTGTCTGTTATATTGTGTGTGTGTGTACAGACACATACAGACACACACACACACAAGCACACATGCATAAACACGCATACACACACACACACACACACACATATCCGCATACACCCCACACACATACACCCACACACCCCCGCACAGACACACACATACACGAACACAGCCCTGCACACACACACACACACACACACATAACCCTCGCGTGACCCGGGGTTGTGAGGCATGGGCTCGTGTTGATTTGTTTTCTCGCTCTCTCTGTCTCTGCTCACTCTCCTGTCAGAACAAACTCAAATACTGCAGCTTTCATGGGCTCATCTACAAAGACACTGTCAATACCCAACCCAGCCATCCTCCTCTGTATCACTGACCTGGGCTGAGCTGCGCTCCTCTAATCCAACCAATCATATCCAGCCCACAAAGTACACTTAATCTCGCCCCTAACCATTTTCACAATGATCAAAAATGTATGACAAACACATGTGGTATTTCTCTGATGTAAAACATAAGCACATCGTATGTCAGAGCAAATTAAGTGAGCTTTAAAAAAGGCAATCACCTGACTAAAGATAAGAGACAAGAGTAAATTATCATGTCACTCTAGCCTTGAAGGCAGCTAGGAGGCAAAGGCTCGGGTATGTGCTGCCATGGAGGCTTGGACCTTCAGCAGATGAGGACGTGGGCAGAGAGGGAAAAGAGAGGGGGGGGGAAGGAAGGAGAGAGGGGAGAGTGGGAAGAGAGAGGAGGGAGGAGAGTGGGAGAGAGGAAGGAGAAAAGGGAGGAGAGAGAGAGCTGGAGATGAGGCAGGCTGTAGGCTTTTCCTGATAAGACTTTGGAGGAGGAGAAAAAAATGTAAAGAATTTACACTCAGAACCGATAACACCCCCCCCCAACACACACACACACACATACACACAGAGACAGAAGAGAAATATAAAGCAGAAAAACAGTGACGGTCAGTTTGGGGAAGGGGAAAGGAGGTGTAGGCCTTCCAGAGAGCTCTCTCCAGGAAGAGACCCCCCAATCCCCAATTGAGCATCCCCCTCATGATGGATTTGGTGGGGGGGGTGGTATCTTCCAGAGGGGTGGGCTGTTGAATGAAGCTCCTCCCTGATTTTGTTCTTTACTCCCCCCCCTTCTCCCAGACCCCCAGCAGCACCACTCTTCAGTCCCACTTCAGAATCCTGAGGTCACACACACACGCACTGTTAACGCACACGCCCTGGCACACGCGCGCAGACAGCCGGCTGTCCCCTCTGTGCAGGTGTACAGGTGCCGCAGCGCGCTTCACTGTCTCACCTGTGGGGGCCTTTGATGCTCTCTTGATATTCCAGCCATTAGAGCTGTCAGGCCTCGCACACAAAACCAGCCTGGCCGGTTCTCCAGGTCGATCTCTGTCGCCTTGGCAGGCAGTTCAAACGGCACAGAGTGCTCCGGTTTATCCGCCATAGCCGCCGGCATCGAGGCTGCAGGGTTCTCTCGTCCTTTTCCCACAGAAAAAGCACGTCAGCAGAGCGGGTGCTGGGAGGCAGGAGTGCAGGCACGCCGTGTGTTGGAACTTGCAGTCCACAGGGAGGGATCGCGGGTTCCGTGGACATGCTCTCCATGGCTTCGGATGAGCACAAAATCACTGCCCATGATTTAAAAATCACCAGCCATGATTTTGATGAGCATGATCTCAAAATCACTGCGCATGATATCAGAGACATGGGTTATGATCCCTGACTATGGTATCATAGAGACGGGCCATGATCTTGGAGATATTCAAATGCCATTCGAATGCTATTGTGACGCAACCCGGGTGATGCAACCTGGTCACATTTTGGCAGCTGGGCACATTTTGGCCTGACAGAACCCACAAATCTTAAAGAATTCTTAAAGACCGTTTCTATTGGTTGGTTCTATATAATTATAATGTCCTGTTTGACTCGCATTTGTTAAAAGATGTTAAAATAAAGACGGGACCCGCCCCAAGCTTAAAAATGTATTTCTTATGGGGGGTCCCTTGTGGCTTATGGGTGGTCCCGGATCCCCCCAAGACCCCCCAAGACCCCCTTATCTCGAATACTGCTGACACATTTCACACTAGACCCACTGTGCAAAGGCCACAGTGGCACCAAATCTCAGCTCAGGGCAGGAGACACAACTGTGCTCACAACAAGCCCACAGCTCCGAACAGCGCAAGAGCCATGAGATGGCTGGCAGTGTAGTGTAATGGTTAGGGAGCTGGGCTTGTAACTCAGAGGTTGCAGGTTCAATTCCCATATGGGCCACTGCTGTTGTACCGTTGAGCAAGGTACTTAACCTGAATTGCTTCAGTAAACTATCCAGCTGTATAAATGGATTGTATGTAAAAGAAATGTAAACTGTGTAAGTCGCTCTGGATAAGAGCGTCTGCAAAATGCCTAAAATGTCAAATGTAAATGTAATGGCCACACGCACACACAACCTGCACTGAGCTCAGAGTGGGATATACGGGTGCAACCGCATGAGGAACACAGGTATGACCACAGAGACCAGCACTAATTATTCTCATTATTCTATCCCTACTATATTCCCACAGGCATCCCTTGCAACAGATACCTTAAATGTCAATGATGATTCCTGGTTAAAGATATGTTTGATAAAATGTATCAATGCCACACATGCTGTATCTATGAGGTCTCCCTATGTGCATTGAGTGGGTATTTGAAATGATCTTGCATGAAAACCTGTGTGTGGTCAAAAAGAGGGTGTGGCTACCTGAAGGGGAACAGGTGAGAGGAAACAGAATGAAGGAATGCAGGCAGCTCAACAATATTTGTTCAGTTGTAACTTAAACATTTGGTACAATGTCTATTAATATTGCCTGATAGTGTGTGTTTATACTGTATATATATATATATATATATATATATATATATATATATATATATATATATATATATATATATATAAAAGTTGATTTTAGACACTTGGGTTGCATTGAACATTTGATGTTTTTGATGTTCTGTTTTGGGTTTTTTAGGCAATGTGAGTACATTGCACCAATGAACCCCACTGAACTATTGCTTTTTCCAGCTGTAGTTGGCCTGGAGGTGACAATGGTAATTTGTTATAGACAAGATCATTTATAATACCTGAGAAGCCTGGAAAACAAAACTGTTTTCAATGACGTCGCTAACAGGAGTGTCACTTCACCAGACACAGTTATTTGATTGGCTGATAGGATGTGACACAATTTTATTTGATTGGCTGATCAAGGTCGAGTCAGTGACACTGTCGGCATAGCTTCCAGGCACTGAGCTAGACTGCTGATTCAAACCTGCTCTGCTCGGCACGGTGGCACCGCCCACAGCGTCTGGCACACAACCACTCATCTCCGGGGAAACGCGGCCAGAGATGAGCGGGCGGGTCCGTCTTTCCTGAGAAACCCGCTCCGTAATCGAGATGGGGTTAATCCTATCTGTATGTGTGCCAGAGGTCAAATGTGATTACGGAACATGTTTTCGTTGGAACCCCCTGCTACCTGCACGCCAGGTGAGTGTAGAACCTGCAGCGTGTGTCAGAGCTGAGTAACTGTCAGCCCGGCGTGAAGCAGAGGAGTAACTCAATTCGGCGTGCGATCTTTATCTGCTGAGTAGCGGACGCCAGGGCCCAAGGGTGACTGACAATGACAGCAACTTCAAACGTCTGTCAGCCCAATTACACAGCCAAGGGTTCAGGAGCCATGCCGAAGGGAAGGGCCTCATCTGAGGGGGACAGTAAATAGAGTCACACACAGAAATCTGCCCCCTGCCCAGCCATATGTACAGACACAAGGGCACTCACACACCTGCTGCCTCATCATACAAACGCATACATGCATACTCTCACACACACACACACACACACACACACACACACACACACACACACACACACACACACACATACACACAGTTACTCACTTACACACACACACACACACACACACACACACACACACACACACACACACACACACACACACACACACACACACACACACTCACTCGCACACACACACACACACACACACACACACACACACACACACACACATACAGTCCTCAATATCTACTGCAAAAAAGGACACTTTTGAATCTGGTGACTCAAACTCTTCTACACTATTGCAAGTTTTCTCATGAGTCAGCACATGGGTGTACAGCATTTCCAAAGGCCCGATGAGTCACTTCTGGTGGTAAGCAAATGGGCAATCCAAGTTTATGGTATCTTGTTAATGGTGTTGCAGAATTATGAAAAAAAAGGGGAAGCGTCGACTAATGCCAGCTCTGGGGGAATATCCCGAGAATTTCTAGTCTCTCGTTTCAACAGAACATCATCAACCCACCACAGCTGAGCTGTGAGATACTGGAATCTCCAGTATTCAGAATTCATGAAGAAAGAGCCCCCTCTTCCCTCCAAAATAACAAAAAAGAAAAGAAAAGCATTTCATGTCTGATAGGCAGAACAGAGACTTATGCAAAGCCTCAAATTCTGTCTTTTTAATTACTATTTTTTACTATTCGGTTACTGGGTGGTTCATCCTGTTTAAAGCACTGTGTAGATGGGCCCCACAGTTTGCATTCCGCCATGGCACTGTTCTAGTGCGTGGGTGAGCCCCATGGTCTGGTATTGAAACCGGACCATGCCAGTGCCGACTGTGCCATCGTGTCTTGCAGGTGGTGCAGAATTGGGGCGTGTGAGAGATTTTGGTCAGTGTCCCACCACACACCAAAAATATGTATTTTTCCACACACTTGCATTGTTTTAATTTAAATTTAACAAAAGGAAGGACTGTTATAATTCAATATTACACTTATAGCCATGATATTTTTGGGCGGTGGTGCCTCTCTTATGCAAATGGGACACTCTCTCAACCAAACATATGAACATTGAAACTCATGTCAAGGTCATACACACACACATGAATATAGACACAAACTCATGCCCATTGTCACTCCCCCTGACCTACACACACGTATAGACACACACCAGTGTTTTATACACTACCGGTCAAAGGTTTTAGAACACCCCATTTTCCAGTTTTTACAGAAATTTCAGCAGTTCAAGTCCAGTGAATAACTTGAAATGGTACAAAGGTATGCAGTAAACTGCCAGCGGTTAAAAAAAAACAGTTTAGGTTACCAAAAATGGAAAAATAATGTACATTTTTCTAAAACTTTTGACCGGTAGTGTATATACGGACACTCCTCGGGTTACGCAAACCTTAGATTACGGAAAATTCGATTTTGCCGTAATTACATTTTTTAAATTGCCCACCAAGTTTGCGTTACTTACGGAAAGGGCGGGCAGATGGCACTGGCTGGCGGTGTCTTCACCGCCCGCGCTCCCGCGCTTCAGTGTGTGTTTACATCTGATCTGCTGTGGATTACCGTGTCACTCTTTGTGTTAATTCGCCCCAGTTATTTTTCAATAATGACTGGAAAGCATCCAGTGTGATAGCAGGAGTGCAAAACCTCCTCGTAAGTGGAAAGTGATTGATCTGGAGCAGAAAATACATAATTGGTTAAAATGGTCATTTGAGGTCTTCTTTGTTCTTTTTTGTCCTTTTATTTAATCTCTTTTAAATACAGTATGCAGCATATCCCGACTTATGGAAAATTCTACTTCCGGAAAGCCTTCAGGAACAGAACCCTTGTGTAACCCAGGGAGCGCCTATATATGCATTGTTTGCTTTCACACTCTCACCAGCATTCTTCTCAATTCAAACACCATTAACACTATCTCCGCCCCTGTGCCTGGCTCTGTCTCTGCCCCTGTGCCTGGCTTTGTCTGCGGCAGACAGCTCTACAGGCGGGCAGCAGGTGGGTGGCTGGACGTGCCTCTCAGGACAGGTGTGCCAGTGCCTGGCTGGCATGTTGGCACCGGGCCAGCACACAGAACAGACTCCTGACGCGCCACTGGCCGATGGAGGGCGCAGTCGGCTCTTGGATTTTCCAGGTGGACAGGTGATGTCATTCTTTTCAAACAGACTGCAGGTAAAATGACAGAATGTGTTTTAGTCCAACGCCAGACACCAGGGGGCTTAATTCTCACACACTCTTTGTTTACTGAATTCTCCCTCTCTCTCTCTCTCTCCCTCTCTCTCTCAAAATGTTGATCTTGTTGAGATTATACTCAAGGAATTTAGTCATTTATTTATTCGTTTATTTTACACAGTCACATGAATTATTATGGGTTAGGTAGCCTAGCAACCTTTGCTTCCCCAGGTTCTCAACTGCATGGTGAGCTACGGAATTGTGCACAACTGAAACTGTTGCAGCTGGACCAGCGGAATTTAAATGATGCACAAAGGAACAAAACAAACCACTTAACCTCAAAACAGCCCCATGACCGCGTGATGACCATGGAATACACAAAGCATTTGCGCTGTCTCAAACATTCCACCAATCACACGACTGCTATGGCAGATGAGGACACGGTCCTTGAAATTCAATAATCGAGGGGTAGGCTAGTTTTAACTGTACAGGTTCCCCTGCTGGCTTCTCACTGCGTACACAAGCAAGCTGCAGGCTATCTGATACAAAATAAACATGGCCAAGCCATTAACCTGTGACATTCACATCTGCTGCAGACAGACACACATACACACACACACACACATCTATTCACACTAACACACACACACACACACACACACACATACACACTCACACTTGCACACACAGACAAACACACACACACATACATGCATCATGCACATTCTGGAACTGTTGCTATCATTCAAAGGCATTGATCTGTTTCTGTTTATCTAGACTGTGGATTTCTGGGTAAATAGCAGTAACCTACTCTTTACAATAAAATTTGTCACAAATGTTATGACACCCACCTAGCTTGCCATGCATTTCAGAACTCTTGGTCACCTCATTGGAGTTTCACAAATGAGTCAAGCATCGATATCTGTGGTAAAAAGGCTTCAAACACGGATTAAAATGCAAATTCATGGCTTATTCTTCCAGCAATGGTATTATGTAAAACATGCTGCATGTCCAATGTTCATTACGTTTGAATAAAATACCAAAACAGTTTTGAATTCAAAGCCATATTTACGCGATTAACAACAAACACTTGTCTCACAAGACTGATGTGACTCAAGACCGAATGAGACTGGCAAAGCAACTGGTGAGTGTGGGCACTGTAAATACTAAAGCACTACTAACCTCACATAGGAGTTCACCACAAATGCACTAACCTGCATCAATTACCCTGCATCCATTACCCTGTATCAATTAACCTGCATCCATTACCCTGTATCCATTACCCTGTATCTATTACTCTGTATACATTACCGTGCATTCACTATCTTGCATACATTAACCTGCATCCCTTAACCTACCAGTGCCAGACTGATTCCAGACTGATTCTGTGACAAGGTACCTGTATAAAGTGCCATACAAATAAATGATTTGATTTGATTTGATTCCCTCTCGCAGTCGAATACCCTTGCAAACACGTCGCCACTCACTGCTGAAGTTCTTAAATAAAGATGGGGGAAGACTAGACCTCATAGCAGAAGCTATTTTTGATTCAAATAGCTGTATTTTTAATAATTCATATGGATCTTTTCTTCAGCTCGTGTCCTCGAAGACTACTTTCAGGGTAGTACATGAAATAACATTCTATACCTTTGCCCCAGACACACACGGTGCAGGACAGCCTGCTATTTAAGCCAACAAATCCTACACAATGAGGGGAGGGAACTCACCTGAGCCACGACCAATGTGTAACACCCACCAGGGTGACGCAAGGTAGCCGCTTTCCCGCCAGAACCCCCACCACACATCAGGTGAGGTGGAGAGGAGAGGGGATTATTTGGCCGGTTAAATTGGGGGGGATGATTAGGAGGCCAGGTGGAGAGAGAATAGGGTTTGGGGAATTTGTCAGGGAGAAAGTGCACAGCCTCAGTTAATCCCCATCGTTCCCTTCGCATCACGATTCTGCGCTTCTATGCCACTACAAAAACAGTGAGACAAGTGGTTCTTCAGGTTGAGGGGTTGTCGCCCGAGTCCCAGTACGTCATTGGCCCACGGTCTCCTTGGCAATGCAGCATCACTGCAGATGTCCTTGGCGAGAGGGTATTTTTGAAGAACGTGCCTTTTTGCCTTTGCCTGTGCTCCAGCCTGGACCTGTCAAACCTCCCTAACCACCAGCACGGGACTGGGCTCTGCCACACTCCGACACAGAGACAAAAACAAATGCCTTTCTCCTCTTTCACATTCACCGCCCTACTACGTGGTTATCTGTGGCTCAGTTGGTAGAGCACAGCGTTGGCAACGCTTAGGTTGTGGGTGCAATCCCCACTGGGGCCACATATAGTGAAAATGTATACATTCACTACTGTAAGTCGCTTTGGATAAAAGCGTCTGCTAAATGGTGTATATTATTATTATTATTATTACATGACAACCACACATACCACAACCACCCACACCAACAACACCGCCAGAATTACAGCATCTAATTCGTTTTTCCTCAATTGTTTACACATAAAAACTGGTACTATGGACAGAATGATCTAAGCCTAAAGACCATTATGTATCAATTGGGTTGTTTTCCCAAACTTTGCAAAACCTTAAGCACAATTCTCCTCATTAAGCACAATCTTCAAAAACCTATTGTGTTCACATAGAAAGCACTGCCATTCAAAATGCTAAACAATTTTACAATTGACCACACTCAGTCCTCACAGGTACAAACAGTGCTTGCCTAAATTATTGAATCAGTAATCAGAGATTTCTCACAGACAAAGGGCCACAGATAAACTCCCCTAACAAATTAAATTAGGTCTCACCTAAACCTTCATGGTTTGACCTTGAGGGAGGCCGGGAAAAGGGTGCAGCCAAACCTGAGCCATTTCATTGTTGCATCCGTGACCCTGATCTTCAGAAAATGAGAATAGGTAAGTACTGTAAGCATTGGAGTAATCTTCAACTTTTACTGTTCTTGTCGTTAGTACTACATTAAAATACAGCACTCAGCAATTACTGTAGAATACGGTAAACTATTGCAAGTGAACCACATTATCAATATGTATCTTGTATGACACTGGGAGTTGTAGGCTATTTTGTCAATACAGTATACTGTAAAGACGACCAGCTGGTAGTGGAAGACAACATCTCTTCATAGCAGAGCAAGAGGCGGATATTGTCAATATGGTGCTACAAAACAATACCATTCAACTGAGGAAAATCCGAAGATGAATCATTGATAAAAACAACATAGTATTTCAATATGATTTTGTCATCTATGGTTAGTCTGGCCTGACAGGTGAGAGACTAGAAAAAAATGTATTTTTATTTTACATAAATGGTATTCTTGTACAGCTATTAGCTGCAATACACAGACAAAGCCATAATTTGAAAAAATATATATTTTTGGTACTGTATTTGCACATTGCTTTACAGTATATATATATATATATATATATATATATATATATATATATATATACCAATATATCAGAACAGGCTTCTGCAAATGCATTCGTGAAATGTTTAGATTTTCATAGCACTGTTTTTCATTTATCACACTAGCGTGTAATTAGTCCTCATTTCATGCATATGTGTGTCATTTTGGTTAAAAAGCGTTATTCTGAGAAGTTCATGCAGTTTTGAGTGCAATGTTTCATTTTGCAAGAGGTTTAAGGAGTTTTGCCAGAAGAGTTTACTGATTTAGTGTTTTGTGCTTATAGTTTTAAGAAAAAGAGTCATAGTTTCAGAAAACGTGTTTAAACAATCAAGAAAAACTGTTTAAAAAAAAAGAGAAAGAAATGGAATGTGAATGGATATTTAATTGCAAAAAAGATATAATCCATCTGGTGGAAACCATTTTCCTTGTTTTACAGAGAAACGCAACACCAAGTTAAACATAACCTTTGCAACAGTACCAGTATCAATGGCACAGTGTTACAGCACAGCCACATCGTTTAGGCTCTGATAAGGCAGGGCACTTCTGTCACATGGTTTAATGCTGCTGTAATGTCATTTTACATACTTCCCTGGTCAGCTGAGGCTCCCCATGGGAGTGAGTGTGTGTGTGTGTGTGTGTGTGTGTGCTTGCTTGTGTGCGTGTGTGTCAGTGTGCATGCACCTGTGTGTGTGTGTGTGTGTGTGTATGTGTGTGTGTGTGTGTGTGTGTGCATTTTTATGTGCATGTGCGTGTGTGTTTGTGTGTGTGAATGTGTGTTTTTATGTGAATGCGTGTGTGTTTGTGTGCACCTGTGTAGGACTGTGTGTGCGTGCGTGGACACCTGTATGTGTGTGTGTGTGTGAATGTGTGTTTTTATGTAAATGCGTGGGTGCATGGGCACCTGTGTGTGTGTGCATATTTTTGTGTGCATGCCTGTGTGTATGTGCGTGTGTGTGGCTGGCTCAGGGGCAGGGTGGTGTTTTCTGGGTGAGACAACTATCCAGGCGTTTCTGTCATTGGCTGAACTCAGTTTGGTGATGTAATCTCTTGGCAGACTGCTGTGATCTTTGGACCTGATCAGCAATTCCACCATCAGCAGCCAATGAGCTTTAAGGGCCTGGGGACAGAGGGTGATGTCATACGTTAAAGAATGTACACAACTTGGCTGGGGGTGTGTTTGCCACACTCTCCTATTGTTTAAAGAGTTGTTTCTCTGACACAGCTAAAGGCCAGCCAATATCAATATGAGTATTCATGTGTATATGTGTGGGTACCTGTGTGTGTAAGTGCATGTGTGTGTGTGTGTGTGTGTGTGTGTGTGTGTGTGTGTGTGTGTGTGCATATGTATGTGTGTGTGCATATCTGTGTATGCATGTGTGTGTCCATATGTGTGTGTGTGTGATTCTGTGTGTGTGTGTGTATATGTCTGTGTGTGTCTATTTGCACACAAGCATCGTTTTTTTCTCTCATAATGCACAATGAGTGATGTTATCGGTTGAGGGAGGACTGTGAGCACCTCTACACCCCTCCTCCCCTCTAGCTCGTGCTCAGTGAGCACAGTGTGAAGTCCAACAACTGGCCCTTCCTGCTAACCCCCCTTTTTATTGGCCTACAGAGCACCGTCATGGGCATGTGGATCAATCACACGCACTTCGGTCGGTAAATCAAGGCTTCGTACCACTTTCATTTGAGTCCCGTCGTGACAGGGCTGACTCAAATGCTTTTACATTTACATTTTAAGTTTCACGATTATTCATTCCATTTGACATTTGATCTTTTAAAAAATTACCAGGAACGACAACAACTTCTCTGTGTAAATATTGCCTTCGGTGAAGCTTTTGAGTCAGGATTGGTTTGTACTTTCAGGGCCAGTTTCACAGAGTGAGACAGAAAGAGAAAGCGAGAGAAAAGGGGGGGCGGAGGGGTACAGGAGGAGTGGTAATTTAGGGAAATACTGGTCGATGGGGGGGATTCCCTGTGGCTCAGGAAGTTAAGCATTGTGCGGTGCATGTAACAGGAAATGAATGGTCTTCAATGCATAGGGATGTCAATCTACACCAATAAATCTAATCTCGGGGGGTTTTCTACATGAATGAATGAAAAACTTTTTACTGTGTCATTATTTAAATAATTATTTGACAGTGTGATGTAATGTAGGATATTGCTATGATCGTAGGTAATATCCATTCAGTGCATTTAAACTCATTATTTATGTCAAACGTGTTTTGGTTGGATTTACTCAGAATCTAAACATCTTTGCCCCCTTTTTATTTTAGAGTAATTCAAGCAGCCCTTTTAGGAGTACCCTTTTAGGAGTACTGTAACACTATGACGTGTATTCTAGAACATGCCGTAACATTCCAGTCGATTCTAACTGATGACATCATAAAGGACTGCTAATGGTGTCCTCGAAGAACTGTAACATTCCAGAATAGGACACTGTGAATTGGAACTAGAGCTCTCTAAAACACTAACTCATCAAAGGGTTAAAACAAAGAAAGAGTGAAAAAAAAGGCTGGTAAATTGAAATAGAGAACGGATGTACATGGTGCCTTTAGCATTGTGAAGAAAGTCATGAGCGGGGATCTGACCTGAGTGGGGGGATTTGGAATCAAGACTTTCACATGGGTAACGCTTTCCTCAAAGGAGGCCTGAGGTAGCCACAGGCACCTATAACAAAGAAGGGCAGACGGCTTTCAGGAACTCTTAAAAAGCAAGGACAGTATGCGAAGAAGCTGTTAGAAGTCTTTATTAGGAGGCTTTGCCGTGTTTGCCTGTGAATTTTTTGCCAATTTTAATTATACTTAAAAATATATTTTTTTATTAATCACTTCCCCCCTGCTCCGGATGGCGTTCCCCCATCCCCTCCCCCCAAAAATATACGAAGCCCATATCCCTTAAGAAAAAAATGAAATAACAATAATATAATAATTGTAATCATATTGATACAAATGTATTTCATGTAGCTGGCTGACAGTAGTATCACCCAGAGCCCTGGATGTTAGATGGCTGAGCAGAGAGAAGTACTGTAGGCTCTGAGGGGGGCAGAAATGAAAACCAACCGATCCTTGGACCCCTTCAGCCATGCCAACCCCCCCGCCCCCACATTTCTGATACAGTTTCACAGGATATAATACTACAGTTCCCAAAAGCCCTTATGCTCGGTGTCTGCTGCTGCCGCAAATGCAGGATTTTGTGTGTGACACTGTGACCTCTGACCTCTGATCTGTGCTGGAGCCGGGGAGTGCCAAAGCGTCCATCGTGTAACGTGGTGCACAGCGTCATGCAAATATCCCGCCTCAGACTGGGGAAATGCCCCGCCCCCTCCCCCCTTGTAATTCAGAGAGAACCATACCTATGCAGGCAGAATGTGACGTCATAATGACAAATTGACCAAGGTCGGGGCCTATGGGGGTGTCATTTGGGTTTCACCTGTGACACACAGCAAATCTGGGGGAGTCCCTGTCATAACGATGGGGGATGTTCATTTGTAGAAATGCCACATGGAGAGGAAGCAGGAGGAGAGGAACGGACAGGAGCGTACAGCCATTAATAATCACAGCCTCCACGTTCCATTCAGCGCTCCACAAATGGCACTTGAAAAAACTCCCCCACCCACTCGGCGCACTCATTCATTCAGAAAAATCATTTTCTTATTATCATTATTAAATTTACTGTATCTTACTCTCTCCACAGCTGTCGAGTCATCAAGAGTAGGAGAGTGCAGTCATAGACCAGAATGTGTGTGAAATATATACAGGTAACTGCCAAAATAAAGGATACACTTGAGTAAATGAAGGGTTCTGGTAGCTCTGGGGTGTATTTTTAGGGTGGGGTGGGGTGTACCTGGCATGGTTTAGGTCTCTTCTCTTCCAGGATGACAATACCCCCATCCACAGGGCACGAGTGGTCACTGAATGGTTTGATGAGCATGTAAACGATGTAAACCAGATGGCCATGGCCGTCTCAGTCACCAGATCTCAACCTAATAGAATACTTACGGGAGCAGCGCCTGAGACAGTCTTTTCTACCACCACCAACAAAACACCAAATGCTGGAATATCTTATGGAAGGATAGTGTTGCATTCCTCCAATAGAGTTCCAGACACTTGTAGAATCTTTGCATTGAACCTGTTCTGACAGTTTGTGATGGCCCATTGCCCTATTAAGGCACTTTATGTTCCTTTATTTTGGCAGTTATATGTATATATATATATAGCTTATGTGTTCATTTGTCTTTATATTTAATAACAAATATTTTAATATTTCTTCCTGCTTGACAGTGTTAAATAGAATATATTCTGGATAGTCTGGTAAAATAAATTAAATAGAGCTAGACCCACAGCACAGTGTAGTCCGAAGAAAGTGGAACAAGGGAACAAATACAACATGTGCCAGCTGGTTACATTAAGATCTAAGACAGTGCTTTGGCATAATGTATAGCATCATCTTGAAATGATCATATTTAAAATGGAAAATGTACCAAAGATATGCGTGTCCTTTCCTCGGCCATCTATTTCAACTGAAAACGTTCTCCTTTGTTCGCTTCAAATTCACACGAACTTCAGAAGTCCACCGCTCACTTATTAACTTGATGAAATGGATCGCATAAAAGTACAGAAAAGGAGGTTTATTGCGTCTCTTGCAGTTGCGCGTATTGTTCGGGGCTCGTAAAAACCCCTCTGGGATAACAGGAATAAAGAGTGAACCACCGGGGAAGGAAAGCTTGTGTTGCAAGGAGAGAAACTCTGAAAAACCAACATCAACACTACAGCCTGACCCTGAGGTAAGAGTGAAAATGGTGACAGGCAATAATGCCACCCTTATAAGGACTTCTCCTGGACAACTTTACAGAACAGGACATGAGCTGATATTGTAATATTACCACATGGGATGTCTCCTGTGCTCAAGAGTGGGGGGGGTCTTGCTATCTTGATGCCCCTCTATTTAACCCCTAAAAGAAACAAACAGACACCATTTCATATAACACATCATGATATTTACTCAAAAAGAGGCACAAACCTCAAGGCAGGTGTGCCACAAGCACATCAACATGTACATGAACGAATCACCCGCCCAACACACCAGTTTCAAACACAACCCCCCCTGAATGCCAGTGGTGGATCTGTTGGCCCACTGTTCTGATCTGGGGTCACCACACTGGCAGCTTGGCCTGGCCAAAGAAAAGAGAGGACAGAGAGAGAGAGAGAGAGAGAGAGAGAGAGAGACAGAGAAAGAGAGAGAAGAGAAGAGAGAGAGAGAGAGAGAGAGAGAGAGAGAGAGAAGAGAAGAGGGGGAGGGGGAGAGAGAGAGAGAGAGAGAGAGAGAGAGAGAGAGAGAGAGAGAGATGGGGCAAATGAGGAAGGTGTGGAATGAAAGCAGAAGTAAAATATGTCATCGGAAAGCTGCCCTCAGCAGCTATTTTCTTTCGATGGAAGCTAAAATAAGAAAGCCTTGTATGCTGCATGCAGTTTCGCAAAGTTACTGTGGAAATGATTTGCAGCACAAGGCTTGATCAAGAGCAATAAACAAACACATGCACAACTACTCACTAACTCACACACATACATGAGAGCATAAGACCCTGTTTTGTCGATTCAGCCCTTCTATGCCCACGCACAAACATACACACACTGCAAAATATTATCATGCACATTATTAATAATTCAATTATTTCACATTGAGTGCCAAATAAAAAGTGTGTAAAATAATGACAATAAGAACACAGCATGTAAATAGTCTACTGTTGAACAAACAAACCCTGATGACATCACCCCATTACAAATAAGCAGATGTATGTGTCAGAGTTGAGCTTCCTCTCAGTTTAGTGAAAAACTGAAAAGTTTTCAATGGGGTCAAAAGAAATACCCAGACGGTGACCTTGCGTGAATCCTTCCACCTCTGATTGCACAAGCCGAGCCCACGTAAGCGTGCGCGGGGTAATTAAGCTGTTTTTAATGAACATGCAAATACAATACGGGAATAAAGGCGTGGGCCTACCGCGGACTCTCAATGGCTGCCTTCTCTATAGCGCCACACAGGCTCAACTGAATGGAGCCGAACCCGCACTGTGGGAATATGCATACCGGGGGACGATCCCATGGCAACCACAATATTAAACAGGCCGTTAACATTTTATTTCGGCGGAAAAAAACAACACAGGCTTCCTGTCTTCTTTCACGTCCCGGCCAGGGGTGATGCCTACTGAAGCGTTCAATCTCTCACCCCATTCCCCCTCCCTCGCCCCCTCTGCCCTCCCCCGTCAAAGAAAAGTGACAAAAAGGTTAACGATTGTGTCATTAGGATCTGCAGAGGGCAATAAGCCGCCTGCTTTTACAGCCTGCCCTTAAACACAGCGGGGATGTGGCGCTCTCTCCCTTTTTTATGGACTTCCTCAACGTGTTCTGAGTGACATGCAGAGTTTACAGACAGCCAAGCAGCCCGAGACCCCCCTGTCCTGGGCAATTAATCAATCAAGCAATCAATCAATCAATATCTCTCCCTCTTTCTCATCTCTCTCGCTTTGGAGAGCATTGTCATGATGGCAAATATTATGTTCCTTCATTCTTGTTGTTGTTCATTTTTGTCTTTATTTTATAGGCTGTTCATTACAAAACGCTAAAAGAAAACAACCCATGTGTAACCTAGCACTCCTTTCTTTCTCTCTGTCTGTCATCTGTCTCACTCTCTCTCTCCCATCTCTCTAACTCTTTGGTGTTTGTTTTCCCTCCTTTCCATATCTCGATGTTTTGAGAGTGACTTTTTTCCTCATGAAAGTTGACCAAAACAGCCACAAGACTAGCGGAAATATGTCCTCAATGTCAGCAGCTTGTTCTTTTTGAGTGGATTAAAGCGGAAGGTGGAAGCAGAGGAGAAGAGTGGTGGAGGGGTGGCGGAGTTGGGAAGAGGTGGGAAATTGAGGAAAGGATTAGAGCATTTTTCCCTTTCATTTCTCCTTGGGGCCTGCAGTGTAACCTGCACATTTCTGTGGTGGGAGAATGTGGGGGGGTGACTGAGAGGCTTTTTCATTTTTCTCCTGCTCTCTTTTTCATGGGGAGGGTTGATACGGACAGGGGGACGGTCCTGGCGAATGGGACCACAGGGTTTGATTAATCCTGCCGAATGGGAGTAGGCCTTGATTAGTTTCTGTCCGAGGGGGGGAAAAAAAACAAATAGTTCTGGATCCTGATGAAAATATCTTGTGGGGTAAGGGTATTAGAGCCCCTGTCATTTCTCACAATCCCCAGCAATTTCCCACAATCCACTTTGCCTGGTGCTCTGAGCCTGGCTTTTCCCACACTGGGACTTCTGTGACCAGGGGAGCAAAGAAGGAGACCGAAAACCAAGAGCAGAATCTGCACCCCATTAAACACCGTAGCAGATTTAGCAGACGCCTCCAGTCAGGTCTCCTTTCACGTTTCAATTTCCCCCTCAATTTGGAATTGGGAATTCGTGCCTCTAAAGACGCTGCCGTGGGTGCCACCCACACACCAGGCAAGAAGAACCTGAAGCTGAAGCGTCTCCACTCCTCCGATGGAGAACATAACTCCTCGGACTGCGCGATTTTGTAGACGACATCAGCCGGCTTAATTGTGCTGTAATTCAGCTACAGTTCATCAAGTCGTGTTAATTCAAATTATTTTGCAATTGAGCGCTGTCTCATGCACTTTTAATGACGAACCTATTCCGCTGCATTCTGAAGATCTCACAGCAGCACATTTCCATACATTCACAAAGTGAGAATCACTTTTAGGGTTTAAATCATTAAAAAAAAGAATGGTAGGAATATGTAGGCGTGGGTCTCCTGAACCAAATGAGGTGCAAACATTGGATATACTATATATATATTTAGGGGGGATTTGATTGAGGTTTTTAAATTCCTAAAAGAGATGAACAAAGTGAACTACGAAAGATTTTTTAAGATAAGTGGGGTCAGCAGAACAAGAGGCCACAGGTGGAAATGAGTTAAAGGCAAATTCCGCACAGATATTAGGACGTTTTTCTTTACACAGAGAGTTGTCAATGCCTGGGACAGCTTGCCAGGTCGGGTAGTAGAGGCAGAAACACTTGGGCTAGTCTAGGCTAGATGCAGTACTAGATACTCTTTAGATTAGGACATGACGAGCCTATATGGGCTGAACGGCCCATCATTATGTATTCTTATGTTCTTATATCTACAATAAACTATACATACGCAAATAGAAGGAGTAAATAACTTGGGGTACATACCTTGGGATGCATAGGTACAATGACCCTTCAGCAAGTCTGATGACCCGGTAAGTTTGGATCTGCTGCTAGCATGGCGGGGATGTGTGTGTGTGTGGGGGAAGGGGGAGCCTGAAGTGTCGACACAGACAGTGTGGTTGTGCTTTTCTATTGCACCTCTTGCCCAGGACTACCATGCGGTAAAGTGCACTGTATCCGATGGAAACAGTAAACCCCAAAACCAAGAGAACCAGAATCGCCATGTTGACAGCTGCGCTTCTTGATGGCTAAAACTGTTGAGGGAAATCTATTGGAACACAATGCAGTGCAGGTTTGTAAGACACAATGCAAGTGAACTTTTCTGAAAAGTATGCATATTTGTGGGCAGGGGTGGACAAGGAGGGCCATATATGTTTCTGGTCAAAATGCTAACTTGTGCTCTTGTTTACTTATTTAGCCCAAATCATTTACGTGATCTGAGGTCTTGCCTCTTCTCTGTCCTGACCCCTCAGTGGTGGAATAATCTTCCGCACTCGGTCAGGACCGCGGAATCACTTGCGATCTTCCTCAAGAGACTCAAAACCCACCTTTTCAGACTCCACTACCACTGAATTCTGTACATCTAGCCAATTGCCATCACCACTGCCTATTTGTTTAATACTTTTTGTATATGTATACTTGTTTACTCCTCAAAAAAAAATAAAAATGTTTACTGACCTTTTCCTTCCCAGTACAGGTATGGTATGCAGCTGCTAACAATGATGTCTATCGCAGTATTAGGCACTGATCTCTTGCGCAAACAATAATTCTTCTTACCATGTATTAATGCACATCTTGTAAGTCGCTCTGGATAAGATGTAAATGTGTCTGTGTGTGTATATGTATGTTTTTGTGTGTGTCTGTGTGTATATGTATATATGTATGTAAGTGTGTGTGTGTGTTGTGTGCATGTGTGTGTGTGTGTGTGTATGTTTGTCTGTATTTGGTTGTTCTTTATGTGTGTGTGTGTGTGTGTGTGTATGTGTGCGTGTGGGGGGGGCTGAGGCTGACAAAGCGCTATTGCATTATCAATATTGCAGTACCAGTGTTGCGTCTCAGTTTAGAAGGGCTGAAAGCCTCAGCCCAATGATAACACCTCCATGTTGCTGTTCCAGGAAGTGGAACAATCTTCACAGTTGACACCACAGCGCCACAAATAACAGAAACACAGCTCTGTAGCTGTGGCAAATATACATAAATATAAAGAACTAAATAATAAATCATAGCTATGTTCTGATCTTAGAGTGTCTCCTGTGCCTCCTGTGTAGTTGATAATCCCACACTTATTAGGGCAATCAAATCATATACACTACCGCTCAAAAGTTTTAGAACACCCTCATTTTCCATTTTTTACTGAAATTTAAGCAGTTCAAGTCCAGTGAATAACCTGAAATGGTACAAAGGTAAGCGGTAAACTGCCAGAGGTTAAAAAATATAATTAATTTAGGTTACCAAAAACTGAAGAAAAAAAAAAAAAACATTTTCAGGGAACAAGTAATGGGTTAACGTGGGTTAACAGTCACTCTGTGCAAGTCTTCAGTACAGCCTTCTTCCAGTCTTCAGTACACTGGCGGTGCTTCATGACCCAGGCAAGCCTCTTTTTCGTATTTTGCCATCTAAGCAGGGGCGTAGCACACAATTCTGGGCCCTATACATATGCAGTCTTGTGGGCCCCCTTCCCCTCTTGATCCATGACTCTCACGCATCTTTAGAATTTTTTTTTATTGAATCAACAACTATACACATGAATCTGTAGTGGTTATTAGGGTAATCGCTAATGAACTGCTTATACCACATTTAAACAAATAATTAGTAAGATTAGTAAGATTCTCTGGCCATAGTCCTGGGTCCTCTGGCAAATACCCTTCTGCATTCCCCTCACGTTTTTCCACTTCCTCCTCTGTCTTCCTCATCCTTCTCACTACCCTCAGAGTAAAAACCTGACAGCCCTTGAAAAGCCTGCATTTTTGGGGTACGGCCATAGTCTCTCGTAATCGCTCGCACAGGGACACAGGCACATCTAGACTGCCGCTGCGCACGGGAATTGTAACATACCTACTTAGTACAGGGGGGCAGACTAAACTATTTGCGCTTTTCGAGAGGGGAGGGGGCCCAGAGAGCCTCCAATATTTTTATGGATACAAAGTTCAGTCTCTCAACCTATTTATTCAGACAATATAATTTAGTAATGACACTAATTACTTGTTTAATGTTTATTTTTTAAGCATTCCAGGCTTTTCAAGGGCCCTCCTCCACTTGGGGCCCTAGGTAGTCAGTTCCCCTTTTCCCCCGCTACGACACCCCTGCATCTAAGCAATGGCTTTCTTACTGCCACTCAATCTGTCAAACCTGCAGCTCGAAGTCTTCTCTTCACAGTTAAAACTGACACTTCCTTACTTCGACCAGTTGACTCTCAGAAACCTGTCTTCTGATTTTGTTGTGGCTTTGGGTCTGCCAGACCTCTAGCTGTCAGAGTTTCCTCCAGTTTCCAAGTGCCTTTTGATGGTGTAGGAAACTACTCACTGCCAAAAAATGGACATTATTTTTCAGTTTTTGGTAACCTAAACTTTTTTTTTTAACCTCTGGCAGTTTACCGCTTACCTTTGTACCATTTCAGGTTATTCACTGGACTTGAACTGCTTAAATTTAAGTAAAAACTGGAAAATTGGGGTGTTCTAAAACTTTTGACTGGTAGTATATATATATATACAGGTACTCCTTACTTAACGACCAAGTTCCATTCCTACGACTAAGTCGTTAAGCGAATTGGTCGATAAGCGAGGAGCCGCCCCTTACCAATGTTTCAAGCATACTGAACTGTTAGTGGGTTTGTGTCAACCGTCTTTAGATATTGTTTTAATGTCACCTTTGCACCATTTATACATTTTTTAGTATATTTTTAAATGTTTTTACTGAAAGGGTGATGCGAGATGAGATGCTTGACGCTGAGACGCCGCCCTGCCATTTCCACGACCAATGTTCTCGTACAGCGTACAATACCGACTGGTCGGAGAGCTGGTCGTAAGTCCGAGCGGTCGTTAAACAGGTCGTTAAACAGGTCGTTAAGTGAGGAGTACCTGTATATATATATATGCAGCTCTGGAAATATTAAGAGACCACTCCAAATTCTTCTTAAGTCATCTCTAAAGCATCTTTACATTTATGGCAGCCATTCCATTCCAGTGTCTGTTGAATTCCAACACAAGCACACCTCATTCTACTTCATGAAGTACTGATTAGGTGATCACCTGAACCAAATCTTATTTAACGAGGAAAAGTATAAAAACCACTGCTGTGGCCATCCCTGCAAAACATTAGTATTGTGTTGTTTAAAAATGAATATGAACTTGTTTTCTTTGCATTATTAAAGGTCTGAAAACACTGCATCTTTTTTGTTATTTTGACCAGTTGTCATTTTCTGCAAATAAATGCTCTAAATGACAATATTTTTATTTGGAATTTGGGAGGAATATTGTCAGTAGTTTATAGAATAAAACAAAAATGTTAATTTTCCCTCAAATACATACCTATAAATAGTAAAACCAGAGAAACTGATCATTTTGCAATGGTCTCTTAATTATTTCCAGAGCTGTATATATATATGTATATATACAATAATTATTACATAGAGTACTCACACTGTCCATCCACAGATCCACAGTGGTGATCCACAGGAGTCAGTGAATTCAGTTAACAGTATCTTGTGTCTTTTCTGTGTCACTCGCACTTCAGACAATATAAGAAGAACTTTACTTTTAATCCTCCCCTCCTCCAGAAGGTGCCCTCTGCTGTACAGGTCAGTGCTTCTTCCTGTCAGTGCTGGTGTGAGGGGCTTCTGGAGGCTTGACTGGGATCATTGGAATCCCATGATGCCCTTGTTCTAGAGCAGGACTCAGGGATCAATCAGCAGGCTCCGGTGGGCACGGATGCAAGGTGAGTCACTGGGTTTGGTGTGACACAGAGGTCTGGGTCCAAAAGAGAAGACGCACTTTCCCATCTGGACCAGGACCAGGTGCTAGAACAGCATAATTCTGGTTTCCTATAGTCCAGAAGTAGAACCATATGAAGTTTAACTTAGCTTCTTTTGCCCTGTGATAAAGCTGGTGTTAGCCAAAAGGAACCTGGAACTATAGGTGGATCTGTTACACCTAAGATTGAGAGGTATCACATGTTTTGGTTGGCAACATATGGGTAAACGTCTTATCTGAGAAATAACAGGGTAAAAGTCTTATTCCAGCCCTTGGAAAGACTGTAAACGCCTGGAATACAAGTGCATGTCGTCATGGGCATTGTAGTACGTAATGTGCATTGCATTATGGGCATGTGCAGGACATCGTGGGTATTGTAGTCCCTCATGTGCATGTCATCATGGGTATGCCATCATGGGCATTGTAGTACGCCATGTGCATGATGTCATGGGTATTGTAATACATCACACTACAGTTACTCTGCTGGACTACAGCACAGCTGGTGCAGAAAGACTGCAGGCAACAAATGGACCAGAGGAATCGCTATAGAGAAGTATGGGATACTCTGATGATATAAATCCTCCCTCCCTGGGCAATGCTTTGGCCCCCAGGGCCCCCAGCCCCAGCTGGCATGGCTGTGGTCTGTATTGTACTGACTGTTGGGTGCATCACTTATTCCCTGCATGAAGAAAGGCCTCAACTGGATCCGTCTCTCTGGAGGCCCAACAAAAACAGAAATGGCCACGGTTTTATCAATCAAGGGTCTGACCTGCCCTCCGCCCAAGAGGAACCCCAGATACCGTACCTCTCTCCGCCCAATAGCGCACTTGCCTGGGTTAGCAGTGAGCCCCGCTCCCCTCAGCGTCTGTAGGATGGCTCGCAAATGCTGCATATGCTGCTCCCAATCGTTGCTGTAGATGACGATGTCATCCAAGTATGCCACCGCATATGCGGTCGAAGTAGCCTATCCATCAGCCGCTGAAAGGTGGCCGGAGCCCCATGCAGACCGAAAGGCAAGGTCAGGAATTGGTGTAAGCCGAATGGAGTAGAGAACGCAGATTTTTCCCTGGACACTGGAGAAAGAGCAGTCCTGACACGGAGTGGATTTTTGCCGGTCCACGGACCGGATTTCAATTTATTAAAAGAGACTTCTCTTTCCCCACACGGGGAAGAGGCATATGCAGCATGCGGTCGAAGTAGCCTATCCATCACCCTGATTAGCTGCCGACACCGACGCCTTCCACAGTAGGTTTGCCCCAAATTCTCAACGCTAACCGATATTGAAAAAGTACAAATCATTCTGGGAGAGAAAGGGAGCTGCACCAAATTAGCAGCACAATATTAAACGGCCTGCCATAACCCGAGGGACAGTGGAAGCGCCAAGCTCTTCGCGGTCTCGCCTCTTCTCTGTCCTGATCCCTCGCTGGTGGAACGACCTTCCGCAATCGGTCAGGACCGCGGAATCACTTACGATCTTCCGCAAGAGACTCAAAACCCACCTCTTCAGACTCCACTACCACTGAACTCTGTCCATCTAGACAAATTGTCTTCACCACTGCCTACTTGTTCAACACTATACTCCCCCAAAAAATAAAAATAATAATAATAATAATTTCACTAACCTTTTCCTTCCCGGTGTTACAGGTATGGTACGCAGATGCCTGCAATGATGTCTATTGCTGTATTCCTGCACTGATCTTGTGCGCTAACTATGATTGTTCCTACCATGTATTAATGCACATCTTGTAAGTCGCTCTGGATAAGAGCGTCTGCTAAATGCTTAAAATGTAAATGAGTGAGACTCACTCGTCAATTATTTTTATGAATTTGAGAGAGCGAGACTGGAAGGCTACATGTTGTGTGTGCTTTAGCAATACAAGCTCTCTTGTCATTGAAATAAAGGATATCTGAATTTGAATTTGAGAGCAAGAAAGTGAGAGAGACAGAGAGATGAGAAAGAGAGAAATAGATAGTGAGAGACAGAGAGAGAGACACGCAGAGAGACAGAGCGAGAGAGAGAGGGAGAGAGAGAGACATGCAGAGAGACAGAGAAAGAAAGAGATTGCAGGGTTGCAGGGTTATTCCCCCCCTGACAGAACAGAATAGACCCTCTCCCATCCCATCAGTATCCCTGTCAACCCGGCCCATTGGATCTGACTGCTATTGATTATTGATCACAAGAATTAAATTAATGAGGTGAAGACAGGCTGAATTTAAATATACAGCTTTGTACATAACCATTAAGGTACCCCCTCCTCACCCAAGTCTGGTCCGGGGGGGGGGGTTAGTGGGCACACTGGGTATGGAGGCTTTTAAACAGGCATTACTTACGGTCAACTAATAATAAGGTTTGATTGAGCCATTAAGGGAACAATGATATTTATGTTATATAATTGCCCTAGTATCTACGTACTACTGTAGGTAGTTTTGATTTTGATACAGCAGATAAAGGCTGCTGGACATGTGTGTGTTTCATCAGAAGAGTGCAATACTTCTGCAACCCAAAAACAACAACAAAAGAAACAAAAACAGGATTAGTAATGCAGACAGGTATCCAGCTGTATTGATTAAGAATAATAAGGTGTTTAATGGGGCCTAGAGCAATCCATTAAACAAATAATTATTCTGAGGTTAGACAGCTGGGAGCAGACATTTATGGAAATATGTTTAATGAACAGCTTTACTTAACCTGATTATTAGCACAAACAAGTCCCCATCAGCACGTTATTTTCATTTACATTTACATTATTAACCATTTATTAGACGCTCTTATCCAGATCAACCTACACAGTTTAATTAATTTACATACAAAATATTTATACAGCTGGATATTTCACTGAAGCAAATCAGGTTAGCACCTTGCTCAAGGGCACAATGGCAGTGCCCCACCTGGGAATCGAACCTGCGACCTCTGAGTTACAAGCCCAACTGCCTAATGCTTCCTTTCACTCAAGACTATATCAGAATATATGTAGAGATGTGGTCACTAACTGAGGGCTCAGAAGAAACACAAACCAGCATACACAAACCAGCATACGTTCTCAGTTCCAAGTTTCATCGATAACATCCTTCTATGCATGGTCCTATGCATACATAGAACATTCTACGCAAAGCCTTCATAATCACTGCATAAGAACTCCATAAGCCCTACATGAACATTCATGCACAATCATGCCAACAGACATAGACTGTTATAGACCATGCCTTATGCAGCCTACTATATTTATATAATAAGTAACACTGTTGTGACAATCTGATTTGGAACGCTACGGTAATGTCACTTATTGTATACCCCATGACAGTCCAAGTCAGCAGGCATAAGTGTTTATGAATGTTAATGCACTGCTTATGAAGGTGTTATTTGGAGCTCATGAAAGCATGGTTATGATGTATGAGGCCTTATAGAAAGCTCATAGTTACTGAAGACCGGGCAGAGACCGCTTTCTACCAAAGCAGGCATATGATATGATCCAAGGAGCTGTCTGATATGTGCAGGGTTGACTCATTATCTATCACACTTCTCATCAGCCAGCTTGTCTTAGGCCTTCAGATTTTGTTCACCAAACCTCTAAAATCTGATGAGAGTTTACTAATCATTAAGGTCTGCGTAGCTAAGACATTCCAGTCACGTTGTTGCTTTTCTGATAAAAAAAAAGAAGTACAGGCCTGGCGGATGGTGCAGCGGTCTAGTGCACCACGCTTTGGAGTGGTGTGCGCTGCCCGTCAGAGACGCGGATCGAAACCCGCGTTTCTACCAGACCGGCCCTGGTCGTCAGCCCGATCGGAGGCGGCATTTGGCTGTCCGCCTCCGGGGGGAGGGGGGAGGGAGAGCCAGCACGAGTCCGTCGAGGAGAAGGTTAATGGAGTCCGTGGAAGATCTCCGTCTCGAAAGAAGGCTGGGAAATAGGTCCAGGAATGCGAATCTCATTCCCGGAGGACGGGCGGCGGACTCGTGGGGGTGGGGAATTGAGAATAAAAATAGAGGGTACAATTGGCTACCAAATTGGGAGAAAAACCGGGGAAAAATCCGAAATAAATTTTTTTAAAAAGTACAGTACGTCTACTTCAGAATCATCATTCCATCTCCTTACAATACTTTCTATTGAACTGGCATAGTTTAAAAGCTCCCACTTTTTTAGTTGAAATGCTCTCACTGTACATATTTTAACATGATAGAACTCCTTGCCACCATAAACGGTTACCTCCAACGAGGAGGGGCATTTCTGGGCCGTGGCAAAGCCCAGAGGAGACCGGAGCCATGATGCGTGACAGCAGGCAGACCGCTGGGTATCGATCGGCTGCATCATGAAGCAACGCACTCAGTGCTAATTTGATCCGGCGGGCTAGTGGGGAAGGAAGATGAAAAGGAGTAGGAATTTGTGTGTGCTTGGAAGGGCAGAGTGCGGAACGAGGAGAAAGAGCAGCTGGGGTGGGATTTTGAAATCCCCGAGAGGGGCTTTGCTGTGGAAAGGAGATGGAGAGGATCAGGTTTGTACCTGCATAAATCCAGCCGGGATTCAGGATGTGAAGAACCTGAAAGGATATGAAGGATTTGAAGGATGTTATTATCGGTTGTGCCGCGATAGCAAACTCGGCTGCCTGCTGCCTGCGTCCTTCGCAAATGCAGCAAAAAAAAAAAAAAAAAACACTTTAAAAGGAAACTAAACATAATTTGAGATGCACTAGGTAGAATGAAGTCAGAGAGTGTTTGAGCACATGAGATCGGCATGACACCTAAGGGCTCACGATCAAAATAAATATGAAAAATGAAAGAGAGCAATGGAAAACATAATGGTATAGCGATTGTTAGCTAGCTAGCTTATGAAAAGCTTGTCGAGTCACGAAACATTCAACCAATTTAAATGTATCACACAATTAGGCCGCATTGTTTCTTAGACCCAACTACATTGAATGGGTGATCCACCACATTTGTAAATCATGTCTGGTGTCATTGGGGCAATTATGGCAGTGACACCAGCCTCCATTGCTTTAATGGTAGTGAATTTATGGGATGCCTGGCAAAGAGAAAGTCGGATTTGGCTGAAATAAGGCACCTTAGAAGGACACGTTTTTGATTACTTCTCTTTGGGACAAACATAATTAAAACATTGGTTAGTTTAAAAACAATAACTTTTATAAAATATGGTTTTATTCTCTCGCATGTTCACGTGATCCCGCTGATTGTTACGGTAAACAAGCAAAAAGCACTCTCCTGCTGTGAAAACGGGGTTAACACCCCAGGGATAATTACATAACTTTACCTTTCATTATTGAGACATTCAAACAAAGCTATCCTTTTACATGAAATGCAAATCTCTCCCTCCCTCATCTCCCTCTCTCTGTCTGTCTCTCTCTTTCACAAATATTTATTTCTGTCTTTTCTGTTTTATTTTTCAAAAGCACTCGTATATCCTTCTGGTGGTGAGAGATGCCGTATCCTGTATTGACCCCTCAGCCCCAAGAGAGTGACCAATTAAAATGCAACTTCACTGCATCACTAGACATGCACTGAGCTGCTGTCCCAGTTGAAGAAAATGAAACAGAGAGTAGGGTAGATAAGTAGAGTAGAGAAGAATATAATAGAATGCCTTTTTTTCCTTCACATACAAAACTGCAGCCCACATAATCAACATGCAAGGCGAGACACACTGTGCACATTATGTAAATAGAAACAATATAAATATGCATATTTACTTACTTTGCACACACACTCACAGCATTCACATGTAGTTTGCCATGCTACCGAGAGGAAAAAACAATAAAGTGCATTTTAGGTTTTAGAGACTTCCACAGTTTACATTTATTTTATATATAGTCCATTTATACAGCTGGATATTAACTGAAGCAATTCAGGTTAAGCACCTTGCTCAAGGGTACGGCACACCTGGGAATCGAACCTGTAACTTCTGCTGCCCCAGCTTCACAAAAGCTGGATGCATTTTGACATGAACGAGGTCAACACAATATTTCTTATTATTATTATATTTTCCCCGTTCTGGCCAATTTGCAATCGGCAATTGTATTTTGCTTTGCTCACAATACTCTCACCCGCAAAAGAAGTGGTTATTTGTACACACTCAGTATAACAGTGTGCTACAGGAAAGGTAATGTGCCACATTGGATCCGTCATTGACGACACTGTAGGTTTATGCAATGGTACAACTTTACTACATAAGGCCAAGCAGGTGCAAATCAAATCTGATCCATTCCTAAACTTTTTCAGCGGAAAATTCTCAACCAAACTGACCAAATATTTTATGATGACTGGCAAAGCCCGCCCCCCCTTACACACACACACACAAAGCCCTCACACACACACACACACACACACACACACACACACACACAGCCTGCACATTCAGAGTGAAGCTGTTTCCGGGCTGTAAATCTCCTTATCAGAATGTTTAATCTTCTCTCCCGGAGGAATTAATGAACATAAATTAATTAAATAAATCTTCACCGAGACATTAACAGGTTAGATAGTTAATTTGTTGTTTTTGTTTTGCTCATTGACTTTCCGAATCTCCTTTTAACCTTCCCTGCAATGTGATTGTGATTGGGGGGGGTATGCTGTGAGCTTGAATCAAATGTAAAGTTAACCTTTTTAGCTGGGTTTTTTTTCATTTTAATTTGCATTTGCTTTTGCTTCACTAGCAGAGCACACCATGAATTAATGGCTGGTCACATGTCTCATGACTGAATTTGTTTGGAGGCACAGTACTTTCGACAGACGGCAAAACTTGGCTGCAGAATAAACCATGCATAAACACCAGGGAAAATGTCTAAACACAGTCAGCGCTGAAGTGTTGATTTACAAATGTCCGGTCTTCTACTTCCCACGGATATAGAAGTTTCAACAGTAAAAATAAGACAATAAACAATAACAAACCTGTGCGTAGCATTGCCGTGGCAACAGGAAAGCCGGGATTGGCCGAAGAATGGGACCCCTCACCACTATTGACGTTGCCTGTAGATGGTTCTGGAAAAGAGGGAGGACGCTTTCTGACAATGCCGTGTCCTGTCCGCGGTGGGGCTGCTCATCCTGTGCCCTCTGGACCAGAGGAGGCAGCAGGGATAACGGCAACAACCGATGTATGTATAGCTAGCGCTGCGTGCTACATTTTACATAGTCACTGTACACAATGGTGTCCAGTCCTCAGTAAACATTTTGTCTGTGTGAATCCCTAACCTTTGTCCACCTGCCCACTTGCAAACCCGTCAACTCACAAACACAGATCATGGTAAATACCTGGCCAAAAAAAAACAGTCCACAATACAAGCCCATTCCCTCGAAAGAAAAGTACATGGTGAGTACATAGTGCTCCCTTTAAACAGCCACATCTATGGTAAACAACCACCTCTCACTTTGGGCGGATTTACACCAAAATTGTGCGTGTGTATACAGGTAACTGCCAAAATAATGGAAACACCCAAGTGTCTTAATAGGTTGTTGGCCCACCACAAGCTGCCAGAACAGGTTCAGTGCACCTTGGCACAGATTCTACAAGTGCCTGGAACTCTATTGGAGGGACACAACACTATTCTTCCATGAGACATTCCATCATTTGGTGTTTTGTTGATGGTGGTGGAAAACAAACGCCGCTCCAGAAGCTCCCATAAATATTGTAGCGAGCGTGCGCGAGGTGATTTATCAAGAAATACACAGAATCCTGCTGTGTTTAAAAAATGGCTATACGAATAGCCACTTTATTAAAAGGCGATAAATATCCATGTTCCATACACCGCACAACTACGGATAATATCTGGCGAACTTTGCTGGTACAAGCGTGTCCTGAAAAGGACACGCCAGACCATTAAATTTCTTCACTAGTCAGCACAACAACCAGGAAGTAAACTCAGTCAAATAAACACTTGCTTGATGACGAACACGTTTGCCCTGAATTACATGGAACCACACTAAACAGTATAGGCACACTGGTCGCGGTGGCCTCGACATTCAGCGCACCGCGACCAGCCAACTAACACACAAAAACGATAACAGTAAAACATGCAACACAGTCAATAACACAATAACGTAATTGACACAGGGGGAACAAACAAACACACAAATACGTTCCCCCATAATGCCCCGCGCACACATTTCAATTAGTGACCCGCTGGATCGCTACAATATTCAATTGGGTTGAGATCTGGTGCCTGAGCCATGGCATATGGTTTACATCGTTTTAATGCTCATCAAACCATTTAGTGACCACTCATACCCTGTGGATGGGGCATTGTCATCCTGGAAGAGAACACTTCACCATAGGATGCTGGTGATCATTCAGAATGGCTTTGTATTTATCGTAATTTACCTTGCCCTCTATGGGGTTGAGTGGACCCAAAGCATGTCAGTTAAATGCATGTCACAGCATATCAGAGCCGCCAGGACCATTCATTTGTCAACTGTTTCCTTTATTTTTGCAATTACCTGTATATATAAAGAGAACAGTGCTATCCCCTGAAAATATGAACCAGCGGGTCCAGAAACTGGCTCAGCAGAACCAAATTGAGTAGTTATCTAACCTAGACAGGGATGTAAAACTGATGATTTGCTATTACATTGGAGACTTTCATATGGTGCATTCAAAGCAAATGCCTCATTTTCTTTAGTGCCAGAAATACTTTTTTTCTTTGAACATATAAAATTCATCTAAAATATTTATCATATGTCCTGACCAGGCTGTGCTGTGGAATAGAACTCTATACCATAGTATAGTATTAGATAGGGTAGTATAATATGGTAAATATGGTAATATGCCTATTAGCTGAGAGTATAAATTGTGCTTGAGCAACATTATTGATTGGAATGAATGAAACCACTAAAATTATATAAGTGGGCACAAAAATCTATGTTTTTATTGTTTATTTTTCAAATAATGTTTCATTAAGTAAGAGTGATAGCAAATAATTAAATACTTAAATCATGCAGTCAGTATGATTTTTACATTTTTATTCTGCCTTGTTTCAGAACTGAAATGACTAGTCATGTCCTATGCATTTTTGTCGGCTTCAGATGAATCTTTTGTGGGTAATCCCTCTAGCCCTGCCGAGCTCTTCTGGCCATGGCAGGGAGGCCCCCCATGCCCAAAAGAGCTGTTATTTTAACCCCCCCCCTCCGCCCAACAACCAACAAGAGCTGTTATTTTAAACTGGAGACCACTGACTGGACAGAAATAGCATGAGTTAGAGGCAACAGCAGAATATCTCAATTAAGGAAACAGCAGGAAATGAGAGCTCAGTGCCCACTGAACCAGGGTGTGAAAGGCCACCTGAGTCGACTGCAGGGGAAGTCAGCGAACTTCTGTCTGAAGAAAGGCAGGCTTCCAGGCAAGATGTTCAACCCTCAAAATCCCCTAAAAAAGCCCAGAGCTTACTCAATGCTGTCTTTTACAAGCATAAAAACAAAACCTAATCAAGCTACACTGTCATCTCTGAGCCTGCAGAAATCTGGCACCCAGATGTAAGGTCACACATGTCCTGGCTCTAACAGGCATTGTGTTTGATATCAGGAGATTAAAACTGAAACAAAACCAAACCACTTTTATATACACAAACACGCACACACACAAATACAAACATGCACACACAAATACAAACACACACACACACACAAACACACTGCACGCACACACACACCCACACACACAAACAAAACACACACACACACACACAAACACACAAATGCATATCCACACACACATACAAGCACACACACACACACACACTCACAAATGCACACACCTACACACACACACACACACATACACATGCACACACACACACACACACACACACACACACACACACACACACACACACACACACACACACACACATATGCACTGGTGAAAAGTGCTGGCATGCATCAGACCAGCCTATTTGTTCTGATGGCAGCTGAGAGTGTAGCTGTCTTGAATGTAAATATAAACTCAGATTCTCTAAACTCGTGGAATGGTGGCTGTGTGGGTGAGTCTCAAACAGCAGTCACAAGAGCAAAACCTACCCAGTCAACAAGTCATTTATTAAAGTGAGTCATTCAGAAACACTCAGGTATGATGAAACCCTTGCAGGCCTTTCCAACCCTGTTCAAAAGCAGCTACTGTAATTAAACCATAATTCAAACCGTGACTATAATAAACTATAATAACTCAAATGTAAAAAAAGAAACAATATATAATATATAGAATTTTGAGTTTGAGCCACTCAGTTGCATAGCTGCAGTGTTGTAGAAAGTCTTGACAGAACAAAGAACCAAAGAAACATAGAGAAATACAGTTACAGTGTTCCATCACTGAATACTGTTTATTACATAACTGAATGACTGTTTATTATATCACTGCATGAGTGTTAAATACATAACTGAATGATTGTTTTAGACATTACTGAATGACTGTTTATTATATCACTGCATTAGTGCTAAATACATAACTGAATTATTGCTGTATACATCACTGAATGACTGTTTATTAGATCACTGCATGGTTGTTTATTACATCACTGCATGAGTGTTAAATACATAACTGAATGATTGTTGTATACATCACTGAATGACTGTTTACACATACTGCACAACTTTATTATTTTGACTATTGTAATTATTTAAAGACAGTTTATTACTGTAATGCATTACTGTTTTAGCTGAAACCAGATGAGGAGGCTGAGGAAAGGTTTTATATGGAGTGCTATGCATATATATTGCAACGGGATTATTTAACTACTTCTTCCTGGGGGCCGGATTATTTTTGAAATTGTGGATGCAGGCAGAGCTTGTACATGCCTCTCTATCCTCCCTCCCCCCACACACACACACCACCCCCACCACCATTTCTCCTCCTGTGGAATAGAAGATGGTAGCAGGGGCACACTGAGACATTTCTTTCCACTTTCTTTTGAAATTGATTTTCAATGGATTTAATTCACTGCGCTTCCATTAGACTGTCAAAGAAAATGTTACCTTGGAGCACAACGAACAAAAACCCAAAAAATTTAAGCCTCTAGCTGTGCTGAAAGGCCCCCACCAAACCCATGACTTGAATTAATCATGAGCATGAGGGAAAGTTAGATGTTTGTTATGTGGCCAAATGTTTGGGTTTATTTTGGGTGAAGTGCAGAACAGTCAGCAGGCCACAGGGCGCATAATGCAGCACACAGGAAGCAGGACACAGGAAGCAGCACATGGGATGTTGGACACAGGAAGCAACACACAGGATGTTGGACACAGGAAGCAGCACACAGGATGTTGGACACAGGAAGCAGCATTTAGGAAGAAGGGCACAGGAAGCAGCACACAGGATGTTCGACACAGGAAGCAGCACACAGGAAGAAGGACACAGGAAGCAGCACACAGGATGTTCTGTGTGGCTCAGTAGGTAGAGCATGGCGTTGGTAGCGCTTAGGTTGTGGGTTCAATTCCCACTGGGACCACATGTACTGAAAAATGTATGTGTTCACTACTGTAAGTCGCTTTGGATAAAAGCATCTGCTAAATGGCATACATATATATATGTTGGACACAGGAAGTAGCACACAGGAAGAAGGACACAGGAAGCAGCACACAGGATGTTGGACACATGATTGACCCAGTTCAGAGTTTAGCTGTGTTTTATCATTCCACCTGGTTTCAGGAGGACACAAAGCTGTGAAGCTGGCCCATTTTTCCCCCAGTATGGACACACACACACAAAAAAGGAGAAACAATAAAAAGAAACCATGAACATTGTATTCTAAGGCATCAGTGGCTGAACAAAATCTCTGCTGTGTTTTGTCAGGGGTGTTGTCATCAACTTGTAATTTACGTGATAGCTACGTTTGTGAGTTTTTCGACTTTCTTGTCTGTGGGCCGAAGGGAGCACAGTCAGACCAGGAGGAAGAAGGAAGAGGAGCACCTGACAGGGATGAACTTTTTCAATTGTTTGGCAGGGGAGGTGGGTGGGGGGGGACAGGGCTGTTGACACAGGTAACCAGGCACATGCACAGATATGGCCCAAGGGGGGCTTGAGCCCCTGCCCTTTTGCCCTCTGAGTCAAAAAGTGCCCTTTTTTTGGCTGGTGTTAATTGTATTTTTTATTTATTTGTTATTGAAATTCTATCAAATATAAAGAGGTAAATGTATAGTAGTATCCAAAAAAAAATACAACTTATCAATTTAAAAAGTACTCCGCTCTCAATCCCCCTTCCAAATGGTTTTGTCTCAATCAATCAATCAACGTCGCATCTTCCGACTTTCCGAATACAACTTGTCATGAAAAGCACCGCATCCCCAGCCCCAGTTCAGTTACGGTGAATGATATCACTCAGGTAAGCACTGTTTTAATTATGAATCACGATTAAACAACACTTGCTTACTTTTTATGTTATATATCCGTTAAAAAAACTATGAAGTAGGTCAGTAGGACTTGCCTCCTTCATGCTGTAATTTGGTCATTACTGGCCTCGGTACTCGCGAGCAAGTAAGCTAGTCTAATTAGCATTAAAACAACGTTATCTCCGTCATGCAGGACAACTTACAAATATGCAATTCATTTCTGAAGCAGGTAGTTACGTTTTGCATAGTTTTGCTAGTTTAGTGTAGTCACCCCCTTTTTTTTATAGCCAGTTCTCTAAAAATGTGATGTTTAAAAGTATATTATTGTATGGGCATGTAGCAGTGTGTTTAATTCATGGAATAATGTATTTCAGTAGAATTAAAACAGGTCCCATGTTATGAACATAGTGTGTGATTATGGATGGCGGCAGTGTGGCAACATTGGGGTGGGAATAGTGTGTGTCGGTGGGTTGAGTGCCATTTTTTTTGCTTGAGCCCCTGCCCCCCAAAATGTCTGTGCACGGCCCTGCAGGTAACCGAATCCTAGGAAGTGGGGCACTGAAACCTGTTTACAGACGATACATCTCAAATGCTTTGCATTCTGTTTGAGGAGGTGAACAGTTGGGCGTTCACCCATTCATTTAAAGAAAAAAGAAAAGAAGAGAAAATAAAGATAAGAGTGTTTTAATGAGATCATTGGAAGGGTGACGTTCCTCTCACCCGGTCCCCGGCCTGCATAGAAACATGCGAGCAGAGAACACAGCTGTTTTATCGCATTCTTTGCCTTCCTTCATTCATCAAGCACTTCCCTCATGTTTATAATTGACCTTATTACAGATTTCCTGCTTAAAGAGCATGTTTTGTCCTCTTGTCCATTTGTGGGGTACTAATCTTAATTTGAAAAGCGGAGCGGTGGTGATGAGGGAGGGGGAGGGGTCTACAGTGAATCTGGGGTGTGTCTCCCACTCTATTCCCACAGGGAAGAAGTAATGGAGTTTTCTTTAGGGAGGGGTGGCAGCAGTGATGGAATGAGGTGGGTAGCTGATTTTTATTTATTTTTTTGTGGGAGGGAGGGGGGGGTGAGAGGTCATCGTGTCAAGAGAGGTCAGTGGGAGCTGTGGTCATGACATCATGCTGCAGGGATGGGAGGTGGGATTAGGCTGTGAATGCAGGAGACAGACAGCAACAAAAACAGAGATTAGAGACCCCCCCCACTCTCTCCTCTCCACCCGCCCCCACGCTGGAGCTGGGGGGGGGGGTCTACAGCACACAGGATGTTGGAGGGGTGGGGGGCCTACAGCACACAGGATGTTGGAGGGGTGGGGGGCAGTGACAGAGAGATGCAGGAAACACATGGGTGCATTGTGGATTCCATGGCCCCCGGAATGTTCCGTGAAATAAAATGTTTTGTGATTCTCACACTTTCTGACATTCTCTGTCTTTCGTACTCACGCTCTCCTGGTAAGAAAATCATGTGTGCATGTGTGTGTGTGTGTGTCTGTCTGGGTGTGTATGCTACATGTGTGTGTGTGTGTGTACCTGTCAGGGTGTGTATGCTATATATGTGTGTGTGTGTGTTTGTCAGGGTGTGTATGCTGTATGTGTGTGTGTGTGTGTTTGTGTGTCTGTGTCTGGCTGGGTGTGTGTGCTATATGTGAGTGTGTGTCTGTGTCTGGCTGGGTGTGTGTGCTATATGTGAGTGTGTGTGTGTGTGTTTGTCTGGGTGTGTATGCTATATGTATGTGTGTGTGTGTGTGTGTCTGTGTCCGTCTGGGTGTGTATGCTATATGTGTGTGTGTGGGGGGGTATGTGCACATGTGTGTGTATGCATGTGTGTGTGTCTGTCAAGGTATGTGTGTGTGGGTGTGTGGGTGTATCTGTGTGTTGTTGCATGACAGTGGGGTTCCCTTCCCCCACTTCTGAGCTGAGACAGCTGTGCCACTCCTCTTGTTCATAAAGTTGTGTTTTAACCCTGGCAAAAAAACAAAACTATGGTAGTGGTATCTATTAATATGAATTTATGAATATCTACTGAATATCAATGGAATTGACCTGGTATGGTAGAGTGACAGTTCTGACAATGTAAAGTATGAATGAAAGTACTTTTTCAATCAAATCTTCCATTCGGACAATCGTTTTGAGATTGGATCAACAGATATCCCCCTCCAGAGGCATGTATGCACACACACACACACACACACACACACACACACACACACACACACACACACACACACACACACACACACACACACACACACACACTTTTTCAAGATGTGGCTAATAGCTTTCTGGTGTTGCTTGTGAGGACAAACCCTCTAGACTTGTTAATGGCACAGAGCCACAGAGTCACAAAGTTTTTCCTGTAAGTCTAATTTGCCGTAGACCCCCCAGCTCAATCCCCACAGTCTTACGGTCTTACTCAGACCCGAGAGCGCCGGCTTTTCCCAAAAACAAATAAAAATTAAACGTGTGTTTTTACTCACAGCAAGACTTCGCTCTTCCTGACAAACAAACAAAAACAAAGAACAGTCTGAAATAGTGTTTTTAATATCCCATTAGCGTGTGTTTATCAGGGGGGAGAGACAGAGGGCTTGAGCTCATCCTGATTTAGTGAGGAATGTTCCTGGGTCATCGTAATTTGTTGTCCCAGGACCAACAACCCTATCAACCAGTTGAATATGAGACAGCTTTTTGGCATACTGGGTCCTTCTGTCACTCGGCTCCCTGATAAACACACGCTAATGGGATATTAAAACACTATTTGAGGTTTTTGTTTGTTTGTTTGTTTTTGGTTTGTTTGTTTGTTTTTACTCTTATGGGCACCTGGGCCTGGGTCAATGGGACCGAGCGGGCCAGCGCCTGGTTTGGGCTACGCCAGGGTGCTCGTGTCAGTGATGGAGGAGGGAAGGCAAAGGAAAGCTCGTTTTGGGTTATGGCTCTGACGAAGCACAGTTTCATTATGTGAATGTGGCTGTGACTGTTTGAATGTGATTAGTTCCACTACACCTGGCTGTGACTGTGGGGCTGGGCAACAGTACAGAGCAGCAAACACAGTTCGGGGAGTGCAAACAGAGGCTCGTAGACATTTATTTTATTATCTTTTTGCAGTGGTACATTTTACATTTTACGTTTTACAGTGGTGACTTGTGGTAATAAAAAAGCACACTGGGTAAAAGTAGCATTTAATTGAGGTTGTGCATTATAAACTTTAACTTGGGTGCAAGTCTGAAAGCTAAAGGTTTATTTATTGTGCCTTTCAGTCCAGGAATTGGTGTCTGTGAAACCACCTCAAAGTGTTTTTGGAGGTTTTGTATTTCAGTGTTCAAAGTATGAAGATTAGCATAAAGAATGTCCCATAATCAGCTTGTGCTGCTGAGCGCAGTGATTATGAATATTATGAATGACATTATTTATTCGGCCTTAGCGCTAGCTGCTAAAACACATCATCACATCATAGAAACTTGGACCAATTGCAGGAAGACTATAACGCTTTAATCAAAACAGTTTACGTTATCTCTGAAAATGCATGACATGCTTATACTTTTATAAATGATTCACATTTATCTGCTGCAGTTTTTCACTAAATGCAAAGCTGTTTTAACCCCCCTCCCCCTTGGGAATACTGTCCATGATTAATGCTGTGTCAGCTGTGTGGATGCTGCCAGCTCCAGTCCAGATGCAGAGATGAGAGTATGGACGGCACAGCTGCATGACACAACCTCCAGTGGTTGAATGTGTAGAGATTAAACAGTTCAACATCTCTTAGGCAGACAGAGAGATAGACCACCTGATAATCACTCGCACATGCACACGCACACACGCACACGCACACACATACAGGTCTACATGTAAAAATGTTAATGAGAAACAGGAAGGCTGTTTTCTTCAGCAAACTGTTTGCAAATAATACTTATTCAAACAAAGTTCTAATCAAATCATCTCTCTCCCGTTACTCTCATCTGCTGTCTGTGTTGTGCCTCCTGATCCTATTCACCATGACACCATGAGGAGCCAGCGGCCACATGAAGCCATAAGGTCAACAGTCAAAGCATCACATGGTGCTCATCTAAATCGCTCCGAGTCTGGATTTCGGCCCTTGGTCCTTAGTGTCGCACTGGGGCTGGTGAAACTGCAGCGTCACGTTTGCCATTACTGGGCTGATGGATTTCTCCCCCTATTTTCCCCTAAACTTTGCTGGCCAATTGTACTCTCTATTGATTCTCTACTGACTATCCCGGCCCACTACCCTGCTGCCTGCAACCACGGGACCAGCCACTACTGGGAACCGGCAGTGACAAAGTCGAACCGAACTCACCAAGACCGAACTCACCAAGCCGTCGACTGTGATTCCGAAGCTTTCTGTGCATGCATTGTGCAGCGAGCTCATGCCGGCCTCCCTCCCTGCTCCGCCTGGGGGCGGACAGCCAATCGCCACCGCTGAACGGGACTCCTGGCTAGAGCTGGGCTGGCACAGCCAGGGCTTGAACCCAGGCTGCAGTGGGAAACCTGTACTTAGGACACGTGTCTTTAGTAGTTGCGCCATCCGGAGGCCCTCGAGAGTCAGGATTAAGGAGACTAAATATGAGGTCAACGCCGGTAATAAATATGAATAAAAGTCATAAAACATAACCTGGAACTGGTGTATGAACCAGTGCGGCATGTGAATATGTATATACATACGTATATAGCCACATCTCAGACTGTGAGTTTTGTGCCTTTTGTGGTAAACACTTTGCACAGTACATGACATGAGTTCTGACCCTGTTTTTCAGTAGGCTGTTTATTGTAAATCAAATTATTGTAATTTATGTTCATTTTCTGAAGTTCATCTGTGGAAATAATAAACTCTTAGGGGGGACAAGAAAGTATCTATATATCTATTGATATATTAATAAATCAATGTATCTATCTATCTATCTATCTATATATATATATATCTTTCTATCTGTATGCCTATCTATATACGATGAAAATCTGAGCCCATAAAAACAGGCCAAAATGGTCAGAAAACAAAAGTAGTACCAGACGTGCTTCAGCCCAACTATTTTAAAAGGGGAAATAATTGGTGCTCAACAGCTAGCACAATAATATATGAGGCATCCTTACCTATGTAACTTCAAAAAAGAGCGACATGAGGAATTTAGAGAGCTGGAGCACACAGGGGTTTTCAGCTATGGGCACAGAGAAAAGGTTCACTTTTCCTGCCAACCTCACCGATGGCTTGGGACAGTGTTTTTTTTTCATAAGCAGCGCTTTGAATGCGGTACGTGCCAGGACTGTGTCTGTGTGTCCCGCAGTGCTGGCGGCCATAGAGGCAGAGGGGGTTGGGGTGAGGTTATAGAGAAGACGAGCTCCACCTCTCTGTGCTACCGTTCACCTCCTCCCTTGCCATAAAGTAATGCAGTTCAGATGCAGCCTCATAAACGGTAATTATCACCGTGTCAACCGAAACGGAAAGTTAGATATTTCACTTACCGCTTGGCTTAAAGTCAAACACATGCACACGGACATATTCCATACTAACACACACACACACACACACACACACACACACACACACGTATTCCATACTAACACACACACACACAGACACATACAACAAGCTCAGCAGTTTCTTTAAGTAGGCTACAGCGTGGCCGCGCTTCATTGCGGCAGGGTGTCAAAAGAGTTGCTAATGTGCATACCTCAGGAGGCCTAGTACAGTTGTTGAAAAAAAAAAAGACATGGAACAGTTCATTATAACGGAAAGGTAGATGCATCACAAGATAATTATTGTGTCAGTGGAAATTGTTTACAGTAATTTCAGAGAATACCAGTAACGAGCTAGTTAATTAGCAGGCCTGTCCATGAGCCTTGTTTCGATCAAGGGCCTGCCGCGATCACCCAGTTTTCCCATATGGTTGGACCGCCCCTGCACACACACACACACACACACACACACACACAAACAAACTCAGGGGGGATATTTTTGCAGTTCAGGGAGGAACTGAATAAATAAAAAGAGCCAACAAAAAATGAGACTTGTCTTTGGCTGGAAATTAGTAACACACATCTAAAAAGGATGCCTATTTCAACTTCCCAAATGATCTCCTTTACCACTACGAGAACCTAAAGTAAAATACTGACAGGTACTCTCCCTTACCTGTGTTTTGAACTGGCTCAAAACATACATCAGAGGAAGGAAATTCTATATTAGCTTGGGAGGCTATATGTCTGAGAAATACGACAACTGCTATGGGGTTGCACAAGGGAGCTGCCTAGGTCCTTTGCTTTTCTCCCTTTACATGCTACCACTGGGTGACATCATCAGGGAACAAAATGTAGGTTTCCACAGCTATGCGGATGATACACAATTGTATATATCCGCAGAACCAAATGATACGGCAGCTATAAACTCCATTACCAACTGCCTATTAGCAATAAATAAATGGATGAGCAATAACTTCCTGAGATTAAATGAGGATAAAACTGAAATTCTACTTATCGGCCCCAAAACAAAAAGAGAAGTGCTAATTAAAAACTTGGGAGGATTAACCCCCTGGATCAAATCTGAGGTCACAAGCCTTGGTGTCATCCTAGACTCAGAACTGAATTTCAACTCCCATATAAATAAAGTGACTAAAACATCATTTTTTCACCTATAGAAATATAGCAAAGGTACGACCATTTATAAATCAAAACGATGCTGAGAAGCTAATTCATGCTTTCATATCTAGCCGGTTAGACTACTGTAACTCACTCTTCACTGGTCTTCCCAAGAAAACCATTGAAAGACTCCAGCTCATTCAAAACTCTGCAGCTAGATTATTAACCAAAACTAAAAGGAGAGAACACATTAGTCCTGTCCTAGCTGCTCTACACTGGCTTCCTGTAACCTTTAGAATAGACTTTAAGGTCCTCCTTCTCACTTACAAAGCTCTAAATGGACAAGGACCTAACTACATAGCTAAATCTCTTACAAATTACACACCAGCTAGAACACTGAGATCATCAGATGCAGGTCTATTAGAGATCACCAGAAACTGTCATAAGAAGGTTGGTGATGCGGCCTTTGTCAACTACGCCCCAAAATTATGGAACACATTACCCATAAATATCAGGGAAGCCAACACACTAGACATTTTCAAAAGACAACTTAAAACCTATCTTTTTACCAAAGCTTTTGATTAACTCTGACTTGCACTACTAAATTGATCTTGCACTATATATATTTTAATCTTCTCTGATTATGCATTCTGTGTAAAGCACTTTGAACTGCAATTCTTGTATGAAAGGTGCTATATAAATAAAGTCTTACTTACTTACTTACTTACTTACCTCATCGCAATCAACCACAAAAACGTTTTGATTGATCTCTTCTGTGCGACACACACCAATCACAACACCAGAAATAGCCGGGATAAAATGATGACATATCAAAAGAAATAGACTGTCATTTCAATTCTGTCAAGCCGTAGGTCTGAAATTCAGCTTTTTCACGTTAACATTTCTGTTTAATAATGTGACGTTCCAATATTGATATTCACAGTGAAATAGTGTTTTGGCTCTTTATGACCACAGTGGTACACGCAGCAGTCAAATTCTGCTACAATTACCCATTTACTATCTGTTTATTATATAGTTATTAACATTGAAAAACATAAGTCTCAATTAATAGGTAATAATGCTTTCACTAACCCTTTATAACAGTAAAAAACATCTTTAATGAGAACAGTGTCTGGTTAGGACAGCAAACTCTAGCCCTGCTAGAAAAGAGAAGGAGACACACTCACATCCGAGACTGCACAGCATGTTTTTTCTGCCTCTGTGTCAGTCTGTCAGTCGGACTCCATCATCGTTAATTGGGGTCAGCTCTTTCACACCCGGGACATTACAGGGGTTTGCTAATGCCCCCTGGTGAGAGGCACGCTAGAGATGAGAGAGTATGTTTAGACTCTGGGGAGAGGAAGAGATACAGAGAGCGGAGAGAAAGAGATATGCAGAGAGAGAGAGACAGGCAGAGAGCAACACATTGTCATTCCCAACTCGTCAGATATTGCAGCCTCTGCAAGGGCCCCTTGTCGTCGCCTGGAGACGCGCCGGGAAGCCTTTGGCTTCACTTAATGACGACTTAGGTACAATTCCCACTTCGGCGGATTTTGACAACCTAGGTCCGCACTTCAGCGGATTTTGACGCCAAGGGCAGACCGTCAAACTATTGTGACTTATTCAAATTTAATTACTTAAAATCACATACACATATACTGAAATATACCAGAAATTACTTCATTTACTATACACGGAAAATGATTTTTAAAATATTGAATACCAACCAACAATATAGATGCTGTGTGACGTAGTTTATTTGGAGTGTGTAATCAACATTTTAAAAAGGCATGACATGGGCCTCCCATGTGGTCCAGTGGTTGCAATGTTCGATGCTGGCCATGGCGACCAATGAGAACATGTTGCAGAGAGAGACCAATATACCTGTATATTCAGATAAACAGAGTTGTTGTTGTTGTTGTATTCTAATTTTCTTTACTATCACTAATATTTTTGTTTCATTATTATATTATTATTTGTGTTTATTTTAATTCATTATAGTTCAAAGATTATCCATCTGTAATATTAACATTTACATTGATTGCTTATTATATTGATTGCTTGTATTTCCTGCCAATAAAGCTTGAATCTTGAATTTGAATTTGTGTGAGAGAAAGGGGAGAGGGAGAGAGAGGGGCGAGGGAGAGAGAGAGAAATAGAAAGAGTGAGAGAAAGGAGACATACAGATAGAAAATGAGATGCAGAGAGAGAGAGAGAAGGAGAGAGAGTTTCTCCATTTTAAACATATGGATTATTTCGCCTAGGCAGTTGGGAGCTGGGAGAACGGTGAGAGCCTCGGCCAATCGTCACATTGCCTGGGGAGTCGCATGGGTAGGGAGAGCTTTCTGCTGCACAGAGCTGGAGGGTACGATTGGGGGGGGGGGGTGGGGGGACTGGCTTCCGAAATCAGAACTGATAATCCATTCTTCTCAGCTGCTCTGGAGCCGCCCGTTTGGGCTGCTTATACAGGAAGGGGGATGAAAGGACTCTCTCAGTTTTTGGTGTCATGTGGGGGGGAACTGTCCATTTTATCATTAACTCCACTGAAAGGGAAGTGCCGTTTCATCCTGGTCTAAACACAGGAGGCTTTTGTATGTCTGAAAAAAATAAAATAAACAAAAAGCACAACACCACAGATCTTTAGCAAACCATGCACATACCCATGAGAGGAGCCAGAATGACCGTGTTGGGCATTCAGTCACATTTATCACTGTACAGCTGATGTCTATGCTTTACTTGAGAGAAAATCTCAGTGCAGGTTCCATACCAACGACCTCTAACTCAGGGCTCAGTGGCATTGGAGAATGACATGTCATTGCATCTAACACCATAACAGAGCCACCAGGAGTCTTCATTTACTCATCTGTTTCCTTTATTTTACCTGTAGAGTCCAGAGCAATGACTACACAGACACAGATGAAATAGTGGCTAACAGTCCAGAAGACAAACATGCTAGTTTGCATTCCCCATTGGTGATGTCACAGGCTTTAGCCGTGTGACTCCTGGACATAGTCGGCACTGTCCATAAAAGCGCGTTCTGGACTGTACTATGGACTCACTATAGGTTGCCCAGCTAGGGGATGAAGGATCACGTTTTCCTGTCCGAGGCTCTGGGGTTTAGTGGTATGGGAGGATCCCGGCAGCAGGTTTTCACTCTGACACTGAATCCCAAAGCTGCAGAATGAGGAGAGAGCAGGGCCTGCTGGGAAATGGGTCCTTGTCCTGAGGGCTAGGCTGACACCGTTGTTTTTTCCCCCTGTTTTTGCCAGTGTCCACAGATCTATGTAAACCTGTGACCAACATCACTGCCTTGTTCTCAGGCCCTGGCTCAGCCACTGATGTCTCCACAGAGGACTGATTTGAGAGCTGTGTGTGTGTGTGTGTGTGTGTGTGTGTGTGTGTGTGTGTGTGTGTGTGTGTGTGTGTGTGTGTGTGTGTGTGTGTGTGTGTGTGTGTGTGTGAGCTTTGTGTGTGTGTGTGTGTGTGTGTGTGTGAGTGTGTGAGCTTTGTGTGTTTGTGTGTTGTGTGTGTGTGTGTGTGTGTGTGTGTGTGTGTTCATGTGTGTGTGTGTGTGTGTGTGTGTGAGTGTGTGTGTGTGTTTGTGTGTGTGTGTGTGTGTTGCATATGTGTGTGCGTGTGTTTGTGTGTTCATGTGTTTGCATATGTGTGTGCATGTGTGTTTAAGTGCACAGTGGACAATTTGACTCACCCTTCCTCACAGAAGAAAAGCAGGCTCTCACATTTCCAATCCCTCACACTCTCCCTTGCTTTCTCACTATCTCCCATGGTTTTGAGCGGTTCTGGTGCTCTGGGTCACAGCAGACTGAGGGAGCTGTGGAGAGACAAAGGCAGACAGGGCTGAAAAAGACCTATCCCATGAGGAGACATTGCTTCCACTGAATGGTGAGAGAAAAAGTGGGGGGTCAAAGTTCACATTCTCTACTTCCTGGCATCTGGGAGCACAATTTCCTCCCCACTCTGCAAGTGCCATTATATGTGACCTGGTGAGGAGCATTCATTTGTATCCTCTTTCTGTTTATGTGCTAAACCTCTTCCCTCCTCCACACACACACACACACACACACACACACACACACACACACACACACACACACACACACACACACACACACACATTCATATATACGCATGCATACACATACATATATACACACACACACACACACTCCCATATGCACATGCATACAGACACACACACTCTTTTATGCACATGCATATACACACACACACGTATATGCACATGCACACACACATACACCCACACACTCTTAAACATGCACACGCACTCTTAAATATACACACATGAACATATACACACACACTCTTGAACATGTACACACACACACACACACACACACATACACTTAAGCATACATACACACACATACACACACTCTTAAATATGCACACACACACACACACACACACACACACACACACACACACAGAGTCTTAACCATGCAGGGGTGGGAAAGAAGAGCCATGGGGAGTCAGCGAGAGCTCCTCTCCTCCAGACAGCATGCTCACCTCCTCCAGCCGTGCTTACCTCCATGGCAGTGATTGGTTCTGCTGATTTATCTAATGGGCCTGTGTTTATTCTCCTTCACCCGGTGTTGTTACTGCTAAGCCCTGCGGTTCACTCCACGGCTGGCCGGGGAAGGGGGAGGGGGGCCCCGAGGCCTACTTAAATACCCATCAGGACTGCTAGACAAATTCGGACAAAACGCAGGACAAGTTTCCCCATGCTGTTACAATTAAGCAGCACTTACCACTGGGGTCACTGATGTCAACAAAAGTCATTTCCAAACATGGTTTATTTGAGTTTATTTTATTTATCAGTTTGTCTCTGACATGGCTGTAGACAACAACCAATAAGATACATGCCAACCAGGAGCCAAGACACGTGTGGTATAAGCCTTTCCATGTCACACTCTACTAACTTTAGCCCCGGAGAAACTCTGGCATCATGGCACTCTGCCAACTTTAGTCCCGGTGAACGTTGGCATATCGGCACTCTGCAAGCTGTAGTTGCATCAGTCTGCGATCATTAGCCCTGGTGAAGACTGCTGAACACCCCCCACACTGTCAAATTCCAAGATAAAAAACAAATAACAGCCTGGCCATAATGAACGTCTTCTCTTCTAATTCAGATACAGGATGGCTGACTTTATCTTGTGCTCTCTCTCTCTTTCTCTCCATCTCCCTTTCTTTCTTGCTCTGTCTACCCTTGCACCCCCTATAAAACCTATTTGCCACTCAATTAAGCTCATAATGTGTCTGTGCTGTGGTGAGAATATTTTAGCAGCAGGTAGTGTTGCCTGTCATTGGTATCGACCTGTCAAAGCCAGGGGCCCAAACCGTGACTGTGTGCAAAGTCCTGCGCACCATGTAAAAAAATAATATGCTATTCACTTAATGCAAACGTGCTTAATGTCACTTTTGTGTAGCTTAACCTCGCTGAACATGTTTAATAATCTTCAAGTTTTTGCTTTCAGAGCCATGATTCAGTGTAATTAGGCCAGGATAAATAGTTGTTGTTTATTGTGAGTATTATTACTGCCTGTGTCTGTGTGTGTGTGATAGTCTACGTGTGTGAGAGATACAGATTGTGTATATGTGTGTGCATGTGTGTGTGTGTGTGTGTGTGTTGTGTCAGAGAGAGTGTATGTGTAGATGTGTGTGTAGGTGTGCATGTGTCTGTGCTGTGTGTGTGTGTGTGTGTGTGTGTGTGTGTGTGTCTGTAGGGAATGAGACTCAAATCCACCAGGGTTGAAGCCCAGCCTAGCTTGGCTCTGCCCTGAGTACAAAAACAAAGACAAGTTTTCCGACATGCATCAGCAAACTTTCTCATGCTTGACCTGGTAAAGGAAAGTTTTCGCTCCTTTATCATTACTTTAGAGTGCTCTTAAAAAAAAAAAAAAAAGAAGCAGGAAAATGAGCCAAGCCAGGGGTAACAGGACTTCCTCGGGGAAGAGGTGCATCCTGGGAGTTATGTTTTGCATCACTGTGAACATCACTGTGAACTTGTTACACATTATATTGTGTCTGTGTATGCGTGTGTATTAGTATGGAATACGTGTGTGCGTGTATGTTAATATGGGCTATGTGTGTGTGTGTTTGTGGGTGTCAAGATATGTGTGTGTGTGTGTGTTTATTATTATTATTATTATTATTATTATTATTATTATTATTATTATTATTATGTGTGTGCGTGTCTGTGGGTGTCGGGATGTGTGTGTGTGTGTGTGTGTGTGTGTGTGTGTGTGTGTGCGTGTGTTAGTATGGAATATTATTATATTACACATTATTTACGTAAATGATCTTGATAGGGATGTTAACAGCAAAATAGTTACATTTGCAGATGATGATAAACTTGAGGGTTTAGCAAACAGTTTGGAATCGACTAAAGTAATCCAAGATGATTTAAACAAAATCCAAGAATGGGCAGAAGATGACATTCAATATTGCTAAACGTAAAGTTATACATGTGGGAAATAAAAGCATAAGACAGGAGTATTTTATGGGAGAGAAACAATTAGTAGGTGTTCAATTTGAAAAATACCTTTGTAGACTAATTGTAGTTGATCAAAGCCTATCTGCATCTAAGCAGTGTGCTACAGCAGTGAAAAATGCCAACAGGGTACAGGGATACATAGCAAAAAGTATTGAGTATAAATCAAAGGAGGTTATATTAAAGTTATATAATGCGTTTTTCAGACCTCACTAACTGTATGAGTACTGTATCCAGTTATGGGAACCACACTACAAGAAAAATACAGAACCTCTGGAAAAAGTTGAAAGAAGGGCAACTAAATTGGTACCTGGTATGAAAGGTAAAAGTTATGAGGATACACTTAAGGCACTCAATCTATGTAAGCTTAACAAACAGAGACTTAGGGGGGATTTGATTGAGGTTTTTAAATTCCTAAAAGGGATTAACAAAGTGAACTACCAAAGTTTGGGTGGAAGTACAAGAGGCAGCAGGTGGAAATTAGTTAAAGGCAAATTCTGCATGGATATTAGGAAGTTTTTCTTTACACAGAGAGTTGTTAATGCCTGGAACAGCTTGCCAGGTCAGGCAGTAGAGGTGTGTGTGTGTGTGTCTGCATGTGTGTGTGTGTGTGGGGGGTTGTGGGTGTCTGGATATGTGTGGGTGCGTGTGTGTGGATGTGTGTGTGTGTGTGTGTGTGTGTGTGTGTGTGTGGGGGGGTATAATTTGTGGTTGACTGCATATGTGTGGGTGCATGTGTGTGGATGTATGTGTGTGGATGCGTGTGTGTGTATCTCAGTGATGTCTTACTCTGCAACCGCCCCATAAATGATTAAAATCAGCATTCTCAGACAAAAAAATTATGTTTTAATCTTTAAAAAGATAACAGCAGTCTAAAAAGAGATTCATAGTAAAATATCTAACTTTGTCCTCAGGGGTGTGGCTATGTAGGGGCATGGCTAGGGCATAGGTTTGATTGGGGGGGCGTGAGAGTAAGTGATTATGTGTGTATGTATGTGAGCATGGAGTATGTGTGTGAGTGTGCTTAGGTGTGTATGTGTGTAGTATGTGTGTGTGTGTGTGTGTGTGTGTGTGTGTGTGTGTGTGTGTGTGTGTGTGTGTGTGTGTGTGTGTGTGTGTGTGTGTGAATGCATGTATGTATGTTGGGAGGGCTGAGTGTTCATACCTCACTATTTTCAGAAGATGAATATCATTATCACTCTGAAATCAAAGTAATAGAGTTTGGTTGCCAGGGGAACCCAGGAACATCTGGGCTGTGTTTTCTCTTAAAGATGCAGTAATTCACCAGTCCATATGAAAGATGATTCTATGCATTAGGGAGAGGACAATTAATCAGCATGATAAAAGCACAATCTCTATTGTGCCAACTCTGAAAGCCCCCAAACTATTATGTATGAGTCAAATGTGCAGTACATTATATCTGATAACGCTATAATGTTTCAGACAGAGGTCTATATTATACTATATAAGCAGACCATTATGTTTGAGTTGGAATTGTACATTATTAATATGCAGGGATTAGAATGATTCAGTAGGCGATACTCAGCACACATGAACAGGCTGCGATGGTTCAGCCAGGGATGGACAGCATATCTGACCCCACATTAATGATGCAGCTGGGATGGTACCGCGTCCCTAGCCCCCCGCGGGGTAACGAGCTCGAGCTCTTCTGCGTCATATTTTCACCCCACAGAGTGATTAAGGCTGAGACGTTTTAATGAGAAGCAATTAAACATCAGGCTTCAAAAGATGAAGGCTTCATTAATATTCACATTGAATGCAGTGAAACTTTATGGTCGCCCCTGTGATGTATTGGTTCCTCTGTTAATGTTGGCGCTCGTGTCTGCGCATTCCTTTTCTCTCCTTCGTTTGAACTTAGAGGTATTGCAAATCACATTGGGGGAAAAAATAACATGTTTTAGACTTACGTTTTTATCTTAGATATTAGATCACAAAATCTGGAGACACTTTATTTAAATGAGTCCTTAAAAAACCTTCATCAGCCACAAATTATGGCCCTTGTCATAAGCATGAATAAGCATTATGACCAGCTTATAATAACTGATATAGGGTTATTAAGGTTTATATGATAAGAATTATGACGCTAGTGACATAAAATCATATCTACTAGGAAATCCAATTGCTAAAAGCATGCTATAATGTTTATGTATTGCTGCTATAATGGTTATGATGCATCGTATATCACTTATTAAGGTAATATAAACAGTACACAGGACCCACTTCAGGCGATACCCAAAAGTGAAGGAAAAATGAATAAATGTTTTGATAAGAAGCTGGGCTCTGGTCTAATTCTAAAAATATTTTTTGGTGTACAAAAGAGTCGCCATGTTATGTAAACAAATGGAGCGGCCACACAATTCTGGACATGATTTGTGGCGCTATTATAAGAGAGAGAGAGAGAGAGAGAGAGAGAGAGAGAGAGAGAGAGAGAGAGAGAGAGAGAGAGAGAGAAATAAATTACATTTGAAAAAGTAATTTCATCTTGGCTGAGCGTGCATCACCCCCCTGCTGCAGTAAGCACTGTTATTATGTTTTCTGTTTGTCAAAAGCCAATTCAGCACTGAAACAGGAGTCGGACGACCCGTTTCTCTCCTCGGTTTTCGCTGGATATTTAGGTCACGACAGGCAAACACATTTCCATATTGGAGTAGGGGGCTTATAGTGTTGTCAATCCTGAGCTCCGACTTGTCACTGAAATCACATGAATGGATTACGTAGCGGGGGTTTGGCGCGGTGCACCAGGGACAGGGCCACGCTCCGGACCTGAGATGACAGCGGGTTTTAAGGCCGCCCCCGGGCACGGCGGATTCAAACGCCTCATCGACTGTCGACGCGGCGAGGAAGGCTGGTGGGGCGATTCCGGAGATGAGTGGAGAGCTCTTTACCTCTCTCTCTATCTTCAATTTTCAATTCAGGTTTGCTTTATTAGCACGACAAAAACAATATTTCTATTGCCAAAGTGTACGGCATAATAGAATATATGAAATAGCAATGATAATGGACAACATTAAATCTGTCAAAATAAAGGAAACAGGAACATAAAGTGTCTTAGTAATAGGGTGTTGGAGCACCATGAGCTGCCAGGACAGTTTCAATGCACCTTGGCGTAGATTCAACAACCACTCTGGTCTTGCACTCTGCTGTGCCAGTGGAGCTCTGCTTACGTAACCTGCAGTCATAATTCATGAGGTGTGGGTGTGATGGGGCTCAGGCATACTGCAGTGGCACAGCTGGGAGGAAATGTGTCTGTCAGTGTCTGAGTGGGAGGGTTTCATTCCAGCGGACTTCTTCATTGCCTGGCCTAGGCAGATTGGCTGATTGGACTAACAGACGAGAGAATCACCTCTGAGAGACTGATGCACTGGTACACAGTTTCTGTTGGGAATCTGCTCAGCCAACGGTCAGCCACTTGGCTGAGTGATGAGCATTGGCTGAGTGATGGCCACTGGTCAGCCATCACTCAGCCAACGCTCCTTCACTAGTCAGTCCCCCGTCGGTACTGTCCAGTATCGTAACTCACCAGGCTGCTGGCAGTACCACAAGCTGTTCTCCAACACAAAGCACAGATGCCCTAGGCTTTGCAATAACACACACACACACACACACACACACACACACACACACACACACACACACACACACACACACACACACACACACTCACTCATACATACACAAAACAGACACATTCATACACAGACACACATACACAGACACACATACACACACACACACACACACACACACAAAGCACACTAATACACAGATGTACACAAAGCAGGTAGACAGCCAACACACAGACACACACACACACACACACACACACACGCATACACACACACACACACACACACACACACACAATGTAGACACTAATGCACAGATACACTCAGAGCCTGATTTACAGGCATAGACAGCCACACACAGACACACACACACAGACAGGAGCAGGAGTGTAGGACAGCTCTGAAGCTGCCATCTGAGTCCAGCATGTGTGGAATACTAATGAGCATAGCTGTCTGTGTTTGAGCTCTGCTGTGAGCTGACTTCCCGTCTGCCTGGGAGAGCAGCGGGTCCAGTCCCAATCACGTTCAAACACACTAATCATGGACGTTCAAGCCGTCACACACTAATCACCCTTGACAGGGATTTGACCACAGCCGTGTCAGTCAGCTCAAACACACTAATCCAAACACACCCTCAGTCACGCTCAAACACACTCACCCTTGACAGGGATTTGATCACAGGCGTGTCAGTCACATTCAAACACACTAATCCTGGACTGGGATTGGACCACACCCGTGTCAGTCATGCTCAAAGACACTCACCCTGGACTGGGATTGAAAGGGATTGTGTAGCCAATCAGATGTAGGGGGGTGATTAGGTGGCCAGATCAGCATCGTGAGCTAATGGACCCAAGAAAGAAATGCAGGAGAGCAGGGCGGTAAGGCCCGATGTGAATTTTATTGAAACCAACATGGAAGTCCTTTATCTGAGAGCTCCATTCAGCTGAAAGAAAGGTTTTTGTGATCGCAAAACTCAGGAGGAGTTAGGGTGGGAAGATGCCTGCCTTCAGTCAGTATAACCAAAGTCGACTCAAACCTACTCCACTGGGTAGTGAACATTGTACGAGTGAGTCATTTACCATTCATACTTATAGCTTTCACACGCTGAGCTTGTGTGACCACCAGACTACAGTACATTACTCTCAGGCCTGATTAATCAACACAGGCACACCCCAGCCCTGCCCCAGCACATGCTTATTGAAGCCCACTCTGCTCATATGCAAATGAGATCCAATTGACATGGCCCGCAGGCCTGACTAATCAACACAAGCACACTCAATGCACACAACCCTGCTCTGCCATATGCTCATTGGAGCGCACTCTGATCATATGCAAATGAGATCCAATCGCCATGGCCCCGCAGGCCTGACTAATCAAAACAGGCCCACTCAATGCATACAACCCTGCTCTGCCATATGCTCATTGGAGCGCACTCTGATCATATGCAAATTAGATCCAATCATCATGGTTCCCAGCCAGAGTGACATTTAAAGGCAGGCACCCCACAGGCTGAGAGGCCAGCCAATGAAACGGGGCCAAGAACAGAAATGAGAGAGAAAGCTAGACCAAGTAAGTTCACCCTATTTAAACCTCTCTGGCATTTATCAGTGATTCTATTATGTTAGTTTTTTTGGGGGCTAGACTGCTTTTAATTTCACCCTGCATACTTAATGTCCCAAGACAACAACAGTAATACAAAACGAAAGCAAATACAATATATAAATAACTAAATCGTTTTCATTTGTATTCTTTTTTTAAAGGCAGACGGAGAAGTGGCTGGTGAAATGTATTTAGGGGTAATTGATTTCTATCAATGCTTTCAACTGGGCCGGCGGGGGGGGGGGGAGAGAGAGGAGAAGAGATGAAAGAGAAAGCAGAGAAGAAAGGAGAAGGAGGAGAGACGTTAAATACAAGAGAGGAGGAGAGAGGAGAGGCACGCTCGATGAGCCAGGGGTACGGCTGACCTAGATTCTTGCGTCTCCTTAGATCTACGCTCTAATGAATGTTTGATCGCGCCTCTGACAATGGCAGTATTTATACAGAACAGCCTTTTCAAATTACGTTAGAGCTGCACAGAAAAACACGGAGCGAGAGACGCCTTGTTGAAAAAAATGGGGAGCAATTCATACGAGGCTCCTCTCCACCTCCTAGCCCCCTTCCCCGTCGCCTCTCCCACAGACGAGTATCGGGAGACAACGAAAACATGCCGAGATTTAATGACGGGACCGCTTACATTGGTTTGGGAATGACAGAACCTGGGGCTCGACCTGCTGATGCAAACTAATCGCCAAACGCAAACCCTGCTGCCGTGTGGCACGCAAGAGGAAGCTTGCTCTCTCTGCTCTTCGCTCTTCCTTTCTTATGACAGACACGATCAGGCAATTAGCAGCAGGTCGTAAAAACACTTTGACATAACCCTTCAGGATTGGGAGCTGGAGCTAGGGCAGCTAGGCATGGTAGCTGAAGCTGGGCACAGTAAACGTTAAGGTAAAATCCAGCCAATGAAACAAAGGAATACGAGGACACAAACAGTGGCACGATCGTGTCAGAGCGGCGCACGTGGGAATGTATTCATAATAAACAGTGTTTAGAATCAATAAAATACAAGTATTTTCTCTGCAGCGCCTTCATAATTTGAAGAATCTGTTCAGTATAACTACTGCCATTCCTAAATATAATCAATAATAATATTTCATCATATTTATATTATAAGTAATGTTATTTGTAACGTGAATGGCACCAAGGCCATTCAGTTTGCTGTGCAGAGAGGATTCTGTTGGTTGAAAAGCGCAGCAGCTTTCCCATCGAGTAGTCAAGCCTGGCAGCCCTGAGGAGCTGCAATGTTGGGTCGAGTTGCACGCGGTGTGGAAAAACCACCAAAGAAGAGTCCCAGGAGCCAGCCGTGTCACGCTGTTCTGGGGAACGCGAAATGGGGTTACAGCTGTTTGAGGGGAACTCAAAATGGGGTTACAGCACCATAACCAGGGCACAGGTCTCTTCATGGATATACACACACACACACACACAGACACACACAGGCACACAAGCCACAGGCCAAACACACGTGTGTTGCTGTGCTCCTTTGTTTGTTCGGTTTATTTTATTTTTAACGTTGAACATCAGTAATGCACTGCAGCTGTTGGCGGGGACGGAGTGGGGGAGGCTCAGTACACCTCCCCCAACTCCCCTCTCAGACAGACATCCAAGAGCCCCTTGTGCCCCCCCTTACAATCCTCCCCCAAACCTTGAACCCCCTTTCCTCTGACCCCAGATGATGGCGCAGTAGATTTTTGTGCATCAGCCGTTGTCATGGTGACAGAAAAAGAGGGAAAGAAGAAAAAAAAACCTTTGCTGAGGTTGCCACGGCAACTATTCAGGGGAGCCGAGACCGGCTCCGCGGGCGACGGAGTGAGTATGGTGGACTGGGGGGGGGCGGTTGCACATGAGGGGATAAAAATGGCGGCAGCACTAAATAGGGAGATTGTCTACGCGCTAGTGTGTAAAGGCACACATTCATCTGTGGGAGCAACAAAGAAATCTGACAAACACACACACACAGACGGTCACACTCACGCACACATACACACAGCTGTTAATCCCATTCCCGTAACCAGAAAGAACTGGTTGGCGGTCCGGTAATCTCTAAAAAACCCAGTTTTTGGCTGTTCCATGACAGCTGGCTCCAAGTGGAAAAATCCGCAAGGCCTTAATAATCACTCACTCAACTCAACACAGAACTGACCTTTTTTTTGTGTTGCAAACAGAGTTGTGCCACAGACAGAGCTGTGGTAGGCACAGCCAGTGTTTCAGGAACACTGACAATGCAGCCAAAGAGAGGCGAGGAGAGTGCTTCAGCTTAAAACTTCAAGTCAGATCAAGTCAGTGTGCATGGAAACACAGTCTCAGTTTACTGAGCGTTTGAGGGATGCAGGTGAGGGGGAAGAACAGAGAGAGAAAGAAAAAGAGAGAGAGAGAGAAACAGGAGAGTGAGATAGATGCCAAGATGCAACACAAGAGAGAAGGGGATAATAGGAGGATGAGAGGAATTACAGATAGAGATGAGAGAGAAAATGAGAGAGAGACAGAAAGTGATAGACAGAGAGTAGGGGAGATTGAGAGCAGAGAGAGAGAGAGACAGAGCCGCACTTCCTTCTAGTCTGTGAAAAATGTGAAAAAGAAAAGGAAACCTTTTTCCCATTAATTACGTAGCTTTGCCCCAAATTCTCAACGCTAACCGATGCTGAAAAAATACAAATCCTTCTGGGAGAGAAAGGGAGCTGCACTAAATTAGCAGCACAACGGCCTGCCATAACCCGAGGGACAGTGGAAGAGCCGAGTGAGATGGCCATAAAAACTCACTAGTCATCAGTAGTGGTACATATACATATATACATATAATTCTTATTATTCTTATTCATATTCTTCTTCTTGTTGTTATTATTGTTGCTATTATTATTATTATTATTATTATTATTATTATTATTATTATTATTATTATTATTATGATTATAATGATTATTGTTATTATTTAGTTTGTTTTTTTGTGCACGTCACGTTGTGAAAAACAATGTTTGTTTTACAACAGTGTTTTGTAGTTGTGTGGTAATGTGTTTTATGTTTATGTACAGCTTCGGCAATATATTGAAATGTGTCATGCATCAATTTTTGAATTTGAATTTAAGAAGGGAAGACTGAGAGAGCAGGGGCCTGTCTCATGAAGGAAGTTCAACATAGTCAGGGTGTCTTTGCGTTAGCTGGCTACACAAAGCCTAACAAAGGCAATTATGGCTAACCTGTCTCACGACAGTGGTTATCAACTTGTTCTGTCAACCCTGTTTTTCTGATCGACCTATGAGAGCGTGCACACAAAAGGGGCAGCATTTGTAACACAACCAATCGCATACAACATGGATAGATCCAGAGAATTAGCGAGCTAACTTTGGGCTCAACCCTGGGTTTTTGGTCTCACAACTGTGGCTCACCCAGGGCTTGTAATGTGAGTTCAATCTATTGCACCAATCACTCGGGTATCATATGAGAAAATTACACCACACTTAATATGCAACAGTACATTTTATTCATTATTGATAACTATATATATACAACTATATAAACTATATGTTAGCTCAGGTTCTCCGCATCACCAACGGAATACGTATATGTACCGGTGGCTAGAAAATGTAGGACAATACATACAGATTACTGCACAGTGATTGTATGGCTACGACGAGTGGTATTTGTGACATGCGGCTCTAGAAGCTTGCAAAGATACAATATTCCCTACGCGGAGAATCTGTATCTCTGATATTTAAAAAAACATCACAGCAATTCTCTAGGATTGGTGAGGCCATTTTCCAGAGAGCTGATTGGTGAGGGGGCAGGATTTTTATCGGATTTGATCCGTTAAAAAAGTCTGAACTTAACATACTCCGGAGCAGGTTAGGCTCATAGCATAAGTTACCATGGCGATGCAACCCAGTTAAAAGTGAGCCACAGTCGTGAGATCGAAAACCCAGGGTTAAACCCAAAGTTAGCTAGCTGACCCACTCATCCTGCTTCATGAGATAGGCCCCAGGTATTGTTGTTATTGTTTTAGCAAAATTGTTGTTATTTTGTTATCTGTATTTTATGTGTTTTATGTAAACAATTGCTTTGGCAGTACTGTGAAATGTATGGTCATGCCAATAAAGCATAGCCTATTTGAATTTGTAAAAATTGGAGAAGGAGTGATAGGCATAGCTATAGAGAGAGAGAGAGAGAGAGAGAGAGAGAGAGAGAGAGAGAGAGAGAGAGAGAGAGAGAGAGACCATCACTGCTGTCTCTCTTGCTCTCTCACTCTCTCTGGTGGTTGAACAATGGACTGAGAGAGAGAGAGAGAGAGAGATAGAACGATGAACTGTAGAGAGAACGATGGACTTTGAGAGAGATAGAGAGCCAGCCCATCGCTGCTGTCTCTCTCTCTCTCTCTCTCTCAATCCATGGTTTGAGCACCTTGGGGCCCAGCTCCCACTCCGCCCTCTTACGCTGGATTGATAGACCAAATCCCTGTCTCCCCCATCCTACTGTTGCTACGGTTACCAGTTGTCCGTTGCTGAAGGGGGATTGGTTCCTGCTGGGTGAGTGTGTTTTCCAATCAAACTTGTAACTGGGGCCTGGGGAGAGGGAGAGAGGGAGTGAGAAAGAGACAGAAAAGAGAGGTAGACAGAAAGAAGGGGAAACTGAGAGAGCAGAGAGAGATAAAAAGGGGAGATGAGAGAGAGAGGAGAGAACATGTGAAGGGGAGACTGAGAGAGGAGTGAGCGAGAGAAGGGGAGACAGAGAGGAGAGAGAGATAGAGAAAATGAGAGACAAGAGAGAGATGAGAGAAGAGGTGAAGGGTAGACTGACTGAGAGAGGAGAGAGAGAAGAGAAGGGGTGTAGGAGAGAGTATAGAGAGAGAGGAGATGGAGAGAGGAGGGAGGAGACGGAGAGGGCACAGGAAAGAGAGGAGTAGAGGAGGACAGAGAGACCCTGTGCTGTTTTGGAATTCTAAGGGAGCTATGGAACAGGAGCAGCTGAATGGATGAACAGAGCAGAGACATTGAGCGCCATGTCTACACTGTCGTTATCTCCATCTGTCATACTTACACATTTCCAGGTCTTACATTTTAATCATTTAAGAAGAAAAAGCAAGCGTACACAGCCCCCAATCCCCCTCCACTTTGACCGTGAGAGAGACAAGGGCTTGTTTATTGTGGTGTTAAATAAGTGTGTGTGTGTGCGTGTGTGCAAATAAGTGTGTGTTTATTCTGGTGTTAAATAAGTGTGTGTATGTGTGTGTGTGTGTGTGTTTGAGTGTGTGTGTGAAAATAAGTGTGTGTTTATTGTGGTGTTAAATAAGTGTGTGTGTGTGTATGTGTGTGTGTGTGTTTGAGTGCATGTGTGTAAATAAGTGTGTGTTTATTGTGGGGTTAAATAAGTGTGTGTGTGTGTTTATTGTGGTGTAAAATACGTTTGTGAGTGTGTGTGTGTGTTCATTGTGGGGTTAAATAAGTGTGTGTGTGTGTGTGTGTGTGTGTGTTTATTGTGGGGTTAAATAAGTGTGTGTGTGTGTTTATTGTGGTGTAAAATACGTTTGTGAGTGTGTGTGTGTGTGTGTGTGTGTGTGTGTGTTTGAGTGTGTGTTCATTGTGGTGTTAAATAAGTGTGTGTGTGTGTGTGTGTGTGTGTGTATGTGTGTTTGAGCGTGTGTTTATTGTGGTGTAAAATAAGGCCTGTAAGGAGGCAGTCAGCTCAGTTTTGTTCTCCATAGCCTTTTAGAGAGCCCCCCTGTGAGAGCACGATGAGTGACAGCATGTGGGCAGGGGGTAGGCGTGGTACCTGACGGCAGTGATTTAGGGGGGGGCCTGTGTACAATCCCATTGGTGCGCTCTGACACTGTGCTCGGCAGATCCCGGCTCCGCATCGCCACGGCGATGCACTCTGGCTGCGCGCCAGGGGACGATATGCAAATTGACGTCTGGCTCGGCCCAAGGCTTTCTGAAAAAAAAAAGGAGGAAAAAGAAAGGTAGCCTTGACTAATGGTGGTGGTGGTGGGGGGGGAGGCTGGGTGTAGATAGGCGTTAGCACTGACCTGGGTACA